>JFAV03000004.1:22805-339539 GCA_000585475.3 Hanseniaspora vineae
TTTGTATGTGTGTACTCTCTCTCCCTGTTCGCTCCCGGATCTCTCTGAATTTTCTGGTTTGACAAATTAAAAAAAAAAAAACGGCAAAACACAGAAAAACCAAGTCAGGTGATCCAGAGATTGTAGCTTTCAAATTCTCCAGATTTCAACGGTAAAAAGGTACATTTGACATGGAGAGTGAGATTTGAGCAGAAATGATATGACATGATATGACATGGTATGACATGGTATGGCATTAATGAAATTTAAAAGTCAAATGAATGGAGCGCTTGCAGTTGTTGGAGATTTTTCTGACTTAATCATTTTTTGGCATTTTCTGACTTATTAATCTTTTGACATTTTCTGATGGTTTTCTTGAAATATCTCTGTGTTAAGGGAACCGTGATTGTGAAGCAAATTAGACTAATGCACCAAGCAAAAAAATGAGTTCAACAGAACACGAAATTAACCCAGCTGATGTCAGTTTCGCACATCCAAAAACAACCTTAGAAGTGGCCACAAACTATGTTGAAACATGCTACTCACAATACCAACTGTCCATCAACAACAAGTCAACAGTCTCCACGAGTCAACCTCCACTGATTGTTTTCGTTTCTGCACCACAAGGAGCTGGAAAAACTTATTTGACCACGAAATTGCGTGAAAATTTGAGCACTCGAGGTTACAGATGTTTGGCTGTGTCTATTGATGATTTTTATTTGACCCATGCTGATCAAGCCAAAATTAACAACAGTATTGGTGCTCATAATCCATTAGTTAATGGAAGAGGTCTCCCACTTACACATGATTTGCCTCTTTTATCTCAATTTTTTCAACAATTATTCAACGAAAATGAAAAAAATAACAAACAATATTCACAGCGTTTTATTCAAGTACCAAGATATGACAAATCAAAATTCAATGGTGAAGGCGATAGATTAAGTGAGCTTGATAAAATTGCCACTCCACTAGATATTGTGCTTTTGGAAGGCTGGTTTTTAGGTTTCAATCCTATACCCGATGAATCAAAAATACACAATGAAAACATGATTATTGTCAACAAAGAGTTGAGCAAATATAAGAACACGTTGTGGAACAATCCTTTAATTCAAAAATATAATAACACATGTGGGGTTATTGTTAAATGTGAAAGCGGTATTTCTATTGAGAAATTGGTGACCAAATGGAGATTGCAACAAGAACATGCGATGATTGATAAAACAGGTAATGGAATGACAGATGATCAAGTGAAAAACTTTGTGTCGAGATATTTGCCATCGTATGAACTTTATTACACTAATTTGGCGAAAATGGGGAAAATGAGTGATCTGATTGTAGAAATTAATCCAGCAAGACAACTTGTTGCGTTCAAGATTAGAGATGAAAAGGCGGAATAAACATGTCTAGTTTGGGATCTCAAAAAGATCAACTGGCTTTTTGGTTTTTGTAGTGGATCTTCTATAATCTTTCAGTTTATCAACATTATACTTCAAAACAACTCTGCTACAATCTATGTTTTTTTTAACAAATTTGTGTGGCAATTGCTTTTTGTTGCTGTAAGCAGTAAATTTTGATTCTTTAATGACTAGTCCCTTGGTGGGAGCTTTTGTTTCAGTTTTCATAACTTTCTTTTGTGGTTTCTCTGCTAAGGGTGGTACTGTTTGTGACTTAGGTTCAGGTTTCCTATTGTTGTTGACAACGGTTATTAGCTTGTTCATTTTTTCTTGCAAGGTTTTAATTTTTACATCTTGCGATTTGATCTTTTTTTCAAGATGTAATTGTTGTTCATTTTTTTGGGATAACTTGTTTTCTAAGTTAGTGATAGTCTGGCATTGGGTTTCAATTCTACTTTCAAGCATGGATACTTGAGGTTGCGTACCATCAAGAAATACAGCAACGTCATCAATTTTTGCATTCGCTTTTTGCTGAAACTGCATAAAGTCATGTTGGGCGTCATGTATCATATTTTCTTGAGCTGATATTGTTCTCCTTAAATTATGAATTTCGATTCTCAGAATCTCAACAGATTTTGCTCGTTTCTCTAATTCTGTCAAAAGGTTCATATCGACTAAAATTTTCTTTTGATTACGCATCTCTGATTCCAATTTTGAAAGTTGGACATTTTGCTTTTGCATGGTGCTAGGCACTTGCTTGATCAAAGATTGCATTGCTTTTTCCATTTTACTAATTGTTTGTTTCAAAGTATTAGCTTGCTTACCGACGTAATCGTGGACTGCACTTCTCACTGTATCAACCAAGGTCACATTGAAATCACCACTCATCTCTTTTAAAACCCCTTTAATACTTGTTATCTCTTGCAACATTTCATCCACCAAAGCGCGAGTCCCCGCTTTTTGGTTGTACATATCACATTGGATCTCATTGACATGATCGCTTAATGACTCGCAGACTTTGCAACGCATGTTGTTTTGAGCGGTCTCAAACTTTAATAAGGGAAAACCTACCTCTAAACTATTTTTAAAAAATGTATTGTCCAGGCTGAACCTCGTGTCTTGACTATCATCGCTCTCATGATCACAGCGGCTAATATTAAACTTTGCTTCGGAGATCTCTTTTTGTCTTTTGTCACTTGGCATGGTTACACAATGTTCTATGAGTCTTGACAAAGGCACAGATTCAGTTTTGAATGATCTTTCTTTTTCTTACTTGATTAGCAGAACTTAAAACCCCCTTTCCCTATCAAAGTTCATTGCTTTGAAACTAGTTATCCTTTAATCAAATTCATAATTTACTTTCTGAAAACTCAAAATTCAACTAAAAAAAAAATAAACATTACCTATGAAACAAGCATTGTTCGCCCCTCAATAATACGTCCACGTGACTGTGTTTTTATCAGATTACTGCAATTTGCCTCTTTCCTTTGCTTACAGTTTGAGGTTACTGATTTCGTGAAGCTCCAGGTGGTTAGTCATTGATCCATTAGTATTAAAACAAGAGCCATATCTTCAAGTAAACACTGCTATCTGAAATCAGGAAAGTGACGAAGACAAGGTAAACATATCAAAGTTACCGACACAGAAGACACACATGTCATTATTGAAAGATTACCTGAATCAAAAAGTAGTTGTGATAACAACTGAAGGATACACCCTGGAGGGAAAAATGATCAGCTTTGACAAGCATTGCAATCTTGGTTTAGAAAATTGTAAAACCAGGTTTACACAAACGGACAATCCTATAAAGGAAGATGAAAATGATAATGGACCTCAGGTGAAGCTTCTCCGCGGTAGCGAGGTGGTGTGTGTAGGTTTAGTGGATGAAGAGCTGGAAAAAACAGAGGTGGCAAAATATCTGAAGAAATCTCAGCAAGAAGGACATGATATAATACTGGAAAAACTTAATGACACGAAAAACAAACCGCCGAATCGCTTTGAAATATTGAAAAAAGTTTCTGAGCACAAATCGAAAAAGTGAATGAGCTTGCTGATTTTTGTCCTTGTAAGTATTTATATTTTAAGTGATTTACTGGTATAACGAAAAGGGTAACAGCACTCGCTATTTGCTACCTAGAACTGCTTTTGAAAACTACAACTCATCTCAAAGATTCGATTGGAGTTGGCAAGCCGATTGCATTTAGATCACGTGTGGTGTAATTATTTGCATTTTGCTACCTATTCATTCCCTTACTTGAAGACTACAATACTTTTTAGTCTTGCTTAGTCTATTCAAAGACCTCTTCAAGAAGTACCACAGCAGCCGTCAACACCAACTATGAAAGTGAGCATCAAAGAAGATTATATTGTCCACGAAAAAGACATGATCACCATGCCACCTCTGATACCTTCCTTGTACGATTTACAGGAACAGCAAACAAGAGCAGGTCAACAACCAATAGATAAAGAAAACACTTTATCTGTTTTGAGATTATGGATTAAAGAGTGTGATAAATTCAAGAAACAGGTGACTGAGGGAGATTCGAAGAATACATCCAACAACCAATCTGAATCAAAGCTATCGTTTCAAGAGTGGTATACTCAGGAGTTTATCAAAAAACAGCCACCGGGACTTACAATGAGCTTGCTTGATATTCACAAAAAACAGTAAAAATTGCATATCCATATCTTAGGTTTTTATAGTGAATATATACTAGTAAAGAATTTTACACAGGAAGAAGAAAAAAAAAAGAAAAAAAAACACCGGTTAATTACAGATAACTTCTCGGTGAGTCCTTTCCACTCTCTTAAATGGCTTTTGCTTCTTTTAATTTGGCAACCAATTCGTCCACACTACCAACTGTAATACCTGGTTTTCTCTTTTCAGGTTCGTTATATTCCAAAACTTTAACAGCATCATTAATTTTTGATAGTTCTGCATCCAGTTTGATTTTAGAAATTTCGATTTTTTGTTTTTTAGCTTTCATGATTTTAGGCAATGTTGCATATCTTGGTACATTCAATCTCAAATCTGTTGAAATCACCATTGGCCATGCTGCTTTGACGATTTCTTCCCCAGAATCAACTTCTCTGTGTACCTGGATTTGTCCAGCAGATTCGTCCAAAATTTCCACTTTGGCAGCATTGGTGGCCTGTGGCCAGTTCAAAAGTCCTGCAAGCATTTGACCAACGTTATTGTTGTCTTCATCAATGGCTTGTTTCCCCAAGATGACCAGGTTGTTAGAGTTGTCCTCGATCTCTTTCTTTAGGATGTTGGCAACCGTCAATGGTTGCAATAATTTGCTGGCAACTCCTTCAACTTCGATAATTTTTGCGTCGGTGCAACCTTTGGCTAAAGATTTGTACAGAATGTCTTTGAGTTTGTTTGTCTGCGATGGATCACTGGAAATGGTAACAATTTTGATTTTGTCAATCAAATCTTTGTGCTTTTCTTTCAACTTGATACATTCTTCAATGGCAATGTCATCAAATGGATTTATACTGTAACTAGGAATGGTTATTTGGGTTTTGTTTGCGGCATTAAGTCTTGGAGCCAACTGATGGTCAATGACTCTTTTGATAGGAACTAAGATGTTAAGTTTCTTGGACATGGTTAGGTGTTTTGAGTTGATGTTCTTGAGGTGTTTTCCACGTTTTTCTTTTCTGAAAAGCCTCACGTCGAATGCAGACTGTAAACCAGCCAGTATACACTAAACTTGAACCAGGTGCAACCTCTGAATTACTGCTCAAACTTTTAAATCGCAGTTCCCTGAACTTGAAAAGTGAAAGATTTTCGTATCCAGATTTTTTTTTTTTGTTTTTTTTTTTTTTTTCATTTTTGACTTCGAGTTTTGTATGTAGCACGTTTTTTTCCACCCAAAAGATTTCAGTTAAAAAGTCATCGGATATGTATGACTCGATTGATATGCTAAAGATTTGCCATTATTCAAAGGGTTCCACCTCAACTACTGGATAACTCTCACTCTTATAGCCATCAAGTAACAAGACAAAACCAAAGCCAACCTCACACATAAATCATTCAAAAATGCCCCTATTTTTAACTGTTATAGCCAATGGAGACCAATTTGAACAAAACTCCCAGCTAGTCAATGCTTTCTTACAAAGAAACGGTCTGTCTGACAAACATCAAATTTTTTTGAGTGAAAACAAAGCTTTTAGAGTCGATATCACTGCCAATTCCAAAAATATAACCACCCAGCATGATTTAGACATGGCTGCCGAAGATGCCAATGACTTCGTTGCTGTAGTGAACTCGTACGACCATTTCAAACCTCAACTGTGTGTTTTTGACATGGATTCAACTCTGATTTACCAGGAAGTCATTGAGATGATTGCGCACTATGCCAATGTTGAACCACAAGTCAAGGAAATCACCGACAGAGCCATGAACAACGAGATTGATTTCCAAGAATCTTTGAAATTAAGAGTGTCCTTACTTAAAGGGTTGCCCTTCAACGAGCTTTACGGTGAAATTTGCGACAAGATCAAGATCACCAATGGTGTTCCAGAATTGACCCGTTTCTTGCACAACATCAATTGTAAAACTGCTGTTTTGAGTGGTGGATTCGAACCATTTGCTCAATTCATTCAAAAAACTTTGAAACTGGACTACATGAAGGCAAACAACTTGGAAATTGACCAACAAACACAGCTTTTAACTGGGCAAGTTTTGGGTCAAATTGTCGATGGACAGTGCAAAGCAGAAACGTTGGTTTCATTAGCCAACCAACAAGAACCAGCAATCCCAATTGAAAACACAATGATGATTGGTGACGGTGGTAATGATCTGCCTGCAATGGCTGTTGCTGGTTATGGGGTTGCTTGGAACGCCAAACCAAGAGTGCAACAAGCCGCGCCATCCAAACTGAACTCCAAATCGTTGCTGGACGTGTGCTACATTCTGGGTTACAACGACGCTGAAATTAAGGAAATTTTGGCTTAAAATGCCGTATTCTACCTTTATTTTGAAAAGAAGTCTATAGAATACTAGAGTGCATATATACTGTGAACGTTTTTTGATCTTTCTGTAAAGCAGTGCAAGTTACAAGTATCTTCAATGGTACGGGTATATCTCCAATATCTTCCATCTTTTAATTAATCTCTCAAACCTTCACGTGATTTCACTTTCGCGTATCAAGCGTATTTTGTTGTGTTTCCCGCTTCAATTTTTTGTTTTTGTGTGAGTTGGAATCTCCAAATTGTAAACAAAAGTTAAAGTGGATCTCATCAAGTGAGTATTTTGTATTCATACAGACGCTGGCAAAAATTATTGTATGCTGATAAGAGGAAGCGCACTCCCCATACACACACACACACTGCACAGAATGGATGACTACACGGAATTACCTTTGAAAAACAGGCTAACACACAAGTTGTGGAAAGCAAGAGCCGATGGCTATGAAGAAGTGCAAAAAATGATCAACTCTGTGAAAAGCAAACCATACGCAAACTTACTAGAATTACACCACGAGTACAACTTGGTGTCATTTGTGGAGGACACTAATGTGGTTGCGTTAGAGAAAGCCACGTGTACGGTGTATGAGTTCTTATTTGTGCTTCAAAAGCAATTGTTGCAAGGAACAACTCCAAGAACATACGAAAACGTTTTCAAAAAAAATGTGGCACCAATCAGGGACTCGCTCATGCGTGTTGTACTACTGAAATGCTGCAATTCATCAAGAAAATTAACAAAAGAAAAAGCTCTAGGGATCATCAAGTTTATGGTGCAGTTGGACCTTGATATTAATTTTTTTACTGAAACTGTTGTTTCATTAATTTTTGGTAATATGAAAAATGTGAAAAACTTGAATGGATTTGTAACAACAATATCGTTTGTGTTGAGTGAATTTCAAGTGATGCCAACAAGTAATCATCTGGTGGAGCCTTTCTTCAACGCACTGCTGAAACTATCAACAATCGCAGATGTCAAGATTAGACAAGAGTCATTTAAAATAATGGCAATTTTAGATGTTTGCTGTGGTGCCAACAAAGATGTTATGCAAGATCTCGTTTTATGCAACTGGAAGTCCACTCAGTTGACAGAGTTTAATCAGAAAGTGAAAAATTTGAGTAACAGCCAGACGAACAAAGACAAAGTGCGTTTTGAAATAGATTTGATCAAAGAACAACATATGCAACCTAACGAACAACCTTCAACTATGACACAGGCTAATCAAAATGTCGACAGTGACGGTGACACTGTCATGAATGGGGTTGACACCGATGCGAAAGAAATAGACCCATTTGAAATATACACTCCAACAAGCATTCTCCCTGATTTTGATCTTAGAGAGTTTGCCAACATGCTTCACTCAGCAAAATGGAAAGATAGAGTTGAGACATTGCAAAATTTTAACGGCAGAGTTTTGAATAATGTTAAAAAACTAAATTACGAAACAGAAGACTACACACCAATATTCCAACTGTTGGCTGAAAATATTGCAAAGGACTCCAATCTTCAGGCCGTTCAATTGTCCGTGCAAGCCGTGAGCAAAATGTTGGATTGCTTGAAATACAAAGCCGTTCACAAGTACTCACATCTTTTATTTGCTCCAATGGTTGAACGTTTGAAAGATAAAAAAATAAACGGTTTGATTTTCAGCACTCTAACAACGTTGGTCGATTACAACAATGAAGGATTGAAATTCTGTTTGGATGAGCTAATACTCCGTTTTTTGCAACACAAAATCTTACAAGTCAGAGCTCAGTCTTGCAGGTTGTTGACCGAGTTGATGTTGCAGAATGCAAAGGATGTTTCAAAATTGATATCTATAGACAGACTAACAAACGATATTTTACCTTTGATTTTGAAAATTTGCAATGATTCTCAACTGACTATTAGAAAAATCGGGTTTGAAAACATTGCAGCTTTTATAGTATTGATGAGAAACGGACGCGAAGAGTTGATGCCCATCTTAGAAACTAAATTGGATCAGCTGAAGCTAAAAGAGATAAATAAATTGACCACCGAGTTATTTGCCTTGGTCAAAAAACAAAAACCTCGTCAAAACCAATTTCAAACAATAGTTTCTACTAATCCAAACTCAAAAGTTGCCGCAAGTGATACATTCTCTCAACCAGAGTCTACGCTTCCATCAAAACGCTTAGCACATTCACCGTTAAGAAAACCCCAACGGGATTCAAGTCAAAAATCCATGGAATTTCCGTCCAATAATCAGTTCTCACATAACTTGAACAGATTAAGCCCAGCAAAAACTTCTTCAAATTTGACCAACTCTTCAACCTTTTCACAAACTAGTAGAAACAACACATTCAGCGAGTCTCAAGAAACAGATTCTACTTGGACAGTCGAGAAAAAAAGATTACTATCAAAGATTAGCAGTTTGGAAACTGAAAACAAGTACTTAGTCTCCCAAGTGGAGCAATACAAATTGAAAATTACCACAAATGCAACTGCACTAGATGATTACAAATTAAGGTGTTCGGCGCTGGAAGAAAACCTCAAATTTGCTAATGCTAAAATACAGAATTTGCAATCTGTCATCGATTTGGGCGCTTCCCAGAATAGTCCAAAAATGGAACACGCTGATTCCAAACCAGGACAGTATGCTGGCTCTTCATCAAACAGCAACATGGTTTCAATTCCTTTGTCCAGCAACAGAAGCGCAACAACCAGCTCTGCAGATTATCGTAGAGCTGAGAGATACAACTCATCCTCCTCATTTGTCTACGTGGATGAGTACTCGAAAAACAACAATGACTCTGGAACCCCAACATCCGTCACTAAGCTTTCAAAAGCAAATTTCAGCAACGAGGATTTGAACAAAGGAGTAAACTCGCTGAAACTGAATAGTAGAGTTCACTCAGAAACTTCTAAAAATAGCTCACCTGCATTATTGTCCGAATCTTTTGTGCCGCCTTCCTCATCTGCTGCACTACAATCAGCAGTCACAGAGAAGTCCTGGAGCAAAGCAGAAGAAGTTACTAGACAGCTGCAAGCTCGGATTGAAATAATGAAGGCGAAAACAAAAAGTCTAAGTAGTTATGGCCGTGGGAACGCAAGACCATGAAGCTGAGAACGTGTGTGTCTATACACTATATATATTCAAGTTCTTCAGTTTGAATTTTTCTCTTGGCAATATTATCACTCAAACCTGCTATTATTTTTTGTTACCCGCTTTGAGCAACTCAGTCCAGCCGCGCTTTTTTGATCTATTTTTAAGCCGACTCTGATCTATAGTAGAGTGATGATGTGTACGTTAGCTATTCCCTTACTTGTTTTTGAGCACTCTGGTCATCACCAGAAAGCACTCCAAAATAAACAACATCCAAAACTCCCAGAACACTATGGTGCTATACAGATTCAGAAGATATCTGCGAGTTCCGCAAGAGCTAAGACCAACCGTTATATTCAAACAAGACTCATTATCGCCAAGCAAAATCACAGTACAGATTATACTTTTACAGCTTTTCTACTACTTGACGGCAATCATACTCTTTTTTATGTTTTCAAAAATTTTTGGCTACCCAGTTACTAGCTACACTGAATGGCTATTTGATTCAAACTTGGTGCAGTTTGACACAATGTATGGACTGGTGTACTCCAGTTTATGGCTTGTTGACTCATTTATCTGTTGCTTCTTCCTAAGTGTGATTGTTGGAAGAAGTAAGCTTGCCTGGGATTTTGCCATCACCATTCACGCCATCAACCTATTGTGCTCAACTCTATATACCGGCCATCTGCCGCAAATCAGATGGTGGCTGGTACAAATTTGTTCATCATTGATTCTTATATTTTTAGGAACATACATGTCTAAATGGCATGAGCTACGTGATACTTTTTTCGAAGATTTGATTGAACCTAGCGCAAGCTTTACTGAAAGCAATGCAACGAATGCTCAAAACACAAATCCGCCAGTAGAACTTAAGGATCTTGAAGCGCAGAAGTAGCAACGTCGCTGCCCTCTACTGCAGATTTACTATGGTAATTTTAGAAAAAAAAGTAAACTGTTGAAGTGATTATATACCGCTTATAAAACAAGCCCCTTTTTTTTTTTTTACACCTACCACCCCATATCACTGTTTTTTCTGGTCCAGCATTTCAAGTAGAGAATCTAGTAATTCAAAGACCGATTGCTTCTGTACGTTTCCATCTTTATTCTCGCATATCAAAGCACCCTCCATTCTCTGCCTTAAACTCAAAGCACATGTAACAGTTTCAATCCTAGTGATCAAGTGATCCAAGAAATCCATCAAATCGTCATCACTTTGATTACGGAAAATGGAGTCTTGTGTTTCTTTGGTAAATTCAGAAAGTGCGGTTGATCTTCCCCCTTTACTAATACAATAGGCACCACCATTAACGCAGGACAATATGTACTCAAGTTTCAGAGAAATCTGTCTCAAATAAAACAACGATTCTTTGGATGTAAACAGCCCCGGTGACTCCTCTTCAAACATTGTGTACCGTTTATGCAAGGCTTTTGGATAGGCAAGTGTAATAGACTCCATAGTTTCTAAACCTTTTAATTTGACTTCTCCTAATGGATAAAAATTGTACCCAATCTCTTTCAAAACTTTCGTCTCACTGCCCACATATGCAAAGTCCTCGGCATCGTTGTACAATTCTTTTGATAAATCAGAATTTTGATTGGCATGTTTTTGCAATGCAAGGATATTATAAAACTCTTGAACGAAATCTGCACTTAACGCAACTTGACCACCATCTGCAACACTCGAAACTCTTGAGGCCTTGTTAACCATTGGGCCCAAATAGTCCATTCTTTTGGTAACAATATCCATTTCGGTAACAGGTCTACCCCAATGAATACCCATTCTAACACTCAAACCATAAAACAAAATCTGATTGTTTTCGTCAGTGATCAAACATCCGTCTTTTGTGGATACAATTTCTGCAGGCCATTCAACCTCCAAAAGTTTCAGCTGCACTGTCAAGCAGCAAAGCAAGGCGCGAGTTGGAGTGGAAAATGCAACCATAAAAGCATCCCCTTCCGTCTTGACTTCGTACCCGCCGAAAACTCTCAACTGACGACGCATCACGGAGTTGTGTGTTTTGATTGCACTTCTCATTGCATCCGGACACAGTTCCCACAAGTAAGTTGAATTCTTAATATCAGTGAAAACAATCGCAACATTCCCAGTAGGAGGCTGAATTTCCACGGGCAACGCTCTCAACTTGTTATCTTCGTAGTTATGTGATCTTATGTTTCTCAGCTCTTTTTTGTTAAGAGTAATTCTTCTTTGGTTTTTGTTTGCATGTTCCGTCTTCAAAGAAAAACAAATCACGGTCAAAGAATCTGTACACCCATAGGCAATTGCAAAATCTTTCAACTTGGCAGCAGCAACCATTGGACGATCCTGACACATCTTGGCGATATCTGAAGCTGTTTCGTAATCAATGTATTCCCAAAAGTTGTGAGTGGCAATAATGATAATTTCATCCGTACGCGCTATGGTAAAATTTTTGATAGCTGGACTAGCATGAATATGTGGAAGCAAATGAAAAAACCCCACGGCTCTGCTGACAGTAGAGACACCATCAACCCGGTTATTATTCACATAACCACCAGCAATTCTGATCCTTGTGTATTCCTCCATCATATTTGGAGAGTGGTTCTCCGTCAAAACAGCATGTTCCCCAAAAGTTTTACCTAAAACAGCCATCGTGTCACCAACATTGGCAACAAATACCTGTTCTCCCTTGATGTATACCACCGTTGCGGTAGAACCACTCGATAAGTCAATAGACGTGATAGGTGGATCCTCCATGCTGTCTCTCACATCTTTTGATTCTGCAGCAATGGTCATTGCATTTAGCTCTTTGTTCAATTGCAAAAAAGATAGCCTTAATGCATTTTTGATTGCCCTGTCTGAGTCATCTGCTTTTTCTAGAGCTCTTGCAAACACGTCTGCAAAAATATCTCTCACAACTTTTGGAATTCTGTTGTTGGTGTTTGAAATTTCGTTTTTACCTTCAAATAAGCAAATCAATGCCTCGTTTGAGCGTCCTCTAAATTTCTCCAACGTAAAATCCCTGGATGTCACAAAATCCTTGGTCCCCAAAGTGTCTGCAACACCATAATTCATCCCATTAACACTAGATTCGGTAGTTCTCGAACGAAGATTAAAAGTTTCGTCAGGAACCTTGAAAGTCTTCAACGTGACATCCATTAATCCCAAAACTTTTAGCTGTGTCAACGCAGACAAATCAGAATAGTCCACTCCATCAACAGGCGTTCCAAAAATCTCAAATCTTTTGTTACCACTAAAATTCAAGTATTTCAACTCCTTATTCTCAACCCAACTCCATTCATGCTCAAAGTTGGAAATGTTGTATTTCAAGTCATTGTCACCAACGTCTAAAACCGACAACTGTCTCAAAGCAGAAAGCTCTGCTGGCAAGGTTTGAAGTCTGTTGCCATTGGCCATCAAAACTTTCAAGTTTCTCAAATTGTTAAAAATGATGTCACCTGGCAAAGCGGAAATGTAGTTACCTGAAATGTAAAGTTCCGTCAATTCAGTTAGGAAAAAAGAGTCCTTGTACACCAATTTAGAAAACTTGTTGTACGAAATATTCAAGTGTCTCAATTTCTTAAACAAGTTTAGCCATGACCATGCAGTGTTGTCCAACGCATTATCAGCGATAGACAAAAACATCAATGTTTTGCTAATTGGAAAATGATCTTCGCTATCCGTTATGTCAAACAGTATATCTTCTTGCAGACTATCCAAGGTATTGGAAGATAAATTCAAAGTGGTCAACTGCAACTTTTCAAAGTTTGAACAAAGATATCTAATGTTGTTTGAGTGCAAATCCAAACTTTTCAAATTTTTCAATGATGGTAAAGTCTCAGGAATGCTTTCCAATTTGTTTTTGTTTACACTCAAATACATCAACTTGGTTAAATTGCTGATTGCAGCAGGCAACTGTGACAAACTGTTTTCGTTCAACTCCAACTTTTTCAATTGCACAAATTTTTGCCAAATCACAGATGGAAGAGAAGACAAGTTTGCTTTATTCAAACTTAATGTGGTCAAATTAGATAATTGGTCGTTTGTTGGAAACAACGAGGTCAAGGGATTTTTGTGCATTTCCAATGTTCTTAAAGAAGGCACTGTATCATCAAAAACGGATATTCTGTTCCCGGTAACATAAATATTTTGCAAAGATTCACAGTTAGTCCTGAAAACACTGATAAAGTTGTATCTGATGGTCAACGTTCTCAAATTTCTCATTTGCGATAAATCACCAACTTTTCTCAATCTATTGTTGGATATGTTGATTTTTGCAACCTTTGTCAAATTATTTATGTTTTGAGGTATGCTTTGAATCCTATTGTTTGATAAGTCAATTTGCAACAAATTAGTGCACTCGCAGATAATATCAGGAAAAGCGGTAAACTTGTTTGAAGACAAATCTAAAATTTGCAAATGACGCAAGTTGGCAAAGCCTTGTGGTAATCGTTCCAACTTGTTACACTGTAAGTTAAGGATTGACAAATTCTCCAACTTTGCTATTTGCTGTGGAATTTTCTTAATCAAATTCCTGGACAATTCCAGTGTGACTAGTTTGTTGACCTCGCAAAGATTTGGAGGAAATTGCGAAGCTCTGATATTGACCATTCTTATACTGGACAAACTGATCGCAGATTCAACAAAGTCTAGAGGGAGAATCATGTTTGCGTTGTTACTCACGTCCATGCTCTCGATGTCTCCTGCTTGCTGGTAAAACACGATTGGTGGTCTTGTCAAGTTCATGTCTCTCAAGTCGGCACGCACAAAGTCACCTCTTCTCATCAAATTAGACTCTTGCTCCACGCTAAGCTGAGAGGAGATTAATGGGTGGAAAGTGAACTGGAAAACAAAACTCAAATCATCCATTCCTAAAAGATTTAGCGCATCGTGGTGTTTCCGGTAACCACTCAACAATAGCAATCTTATCTGAATCGATATAGGCTTGGAGTTGTGATGCAAAATTTTTGACAATTTCCCTATTCTAAGAGAAAGCTGGAAAACACTTGTTTGTGGAAGAGAAAATTTTTTCTTTAAAAGAGGGATGATTTCTTGAACTGTTGTATCCAAGTACAAGGACAAACACGTGAAAGTTCCATCCATAAAGGCACCCTCTGTTTGACGGTAAATTCTTATAACGTAAGTTTGCTTCTTGTTCAAGTCGCTCAAATCGTTATAATATCTCTCGTATTTCAAATGTTCGTCTTCACTAGCAATGAATGTGGAAGGGTTTTCGAGTGCCCTTTGACTAAACACTCCTTGCTTTGGCAAAGAAGAGCTTGTGCTTTTGTCTGTGATTGCTGAAGTAGTTGAATCAGGTGTTGTACTTTGTTGTGTACTGGAAGTACCACTGGCCTTATTTGATGCGTATTTTTTCGCCTTTTCTCTGAAAGCTTTGAGGTCGGAACTGTTTTCTTGTGATTGCATAGACTGCTTTCTTTTGTACAGAATAATCTCATCATGAAACTCGTCATCGTTTTCGCCTGGACTGCTGAAATCAGAACTATGATAATGACTTTGTTTTGCTTTTCGAGGTGTGGTTTTTTCTTGAAATTCGGATATGCTAGAGGGGTACCCTAATTCAGGTTGACCTGGCAAAGTTTCTTCATTCATTTTTGATCCTTTTTGCTGATCACTAGCAGAGGCAGCTGGTAGGAGTTCGTTGCCACTTTGTTTTTCCAATGATGAATGTTGAAAAGAAACATCGCGTTCTTGGAGCCTGGTGTCGTCATTCTCGTCTTCCGAGCTTGATGGCAAAATCATGCTGGAATTCAAACTTGATGTACTGGAAAACTCGTCCGAATCGCGCTTATTCTCATCCGACTCAACTGCATGACGTTTCATCTTTATGTTGCCTAGACTTTTCGATTTTGCGCTTAGATTTTCTAATTTTTCGTCATGGTGTATCTTTTGAGGATGATGATCGTACTTTTGATGACTAGCCTGTTGTCCTAATGTTGACAGTTTTGCACTTTCATCTTGACTTTTTCTTTTTTTACCATGATGTTTGTTGCCAGTTTTCTTCAATTTATCGCTGTAAAGTTTGTTTGGTTGTTTGATTGTTTTGTTTTTTGGAGTTCCCGAAGAATCAATGCTGTTGCTACTATTTTGTGTGGAATCGTCCACAAAATATATATCCCAACTCTCTGGAGCTTTCCATGAAGTCTGAACAGAAGTAGGTGGCAACTTTGCTGGGTTACGAAGGATGCTGTCTTTATTAGCTGGTATCGTCAAGTCTATTCCTTGGGCAGCACGAGCATCCTTGTTAGTTGCAATTGGTTTCCGTGTTCCCGAAGTTTCAGAGCTTTCAGGCGGAATATTGAGTGATTGTTGCGAAATCAAACTAGTGATGTCGTTCAAATCGTCTAAATTAGTGTCTAATGAAAATATTCCTGCTGTTGAATCTTTTTTAGGATGAGGAGGGTTCAAAGTATTTGCCTTTGTTTCATCAGTTGTAATTTGTTCAGTTGAAGAATTCCCTTTTTCATCATTTCTTTCAGCATGGTGAGTACTGCCAGAGCTTGTTTGCTCTTCTTTTGTTAAATCTTGATCAAGCACAATGGATGAGCTTGGGTGTGTCATTTCTATGCTACCGCTTAGAGTCTTTTCATAATTACCGCTGTGAGTCTTTGCTGAACCACCATCATCATCATTTGTCGAGTGTTCATTGTTTGCGGCGCTTTCCACGTTTGGTAAACTTTCCTCAATTTTTGAAGCTGGAGTCCCAGTATCTCTTGAATCTTCATATTTTTTTTCCTCGCTCCTTACACTTTTCTTTGGTTCAGATTCCGTAACGGTTTTGATGGTATTAGAATCATCTTGTGTTTCCTGGCTTGGATTCTTGGATAACAAATGATTTGAAGCACTATGTTTGCTTGATTTTAGACTTGAAGAGCTAGATCCGTTGCTGGCGTGACTGTTTTGACCACCACCGGTATGACTGCTTTGACGACTGGGGTGACCACTGTTATGAGTACTATTGTTGCTGCTGTTAGGACCACTTGTATAAGCACTTGTGTGACCACTCGTATGACTACTGTTTTGACTACTATTATAACCGCTACTCTGACTTCCCAAATGACTACTGCTCTGACTGTTATTGTTACTGGTACTACTACTACTATTACTACTATATTGATTATGATGATTTGAAGATCTTGTGAAAAATCCCAGTAAAGATTGTGTTTTTTTCATTGGTGGTGGCACAGGCAATTCCGACACAACAGTTTTTTGTGTTGAACCTCTTCTATCATGTCTTTCAGGGTGTGCCAAATGCTCATTATGAGAATAACTTCCCAATCTTTCTCTATGTTGTTGTATCTGCATATTTATGTTTGTGGATCCCGTATCATCAACATAATTTTTAGTAGAAGCATTTGAAGTAGATGGTGTCATTGGGAAAGATGTGGTTGGTGTCCCTATGCTAGAGCTTTTAACTGGGTTCTGTGAGTTGTCCTTCAAGATAGAGCGAACATTTGATCCATGAGTGTTTGTGTTTTCATCGTTAGAGAGCGAGTTGTTCGTTTGAGATCCAGAATGCGTACTAAAAGAAGTATCATTGTTAGTAGGAGACGAAGACTTCATTTTGCTTGAAACTTTCTTATGGCTGTGGTGATCATGCGACGGATTCACCACAGAAATTGATGAATTGGTGTTGGATGGTGATGAAAACAGTGCCGAAGATGCATTTTTAAACTTCTGTTTAGCAGTTTGAGACCCACTAGTGGAGGCACTAGTGGAAGCATTACCATGATGATCGTCATCTTTACTATGATCAGAAAAACTTGGAAGAGAACTTGTAGAGGTCAGCCTTTTCAGACTAAAAAATGGTGATTTTTTACGCATATGTTGTGGCAGTGCTTGTGCAGTGTATGGGTGTGGTTTATTTTGAACTGAGTTCCCACTTGCTGAATCATGTTTCTTGTTCTTTTCAGCAACTTTTGGACTTGAGGAAACAGATTTAGTACTAGTATTAGAGGTATTTGGATTGTAAGTAGGAGCATAACCATGATCCCCTGACATATGTATATGCCCATGGATCCCATGTTTTGAAACAGATTCCAGAAACCCAGGTGGATGCCATTTGTGTTTGTCTTCTTGTTGTTGCTGTTTTGATGTTGCTGTTGCTGTTGCTGTTGTTGTTGTTGTTGTTGTTGGTGGTGGTGCGACTGTATTTCCTGATGTTTTAGAAGTAGGAATGGCAGATCTTTGTGGATGACTTGTAGCAGCACGTATGTTTGAATAACTGTTTGTGTTACTACTACCTCCACTGCTACTACTGAGACTCTCACTGCGCACCCGTTGATCACCTATTCTATTCCCACTAGAGCTACGATCTGAAGATGGACCACTGCTCAGGTTTTTCAACGAAGAACTACTGCTCCGTGTTTTCAAAGAGTGATTATCGCTCATGCCCTTGAAAGCGTTTTGAATAATATTCCCACTACTCCTTGTCCGTTTGATCTCTTCAAACCGATCATTACTTTGATTATTTCCTGGAGTATTCCTGTTCATTTGTGAGTGTTAACCTTGATTGTTTTTCACCTTTTTTTGTTTGTTTTAACGTATTCTTTTTATATTAGTGTTATTTTGCTTAAAGGTAGATAGATTAGTTAAGAAGGTATTTCTTTCAGGTCTGTTGGGAACTTGGTTCTGATAAGTTAGGTCTGTTCTTCTTGCTCAATCATTAATTCAAAAATAACAGCACCACGAAGTTCTTGTATAAATAAGCTATGTAGTTAGTTAAAAACTCATTCTGCTGATGGTAATTTTTAATTCAAATAAACAAAATTTAAAACAAACGACAGAAAACAAACGAAACATATAGGGAATATGGATTTCTGACGTTTTGCTTTCTTCAAAAAAAAAACTGTGCGACGTTTTATTTGTTTTATTTGTTTTCTTATTTTTTTTTTTTTTTTCTTTTGTTTTTTAAAACTTTTTATGGTGAACCTAAACAGATTTCAGGGGTACCAAACTTAATGTATTTACTATGCATAAAATCAAGTGGCAGTGATGTCGGGTAATGCAAAGGGGAGTGATCTTTGTTTTGTTTTTTTCATTTCATATATATGAAAAAGTAAGGTCCAGTAGTTTAATTACTCACTTACTTACTTATTAACTTTGTTGGTTTAATTAATTACTCGGTTAGTTGGTTAACTAGCTCGTTTAGATTATTTGTTATTGTGCAGGCACTGTGTCAATGAAACTATGCTTTTTGGGGGAAAAAATGACAACCCAAAACGCTATAAGACCGTGATATAATTTTCTATAATAATACTGTTAAACAAGTCTGATGACAATGTACTAAAAGTTAAATTTTACTGATGTCATGGAGAAAGTTTTGATAAATGAGCTTTTTTTGAGATAATTACAAGCATCCGAAACACGTTACAAGCATCCGAAACACGTTTCAAGCATCCGAAACACGTTACAAGCATCCGAAACACGAAACAGGGACTTGGGGCTAATACGGTATCACAATATATGTATATATAGTAATATTCTTACATCAATAATACTATATAACAAATCAATAAACTATCAAAACTGATTTTATTTGGCAGCCGCAGCTCCATCCTCAGCTTTCTTCTTCTTTTCTGATTTCCCACTGATTTTTTCCACCTTCACAGTTTCCATACCTTTTTCATGTAACAATTTTTGAATGTAAACTTCAACTTGATCTGCCACGTCCCCTTGAACAATAATCTCTTCCTTTTTCTCAACATTCTTTGACACAGAACATCCAGTGGCAAATTTGGATGCAAACGTTTTACTCAATTTTTTCATATCAATTTCGAAAACCTCTAACCCAGTAATAGCAACCACTCTTTTCCGTTTGGTTCTTTCAATGGTTTTGATAACAATTTTACTGTTTAATTTATTTTGCAACTCTCTCTTGTCTTTGTTTTCCTGTTTGATTTCCAATTTTTTCAAAGATTTTTCCAATTTTTTCTCCTTGCTGTCCTCATCATTGTCATTGGAAGCAGCGCCGTCAGCAGAACTTTCAGATTCAGATTCAGATCCATAAAATTTGACAAATAATTCAGGATGTTCTTCTTGTAACCAAATTTTACATTTCTTCAATTTCCCACTAAATTCACAGTATTCAATAGGGAAGGTACAAATCCCACAGTAAACAACGTGTTGAACAGACATAATTTCTTTAAGCTTGGTGTTTAAGGTGGTTCCTGCTTTTTCTTTGATAAGTGAGCTATCGATGTGTCGAAATATGACTTCTTGATGAGCATATACCATCGAGCAATCTCGTCATCATCATCATCATCATCATCTCAAATGCGAAAAAGAAAAAACCTGTGAGAATCTTGGGAAGGTGCAAAAAAAAAAAAACCAACCAAAAAAACAAGAAAAATACATCAAGCACGTGACACTTATTTTTTTCCATAATTAGCAGTGTTTTTGTCACAATCAGTGTTTGAATCAACCACAACAGAATTAAAAACATCATTAGGAAATGTTTGAACGCTGAAACATATTGCGTATCCAACGGCACAACAACCAGAGAAAGTGATTACAAAGAAACTCAATTCAATAATGAACGAATCCACGGCATCTCCAATGGAAAGAAAAAAAAGTTATCGGTGGGTCAGTGCCACTAAAGTCAATTACGATGGTTCTGATTGGTCTGATCAAGAAGAAGAAGAAGTTTCGAGTGATAACAAAAACACCCGGGAAGCCTATAATAATGAAGGGACTGCTTCGATTGACAAAGTCGTTAGTGGTAACGGCAAAGACGAATCAATCGCAAAAACACAGTCTTTAGAGTATCTTCCAACATTGCCAAAACTGAGTGTTACTAAACCAGAAGATTTGGAAAGCAATGACAACGAAAGCTATCACAAAAACCAGAGTGCTCAGAGCTCTGCAGCTGCCAGCCCAGAAAATGATGCCTCGAATGCTGCTCATTTCAGAGAGAGCACTACGTCAAAGGAATTGGATGATTTGATGAATCAGATATCAAAAGAAATGACCGTGGGGTCTGACCATGAACACACCCCTACTTCTCTTGCCTCTCCAAGTAAAGAAACAGAGAACGATCACAGCCATCTGATGGATTACTCTGAAGATGAAATTAATGAAGAACACACCACTCAACAGAGTCCACAAAAGAGCCAACGATACACCAGTGATGATGATAGCCACGAAGCTCACTACGTCTCGGAAAGATACCAAGAACCTGCGCCAAGATTACTTGCTTATGAAATGCACAGTGATGATGGATCAGATGAAAATGGCAGTCTTGCTGAGCAAAGCGAGCACTTGAGCAGCGGTGTTAGTGCCAGCAGTGAGAAAGAATCTGCAAAAAGAGAAACTCCAACAAAGACAACACATAACTCATCTCAAGAAGATTTCCATTTCAAAAAAAACGCAATAAGGCACTCTCTGCTGGACTCAAGTGACGAGGAACAGGAACAGGAAGAAGATCAAGAAAAGGGAGAAGTGAATAGTCTCACTAGTCAAAGTGATGCTGAGACTGACAGACAGTCGTTTGACTCAATGGGGACCAGCAGAGCAAACAATACAACTGAATACAGGCAATCAGAAATGAACAGAGCCCCGGATACGGAATTTTCCACTGGACAGGACCCAAATGCAGAAAGCAGTGATGAAAATCATACAGTGGAGGAAGAATCCGAAGAAGAACTAGAAAAAGAGAAGAGCACTAAGGACCCCCCAAAATTCTCGACAACAGAAAATAAGAATGTTGTTGATTCCAGGGCAAATTTTATACAGGAAACCAAAGAGAGTAACGATCAAGCTGAAAATAACAAGAGCAATGAAAACAGTGATAGTGATGACGAAGTGGTGGTTGATGCAGACGGCAATGTGATTGATGCGTCTGCGAAAAAATCAAGAGTCGTGTCAACTTACTCAGAAGTTGGAAGTACCTGGAATGCGTTTCCATCTGTTATGGATGCAGATGATGTTCAAACGGTGAGTGATGCAAAAACAATTTACGATAATGCAACTATCTTCAATGTTCCGGCAGCAGTCACCAACAATGCCAAATTGCCTCCTTTGCCCGTAAACAAGACTGATATTATTACGAAAGGAAAAGAGCAACAAGAACAAAAGCTTGAGGATAAAAACAATGAGCCAGCTGACAAAGACTTTGATGAAACACAAACAAACAAGCCAGACCATTTGCAAAACACTGCAGAACTAGCAAGTAACAAGAATACTGCATTGGCTCCACAAACGGGTCTTCCTCCGGTCCCTCTAAACAAAATATCGAAACCAAACTTACCCCAATTAGATGTTTCGAAAATGCTGGGAGACCCAAAGGTCAGTCATGCAGTCAAGATAGAAAGATTGAAAAATTACTCCAAAGAGTTGGATTCTTATGACACATGCATATCGTATTGGATTAATGACACTTTGAAAAGCACTGTGGACAAACGAATTATGGATAGTTACAAAGTGAACGTACATGTCAAGCAAGCTTACTCTAATGCTGATGAATTGAGTAAGAAAAACCATTTAGTGGCCAACGTGAATCAAAATGTTCATCAATTGACCAAAAAAGTGTTTACCCACTCGATGAGAGAAAAATCAAAAGGATTTTTAAAATCTATAAGGGATAAAAAATGACAGGCCTAAATAACACAGTGAGTATATATACTTTAGTTTTAGATCGAAGAAAAAATAGTTGTATCCGTAACGCAATGTGCTCACTGGTGGCTCAATTTCTCGAGTTTTTCAGCACCAGCTTTTCTCAAATGTGCATCCATCAAGTCTCTGATCTGGTGGCACCCCGCAATACCAATGCTCAACACGTTTTCCACCCTGTCCAATGGAATTTTATCTTCAACCAATAACATTGACAATTTTTCAGTTTTTCCAAGCACACCTAGCGTGATGGAACTCAACGACGTTTCCTCCAAAGAATTCAAATCCAAAAGTGGTTGCTGATCCATTAAGCCAACCGAAACACCACTGATATAATCGTACATGGCAATACCTGCATCAATCAATGCCAAAGTGACACTGTTGATCAAACACCCCATCATGCCCCCGTCTTGCTGCAGCACGTGCAGTTTGACCTCAATCATGGTTCTCGGGTACAAATTCAACTGCACTGTTTCACTAAAAGTCCTTTCCAATGCTGTTTGCATCTCTAGTATTCTCTTTTCGTTCTTATGTGAGGAGTTGCTTCTTCTCATCTTACTGAATTTAGTCAAATTGATGGATATTTTCAAAACTGCTTTTTCCTGATTCACCTGGGCTTTATTTAAAGGCTCCATCGGACCATTGACAACTGCAATCACTTTGTTTTGGCCCATTTCCAAATATGAAGACCCGTCATTGTTATTGCTGCTGTTTTTCGTGGATGTGGTGCACTCAAATCTACGCAACTCGTTCCACCGACGACCGTCAAGTCTCAATCCTTCTGGTGAATATATTTCTAGTCTTGACATGGTATTTTGTAAGTGTGATGCGGTTTTGTTTTTTTATGAGACGTGGTTGGTTGAGTGTTTTTTTTTTTTGATTATCTTTAGACATGTTTCGCTCAGACATACGGTTACAAATGTAGGCGAAACAGATTACATGCTTAGCCTCTTTAAAAAAAAAAATCAGAAAAAGAAAAAAATTGAAACGCGCCAAAGTCACATGCATTGGGCACAGAGGCGTTTAGCAATGGCCGATTTGTGCCAGGTATAAATAAACTATTAGTACAAGGTAAAACAAGAAACTAGGAAATGATCAAGTGCTGAGCTACTGATTTTTCTTTTCCAAAGCTTCTTTCCCCACCGAGAGCTCCAGCAAGTCGGATTTTTTGATCATTTCGATAATCTGGCCCAATACCCAAACGTTCCCGATGAAAAACACCAAATGTGCTCCAAAAAGGTTTGGATAAAAAACGTTTTGTCCCTTGAATTCAAGTTGATATCCATAGTAAAGCCATACTGCCTGTGCTGATACCCACACTGCTACAATAGCGATGTTTCTTTTCATAGTTGTTGTGCCACCGCACTTGTATAAGAACATCGGCAGGTAAACCAAATACCAAATGAAATACTGTGAGGTGATGACTTTGTTGAAGACGACGAATGCAAAAGTCTGTGCAAAAATGATGTTTGTAAAATCCAAAAAATTTACTGTACGTTTCTGGTTTGTTCTGGGGTTGTGCTTTGAGGAAAAAAGCATGCAGGGGATAAATACCGATGACACGAGCATTTGTGGGACCGTAGCCCATTTTGAGCTTGTTGGGACATCAGAGGGAAATAGATTTTTGTATGCTGGGGAAGATTCTAAGTAAAGCAGCATATTCCAAACAGAAAAATTGTGTCTGTGATCGGTTCTCACAAAGTGGTAGATGTACGAATGAAACAAAAACTCGTATCCGTACTTTTGATACATGTAATAGGATAGTCCTGTCAGAGAAAGCCCACAGCTGGTCCCGATTTTACCAACAGTAACAACGGTTTTCTTTTGGAAACCGTATTGGGCACAATAATAAGCCACAATAGGAACTGCATATATCACAGGGTAAAGTTTGAAGTGTATGCTTAAACCTAAAAGCAACCCACCCAATATATACTGTTCCTTTGCCAAACAGTAAAAACAAGCCATGATCATTGCACAGAGCACGCTTTCTGCGTTTCCCCTTGTTGATATTGTTATCACCATAGGGTTTAATAACCACAATGCACTAAGCAATGCGGCTTTGTTTGTGGATGACTGTGCAGTTTCTTTATGTGTGTCCTCTGTAATTGTATTAGAGCCGCACTGCACTAATAATATCAATTTGTAAACCAACACACCAGTTAAGAGATCAAAGAGAACAAAAATAAATTTCCCCAAATGGATGTTATTGAAGTAGAAATTGGGCAATAAAATGTAACTTAAAAGTGGGGTATACCTGTATGTGTCTCTTAAATAAGGTGATCTGTCCCCACTGTAAACAAATCTTGCTGCATCATTGAAAACAAAATAGTCAATGTCTGTGTATTTCACTGCAAAATGAGAATCTTGATACACACCAAAGAAAAAGAATCCTATTCGTAAAAGAACCCCTAAGAAAAAAACCCACGGCCAGTAGTTTTTTATGATAGGCCAGCTCATCCCAATGCTCGTTGTTCTCTTGCTCAATGTCATTTGCTGATATACGGGCTACATCATTGTATGACACTGCTATGAGTCTCAATGGCGCTCCGGTTTCTTGCTTTGCTTCCTTGAAAAAAAAAAAAAAAACAATCGCGCTGTTGTGTCGTCGTTACAAACGACGCGTCAGCGCTTATTATTTTCCATCTGCAAAACTTTGCTCAAGATTTTTTCCTGGAGTTTAAATTGATAAGCTTATCTCAGTGTCTATGATAGCAGATATGAGCAATAAACTTGAAAAAACTTTGGAGAAAGTAACGAATAAAACTGAAAGAATTGAACGCTACTAGACTTACGCTCAATGAACACAAACGAAAAACACCAACAAAATACTTTATCCACTGAAGAAATCTCTTTCACATCCAATGTGCCAGAGTATCACGAACCAAAAGAAGAATTAGTACAGCCCTTACCACAAGAAGCTTTGATGGATTGTATACAAAACAACAAGCTAGTCCCGAACCACATCCAAGTCTCAGACACTGTTTTGAACGGCGATTTGGCTTCAAAAAGTACATTACCAGCAAGAGCAAAACCGTGGGAAGTGAAGAGAGATTGAATAACGATAAAGTTTGATTTTCCTTGTATGTAGTTTTGTGTTTTTGTCTGTGTATAGTATTCAAATGATTTTTTTTGCACTGAGTCTTGTTCTTTCATGCCTGAAGCAATCTCTTTAAGATCTATCACAAGTATTCCAAAAAAAAACAAAAAATAAGAGCTCATAGAAAAAAAAAAAAATTTGCTTCCAACCAGATTCGAACTGATGATCTCCTCATTACTAGTGAGACGCTTTACCAACTAAGCCATGGAAGCCAATTTCTTGTTTTTTTTGAAAGTTGCGGTTTGCCAGATTGTGAGGGTATGTTGACTTCATAGCGAAAAGCGAAAAAAACGAGAACGATTGTTTTCAAAGTTTTCACTGACAATCAACAATGACAAGTTGAACAGCGAAAGAGTGACGGAAAACCAACACACAGAACGCATAGGAACGAAGCGAAGCAAAGCTAAAACCAAGCAAAGACAGCAATACACACACAAGAAATAGACAAGAAGTACACAGAAAGAATGTCCGAATACCTTAAAGCCCTTACAGATAAACTTGTCTTTCCTATTGATTTCCCAAGTCAAGAATACGTGGAGGTCATAACAAACAAAATCCTTTTAATTGGACTTTTCAGTAGTTGTGTGTTTGGGTTGTACACCAGCAGTGTCATTAATGCTTTTATTTTCTACGGAACCACGGTGGTGATAGCTTTGTTACTGGTCATTCCTCCGTACCCTTCCTATAACGAACACAAACTTACCTGGGCAACTCCAGTGAAGGGAAAAACAGATCACTCTTTTGTTACCTCCAATGCGAATAAAAAAGGTGTTCAGTACACCACTGGTTTTATCAAAACAGATGTTGAAATTGAGATTGCTGAGTAAGTTTTGAGGAGGGCAGCGTATGTAATGAATGTATAACGAAAGCTTTTTTGACCTATTGAACAAAAAAAAAACACTGCTTTGTTACTATGTGTAATAAACTGAAGAAATTTATAAAAACACTCAACTTCAATAAGTCCTTTTCCCCCGCACATTTCATCTTGATCTCGACAATGAAATCACACCATAAACGTAAACATCTTCTTATTTATCGCAGGTAAGTAACTCAACTTCATATCTCCTTCCACCCCATATTTTTAAACAGTTCGATGATTAGTCAGAATCTTTCACGGTTCCCGTCTCGACAAAACTCTCCTTGTCTAAGTCTCCCAATGGGCTTACGAGAAAGCACTGTAAACTGCAATTACACCTTTCATTCCGCTCGCCTCCCCCCGCTTTTTTATTTGAATCTCGTTTTTTTTTCAGTGTTAGCCTACACCTTTGTCTGAGATCTTGTGCAGAAAAAAGATGCGGACGATTGTGGGCCGAGCGTGAAATTTTCAAGCACATCCGAACCAGATTCTGGGAAAAAAATAAGAAAGTGTCTAAATTTTGTAGTCGTATTTACCCCCTTGATTTAGGGAAGAAAAACAAGCAGCAGTGTTGATGAGTGTGATTTCGAAGTCAATGTATATAAATTCAACACTTTTAGGATAGATCTCTTGCTTCACCGCTTCAGAGGTTTGATAAAACTGAATTAATTTAGGAAAATGCCAACACAAATATAGACATCACAAAACACCAAACTATATAATACAATGACTAAGGAACCAGTAATCAAGATTGACCAAGATGGGAAATATTTTATGGGATTTGATCTTTCTACACAGCAATTGAAAATTGTTATTGTTAATGAACAAATGCAATTGGTTGTTGAAGAGTCGGTTGGGTTCGATAAAGAGCTGCCACAGTACAAGACGAAAAATGGGGTATACATTCACGAAGAAGACGGTACAATCAATGCACCAGTGGCCATGTGGCTTGAAGCTGTTGATTTGATATTCACTAAAATCACCAAACATGAAAACGAATCGGTAAGAAAGATCTTGCCGCAAATCTGCGGTATGTCAGGATCGTGTCAACAGCATGGATCTGTGTATTGGAACTCCTCGGCAGACTTGCAGTTAAGAGATATGACCGATACGAAAACTTTGAAAGAGAATTTGGCAAGCTCTTTCTCTCATGATCTTTCACCAAACTGGCAAGATCACAGTACCCAAGATGAAATCGATGCTTTTAACAATTTGTACGGAATTGAAAAACTGAGTGAGATCACAGGTAGTAGGGCCCATTACAGATTTACAGGTCCACAGATCATGAAGATTGCCAAAAAATACCCTGACATCTACAAAAGAACCTCTAAGATCCAATTGGTTTCCAATTTTTTATGTTCTGTTCTTGTTGGTAAATTGACTCCAATGGAACAAAGTGATGCATGTGGGGCCAATATGTTTGATATTCCAAAAAGACAATGGAATAGAGACTATATGGGATTGATTGACAAAACCGGTGAACCTCCATCTATTGATGTTTTGACCAAGTTGAATGGTGAGCCTTGGCCAATGTGTGGTGAATCGTTGCCAAATGGATTGATCCACTCTTATTTTGTTAAAAAGTACGGGTTTAATCCGCAATGTGAAGTTTTCCCCTTTACTGGTGACAATTTAGCCACCATCTTATCCCTACCACTAAACAAGAACGATATTTTGGTTTCCATGGGGACAAGCACAACTGTTTTGGTTGTTACTGATCAATACCATCCATCACCAAATTATCACATGTTTTTGCATCCAACCATGAAAAATCACTACATGGGTATGATATGTTATTGTAATGGGTCTTTACCAAGAGAACAACTAAAAGATAAATTGGATCCTCCAACGTGGGAACATTTCAATCAAGTTTTGGATGCAGAAAGTGAACAAAATAGCGAAAACAACAATGACAATGAAATTGGGGTTTTCTTTCCCTTAGACGAGATTGTTCCCGGTGTGAGAAAACAAACAAAAAGATACAATTTTGATCCAAAGACAGGTGATTTGAAAGACCCAATTAAAGACGATGGTACTGATCATGTGAAAAAAGATATCAGAAATATTGTTGAGTCGCAGGCTCTAAGTTGCAGAGTAAGATGCGCACCTTTGTTGTCTAACGGTGGAAAAGAAGACAGAGACTCAAGTTCTAAAAGTGAACCCACTGAAAAGGTCAAGTTTGATTATGACGAGTTCCCACTGGACAATTACGCCAAGATCAAACCAAATAGAATTTTTTTTGTAGGAGGAGCATCCCAAAACGATTCATTAATCAAGAAGTTTGCTCAAGTTTTGGGGTCTAATCATGACGAGATCTACAGATTGAAAACAACAAACTCTTGTGCATTGGGTGGGTCATACAAAGCTCTGTGGTCTTACAAGCACCAAAGATCACAGGCTGGTGATTTTGTTTCGGATATTTCTGACTCTGAAAAGCAACATCACAAGGCATCCAATGCAACTGTTAAACAGGATTTTTTTGAATTTTTGAATGAAAACTTTGATTGGAACCAGAATATCAACAGAGTTCCTATTGACAAAGAGCCATACGACAAGTCTTTCAAAGCTTACACAGCCAAGATCAAACCTTTGAGCCAGCTGGAACAACTGCTGGAGAAATAAGCATCAGGACATTGCCCTGATGAATTAAGCTCACTATGTACTACGTAAAATTCATGATCTTCGTTTTTGCTCTTTGGCGTCTTTTAAACGTTTAAACAATGGCTGTCGTAACACCTTTTCACGTGATCTCAACTTTTAGTTGCTCTGTGAATTACCCTGTGTTTTCTGCTTTCACCTTTCTTTCGCTTGTTTTATGCCGACGGTGGTTTGCGTACCCCAAGAAATGTTCTTGCCCTGTCTGGCAAGGTTTGGCGATTTTGTTGCATTGAGCTCAAGATTTGCAACTTGAAGTCGGATATTATTCTCCATGTATAGCAGGTAGGCTATATCAAAACTGAAAAAAAAAAGCTATCAAGCAAGATAGAGTGCAAAACACATCACCACCTCACTTTTTTGCGAACAAATCAGATACACCATGTTCAACACTTCTTTAAAAAAATCCAGTGCGTTTTTGATCAAAAGACAATTGCACGCCTCGCAAATGGCCAACAAGGCCTCCTTTTTTGGTATGCCAGCCATGTCGCCAACCATGACCGAGGGGGGTGTTGTTGATTGGAAATTCAAAGCCGGTGACTCATTCAATGCAGGGGACGTTTTGCTTGAAGTTGAAACAGACAAAGCCACCATTGATGTTGAAGCTGTTGATGATGGGAAAGTGGCCAAGATCTTGATGGAAAATGGGGCCAAAAAAATTCCTGTCAATACTCCAATTGCCGTCATGGCTGAACCAGAAGACGATCTAGCTACTTTGGAGATGCCAGAAGAACCAAAGAAGGAAACCGCGCCACCAGCAAAGGAAGAACCAAAGAAGGAAGCTCCAAAGAAGGAAGCTCCTAAAAAACAACCAAAAAAGAAAACCACTGAACCAAAGGCTTCTTCCTCTTCTTCTTCCCCTGCAAGCACAGGTTTATACACCAAAGCCGATCCTTCTCAAACTCTATACCCATCTGTTGCGAACTTGCTACACGCCAACAACATTTCTACTGGATTTGCTCTTGAAGAGATTCCAGCTTCTGGTCCAAAGGGTAAAATTTTGAAAGGGGACGTTTTGGCTTACTTGGGTAAAATCACCAAAGATAACTTGAGCAAAGTCACAGAATACATCAACAAGGGCACTGTTCTGGATTTGTCCAATATCGAACTAAGAAAACCACAACCTGCAGCAGCCGATGCAGCAGCTCAAAAAGCGGTGAAACCTGAACCGGTTGTTTTGAGAGAAACTTTTGTTTTGCCATTATTGGAAACCACTGTTTCTGAATCTGATTTGGAATACGTTGTTGGGAAAAAAATTGACGAATTGGTTGCCAAGGCACACACAAAAAAACCGGTCAAATCGCAGTACTACGACTCTCTTTTCGAAGACTTGATTGCTGTGGAACCGTTCTCCGCAAGATTTGCTGTTTCTTGGTCTCTTGTGAGCTCTTCATTGGGCAGCAGTGGCAGCAATGTTTTGAACGACTCTTTGTTTGACTATCTGGTCTCGCACAAAGTTTCTGATGGGTTGCAAAACAGCAGATCTGCCTCTGTTACAACTCCAACTACCGAATACAGTATTTCTGTTGAAGTTTTGGTCTCTGATAAGTATGAAGACGCACAAGCCAAATCCGAACAATTCTTGAACAGTTTCCAAGACTACGTTTTGGCACTTTCTGAAGCTTGAGGCTTGGTGTAGAGAAACGTTGGCCAACTCGGACATCTGTACATATATATACGCACTGGTGATGATATTTATATATTTATATTATTTTATTTTTCAAGTCATGTACATTTTTAATATATTCTAACAAAACGGGGTCAGGGAGAGTCTGAAACATTGAAGCAAGCTCGAACCTAAATAATCGCTTATAAAGTTACTTTTATTTTTACATTTCATTCTATTTTATTTCATTTCATTTTATTTTATTTCATGTTATTTTATTTTATTTTATTTTATTTTTTCATTAAATACATGGTATATAGTTATTAAATTTTTTAGCAAAACCTTTGGGCTCAAGCGAAAAAGTTTTCAGCTTTCAAAAAATTCAAAACTTTGGTCAAAATGTCGTTAACGGATTCACCTTTTTCCAAAACAATAGCATCGGTTTCTTTGTTGAAACCAATGGTGTAAACGTTTCTAGAAATTTTGGAAGCATCGAAACCTTGAGCAAAATCAATGATACCAGCCCCACTGCTGATAAAATCGTTGATCAGTTCGTATTCTTTGGTGTTGTAAATTTTGTAGAATCTTGAACCAGACTGTTCCAAGAATTTGTTTAGCAAACCAATGGACAATTGGGTCAAAGAAATACCGTTTTGTTTGAAAGATTCGGTGGTGGAAGTTGCGTTCAAAGCCAAAACAAAACCTTGATTCTGTCTTGGTTGGTTTCTTTCTCTCAAGATTTTAACAACTTCAGGGTATGAAAACCATTCAGGAATTTCTTCACCTGTTTTCAATCTGTTTCTCAATTCAGTACCACTAATGTTCAAAGTTTCTTCTTTATCCAAATCAATTTCATCAATTGGGGCGTATTTGTTGTATTTTGGCAAATAAGTAACCATTCTAAATGGAACAATATCGATATCCAATTCATTTTCATAAATTTTGATCATATCTTGAGCGTCATATGGACCATAAAATTCTTCACCTTTGGAGTTTTTCCCCGGACAAGCATGCGATCTACCAACAATAAAATGGGAACAACCGTAATTTTGTCTAATGATTGCGTGCCAAACGGCTTCTTTATCACCACCCATTCTCATTGCAATTGGCAAAAGAGACAATTTAGCACTTGTTTCTTTTGGATATTTACCAATGATTTTTTTATAAACTTTAACTCTTGTATGGTGATCGATATCACCTGTTTTGGTCAACCCAACAACAGGATGAATCAAGACATTTGCACCAACGTTTTTAGCAGCTCTTTCAGTCAATTCTTTGTGAGCTCTGTGCATTGGGTTTCTTGTTTGGAAAGCAACGATTTTGGTCCATGAGTTATCATCAAACCACTGTCTCAATTCAGATGGAGTCAATCTATCTTCCAAATAATCGTAATGAACTGGTAATTGAATAGCACCAACAATGGCACCACCAATGTAGTAATCACCAGCTTGTTCATTCAAGTATTTAACAGCTGGATGGTCTGGATCACCTCTGAAAACTTTTTCAGCTTCCAGTGATTTATTTGGTTTATAAATGGATCCAATTTCCAAAATAGCCAATGGAATTTCATTATCTTGTAATAACCCAATTTTTTCACCAACAGTGAATTTTTTAGCAATTGGTTCTTCAACATCAAGAGTGATTGGAATGGTCCATAGCAAACCTTGACCCTTTCCATTGGTGACACTAGTCAATCTGTTATTAGAAACAACTTCGTTGTAATCGTTTTCGTTCAAAAACCCGGTCAATGGAGAAAACCCACCGTTTAAGATCAATTCCAAATCGCAAATTTGTCTTGCACTTAGGTTAATGATTTTCCCTTGTTTTTCCAAATCAGAAAATTCTTTTAATAATTGTTCTTTTTTAGATTCATCTCTTTTAATCAAGTCTTGTAAGACACCACCGTGAGGAGCAGGCATTTTGTTTTTGTTTTGTGTTGATTTGTGTTGTGTTGATTTGATTTGTTTTGTTTTGTGGGTTAGGGAGTGTTTAGGGTGAAGAAAGTCGAACCTCAGATGCCCAAAACAATAACTTACATATGAGTCTTGTGACAATACAGCTTTATATATATAGCTCCCATATATAGCTCCCATATATAGCTCCCATCAAACAGCATCAAACAAGGCTTAGTAATCAATTGGTGTAAGCTCTTCACTTGCAACTCTCGAGTAACAAGTTCCCTCGTGTTCCATCTACAGTTGATCTGTTGTGTGTGGAGTATGTCTCGGAGTAGATTTTCTTCTTCTAGATCTTCTTCTAGTACGTGTTCTAGTACCTCTTCTATTGCTTCTTCTAGAACTCAGATCTTGAAGAGATTTAACTGTGGTGGTGGTGGTGTTTTGTTTTGTTTTGAACAGGCACAAATAAGTTTACCACCACAGCTATGGAAACAGCGCTAAGAAAAAGTTTAGAAAATAATAACAAACTAATAAAAAACCAAAAAAAAACATCATATCATGTGACAGACACACACACACACACCATATTTACAAAACTGTGTGTAAACTGCCTTTAGATATAAAAGTGTCATTGCACGTGATATATATATATATATATTTTTTTACAGTAGTAGTGATTGTGTCTGGGTAAATTGGTATTGTTAATTTGTTTATTTTACAATATTACATTTAGCAACTATTATTAACTGACCTTGATGAAAGAATTTTTTTTTTTTTTTTAATAGCTTAGCACAATTTAATCTTAAAAAGCTTAATAGTATTTTTTTTCAAAAAATAAACAAAATTTTGATGCCTATACAAAAACGTCATTTAAACTGCTACATTGGCTTCCACTAATTCACTAATCTATTAATCTATTAATCTATTAATTCAATAATTCATTAATTCAACAGAACTTTGTGTGTTACTCACCACCGATCAGGAACATTTTCAAATCTTTTTTGTTTTTGTCTCTGCCTCTGTCTCCTTCTGTCCTTTTCTTCTGTTTTCTGTTTGCAGTTTTTTGTTTTTTTGTTTTTCTCTTTTCCTTCTTCCCGGCTCGTTCGGTTTGTTTTTGTTTTTCTCCTTTTCCTTCTTCCCGGCTCGTTCGGTTTGTTTTGATTATTGAACTTTTTTTTTTCCAGATTCCAGTAATTTCCAATTATTCAAGTTGAAATAAATCACTAATCACTGATCACTAATCACTGCTCAACACTCAACACTCAACACTCAACTTCCACTAAAATAGTAAAAGTTTGTCAAAATATATCAAAAATAAAAAATAAAAAAATAAAAAAACAAAAAAAAAAAAAACAAGAAAATACAAAAAGAACAATTTGAAAGAATAAAACCGGAACAATAGAGGGTCTTTTTAGCTTTAGCTTAATATAGGTTTAGGCTGTGCTGTGCTTGCATTTATAGGAAACATGAAAAGATTAGTAAGAATAAAACGTAGAATGTCATATATAATACACACGTACACACACACGTACATACACACGTACATACAAACATACATACAAGCTTATACAATCAGATCTTATGCAATCAGATCTCATACGACTAAATATCCTCACAAACTTCAGTCCAAGGATACTGGACAAGTTACGCTACTACGGAATAAAACACAGAGAGAGAACGAGAGACAAAGAGTTTGTACCTTTTTTTTGTTTCGTTTTTTTCATTGTAGTTTGATCTACGTAATTCTACCATACTTTAATAAAAAAAAAAGCAGGCAGGCAAGTGAACAAAAAAAATAACAAATTAACAAATTAACAAATTAACAAATTAACAAATTGATGATTACAATAAACAATATCCTTATAATATCAGTTCATATAATCATAAAAAACCTGTTTTCTGTTTTCTGTTTTCAGTTTTCTGTTTTCTGTTTTCTGGTTTTTTTATTTTTTTTTACAAGAAGGTATACATACAATCGGGCTAGAGATGTTGAGAGTAAAAATTTTTTTATTTTTTTACTGTAAATTCTATTATGACGAGAAGAAGAGTGTTGATGATGGTTGGAAGATACAGAGACAGATACAGAGACAGATCATTAAGAAACAACAACCTTTCTTTACTCTCTGTCTTACTCTCTGTCTTACTCTCTTTTTCTTTACTAGAAAATCACTCGATCTTCCGATTTTATCAACAAATTGAGTGACAAAAATTGAGTCAATTGTAAATGAATATCATCAACTCAATGATTGAAAGTGGTTCGAGGTAACAAGTAGTAGTAGCAGTAGTAGTAGTAGTAGTAGTAGTCTGATCTTTTTGCAATTACAACACCTCATTCTTTTCATTCCAGTCTACGTCTTTTACTGACTTTTGCATTATTCTTTGTTATTCGAAGATATTCTTGAGATTTGAAATATGAAGTTTGAAGTATGAAGTTTGAAGTATGAACTTTTATAATTATAATGTTCGACATCTTGAACTGACGTTTAACTTTTTTTTTTTATTTTTTTTCATATATAAGGGACAGTAATCTCATTTGTAACATCACTTCAACCTTTGTTCTCTCTTTTTTTTTTTTTCTTCAATCTATAATACTAAAGAAATCTCAAAAACCATAGATATCACATCTAAAAACACAACAAACACACACACACACATCAAAAATGGTTAACGTCGCTATTAACGGTTTCGGTAGAATCGGTAGAATTGTTTTGAGAATTGCTTTGGAAAGAAAAGACATCAACGTTGTTGCTGTCAACGATCCATTCATCACCACTGACTACGCTGCTTACATGTTCAAATACGACTCTACCCACGGTAGATACGAAGGTTCTGTTGAACACACTGCTGACGCTTTGGTCATTGACGGTAAAACCATCAAAGTTTACAACGAAAGAGACCCAGCTAACTTGCCATGGGGTGCTGACAAAGTCGACATTGCTATCGACTCCACTGGTATCTTCAAAGAATTGGACTCTGCTCAAAAACACATTGACGCTGGTGCCAAAAAAGTTGTTATCACTGCTCCATCTGGTACTGCTCCAATGTTCGTTGTTGGTGTTAACGAATCTGAATACGCTGGTCAAAACATTGTTTCCAACGCTTCTTGTACCACTAACTGTTTGGCTCCATTGGCTAAAGTTATCAACGATGCTTTCGGTATCGAAGAAGGTTTGATGACCACTGTCCACTCCATGACCGCCACCCAAAAAACCGTTGATGGTCCATCCCACAAAGACTGGAGAGGTGGTAGAACCGCTTCCGGTAACATTATCCCATCTTCCACTGGTGCTGCCAAAGCTGTCGGTAAAGTCTTGCCAGTTTTGCAAGGTAAATTGACCGGTATGGCTTTCAGAGTTCCAACTGTTGATGTTTCCGTTGTTGATTTGACCGTTAAATTGGCCAAAGAAACCACTTACGATGAAATCAAAAAAGTCGTTAAAGAAGCTTCCGAAGGTAAATTGAAAGGTGTTTTGGGTTACACTGAAGAAGATGTTGTCTCTTCTGACTTCTTGGGTTCTTCTTACTCTTCTGTCTTCGATGCTGCTGCCGGTATCCAATTGTCTCCAAAATTCGTCAAATTGGTTTCCTGGTACGATAACGAATACGGTTACTCCACCAGAGTTGTCGACTTGGTCCAACACGTTGCTTCCAACTAAATTTAAATACTAAAATATTGACTTTTGTTTAATTTTTTTATTATTTACTTTTATTACGAATCATCCATAATGACTATTATTAATGATATATATATTGTATAAGTTTTAATTTTATGCATATATTTTGATTAAAAAAAAAAAAAATAAGTGTGCTTTAAGCTCTAAAAAACACAACGAAACGCTAGCAAGTTGTCTAATGATACCTTGAACTTGATACCTTGGACTTAATTAAGTAAGTAGCCATTTGCGTGAAACACAAGTAAAAGAAAAACACACCAAGAGCTAATTTTATCAACGTGAATACACTCTGATTGAACCGAAAGTCACCACTCGAAAAAAAAAAGTTATAATGAGTTTTAGGTACGTGCAAATGGCACGCTCGTTACGTGAATAATGGTTCGGTTTTTGCAATTTTTAAAGCTTGTTTGCAGACCAAAAGCATTAATATCTCTAAAACGTATTTTTTAACGTATTTTGAAGCGTCACATCGCTGTAATCAGCTCAGTTACGCAATTTTTCATTTTTTATCATTTTCGTACAGTGATTACAACTCTAAATCTTTTAATAGGTTGCTGGAAAATAATAAAAAAAAAAAAACAAAAAACTCATCTAGCACCACGTGACCCACGAAATGGCCAAATCGATATTGAAAAAATTCCAACACCACGAGTTGACTATTTTCCACCGAGCTGAGTGACTAATGTATATTGCTTCTTTCCTCTCTACAAGCAATCCCCAAGTATAAGCAACCAAGAGGCAGCAAAAAATGGGTAAAAGAAAGAGTTCTAGAAAACCAGTGAAAAAAGTCGTGGCCAAGTTGGATTCCTCGTTCAATTGTTTATTTTGTAACCACAACAACTCGATAACATGCAATTTGGATAAAAAAATCCTGGTTGGATCGCTTAGATGTAAAATTTGTGGTACAAAATTTCAAACGAAAATCAATGTCTTATCGCAGCCTGTGGACGTGTACTCGGACTGGTTTGACGCTGTGGAAGAAGTCAACAGCAAAGACAACAGAAAGAGCTATGGAACAAGCCAAAATGGTGGGTCTGATGACGAGGGAAGCAGCAGTGATTACGAAAGTAGTTCAGAAGAGAACTTTGACTCAGATGATGACGATTTGAGAGAAACAAAGAAAGCCAGAAGACACCAAATTATTGAAGAAGATGAGGATGACGATGAGGATGAAGCCGAATACGCGGATAAAAGTGACAATCAGGAAACTTCAAAGTCTCCGCAAAACCACAATGATGATGATGATGATGAGGAAGAAGATAGTGACGAAGATTTCAGCGAAAAGGTCTCATCCAGAAGAAGACTTCAGCCTGAGAGTGACGAAGAATGATTGCTTTCAGCACACTTAGCAAATGCGTATAGCCATCTACTTGTATAATATCAATGTACCTTTTTTTGCCAAGCCTCCTTGTTTCTTGTGAAACCTTAACCAACAACTTTTCAATAAAAAAATATTTCTCTGAATATAATAATAATTATACTACTACTACTGATAATAATATACTAACATTTATGAATATAAATATATAAATAATAATTGTAAATGCTAAGACACACAACTTTTGGTGATTAAATTTCCGCCATTTTTTCAAATTTGATTCATGAAGAGACGTGTTGTTTGTTTGTTTAATTTCGCCCCACTACCCAATCTAGAATAGATCTTCTTTCAATGGAATACCTAGTTCTTTTCTAACGTCTTCCAATTCGTGCAAGTATGCTTCGTATTGTTCTTCGTTTTCAACTTTGTATCTCAAAGCTTCAAAAACTCTGACGGCAGTTGGCAAATCGTTGACTCTTCTGGTAGCTCTCAAAGCTTTTTCAATGACAACTGGAGCAGGAACCAAATCGTATGCAAAACAGTTGTTCAAAACTCTTTGAACTTCAAACAAATCGTAGGCTTGGTCAAATTCTTTTTCAAATCTGGTGGTGAATTCTTCAAAAGTTTCTTCGTCGTGACCGGTACCATTGGCCGAAGAGTAGAATCTGGAAGCAACAGATGGGATATTATATTGTTGTGGGTATTGTCTCAAAGACATGGTCATGGCCATTCTTGGAACATTAGAAGAGGCAACAGAGGCCAATCTGATGGCTGGTCTTTGGAATAAAACTCTGGATAGCATTGCAGTTGTGTGTATGGTGTTTGTAGTGTGTTGCCGATTGGTCAATTTCGATTTTTTTTTTCAGTTTCTTCAGGCCAAGAAAGAAGTCCTCGCGAGTAAGACCTACATTAAGATTACAAGGTAGCAAGTTCAAAGGGTTCTCCAAAACAATTAATGAGCCTTCCGTATAAACATCAGAAGAGTCCTCTATGATAAAGGCTAATTGTCTAACTTAATAGACTCAGCTGACCCCCAGAACAATTACATCACACTAAATGCTTCGTACACACTAAGAAAACCTTAGGCAATATCAAAAATCGCATTATCTGGATTTATCGATCTATTAGAGAAAAATTTATCCAAAAAACAACCTCGAACCATGCACTCTGATTTTCAAACTTCATACAGAAAGAAAACACCAAACAACCAATCAGAAAAAAGAAATATTTTGTTTGCAGGAGAAAAGTGTAAGTATGTGTCACGTGAACGTGAGTTCCAAAATGAGTCAAAATTGAGCTAACGACCAAACACGAAAAACAGTGCTTTTAGGTCATAGTGAGAGCATGGTATTAAGCACAGACTTTTAAGCCTGCTTAATCTTGCTAGAAACACGGTGCGTTTAAACGTTGGCTGGTTTTGCATGTTCCCCTGAGTCTGCAGAGTCGGACATTCACTATGGTGTTTATCTGTAATTTCATTGGATGGGGTGTATGGGTTTTCACAATGCACGTGATAAAAATAACATCAATAGTCATCAGGATAGGCAATAAGGTCCTCATCATCTTCAAAGATTGATCTAGGCGGAACTGCAGTTCTTGCAATGCCTCTGACGGTGACTGTGTTGGAAGACTGGGAGGGCTGAGAGCTGGAGTGCAGCCGCTGAATCTCCTGAGCGATTTTATTTTCTGAAGCGTCGTAACTTTGTGTTGACTCGACGGTACCGTCTTTAAATTTTTTGAGTTCCCTTGTCAAAACAATTCTGACTGGTTCTTCGATATTGGGCGTGTTCCTAGATATAGGTGAAAAAGGAAGGAAACTTGACAATAGCTCTTTGTCTTGGTGAACATAACCAACAAAATCCTTGTCTTGTGCTTCTTCGCGCTCACGTTTTTGAGCACGTTCATTCGTTGCAAAATCCAGCGGGATGTGTGGATGCGGATGCTTATTTGGTGAATCCTCGACTTTGCTAAAATCAAACTCTGAAGTCGGGGACTGAGGCGGAGAAACAAGGAAGAGCTTGGTATGTTCTGGAACAGCCAAATGCGTGGAGATCGGAAAGCCCAGTTTACCCTCAGAGTCGGCTTTCAAAGTGTGGTTGAGATGTTCATTGGTGTCTTTCAGACTGAAGCTAAATGAAAGGTGGATGTCACGAAGGAGGAAATCGTCTTTCGCAGATGTTTTCAAATATGTGTCCAATAAAGAAGAAATAGATCTGCTCGGGGACACAATTAAAACTCTCTGCATGCTCTGTAATTTAATAATTTGTACATCATCTGCCTTGATGCCTCGTATCTGTGAAAGAGCTTTTAATATAAAATCAAACGTAGCCGATGCCACGTCTGCAGGTGTGGTATGTGATTCTGGTGTGATACGAGACCATGTAACAACAATAGTGTCTGTGACGTTCATTGTTTCCTTGTCGAATTCCTCGTGATTGATCCCAAAAGCTAGAGTATTTTCTCTTGTTACTCATGTGTGCTTCATCTAAGCGCTGTGCTTACAAATGCAACAAAAAAAAAATGTCACAGTATAAGGCACGCGAAAACGCCCCTTGTACAAAGAGCCCCTGGGTTTGCGCAATTTCTAAGATGAACAAGTGAAAAAGTTTTGAGTATCAAGTTGGATTGTGCAGAAAATGTTTAAATAAATGACCTATAAAAGTGAATATGTACGAAAATAACCTCAAAAATCACAAACTAACGTCTTTACCTAGGGAGAAACTCACTAGCAAGTACGCGTTCAAAAGGGTGATTGTGATCCACAAGAAAACCGAACAAACGGTCATCTGCATGCTGTTGCTCATGTCTTCGTATTTTTCGTCTGAAGATTCGTCAACGACCGGCAGATCGTCACGATCGCTTGATGCTGATGTGTTGTCGTTTGAAGATAGCAGTCTGTTTTCTGTAGCTTTCCCTAAATCATTGCTAAAAGAAGCAACTTGAGGGCTAGATTTCTTAACCATTTTCAAGTCCCTCAATTCAAAAGTATCGGCATCGTGACGAACCACTGACTTTTCTGTAGATTTTGTTCTCTTCACACGCATGATTTTCTTGTTACAGGTGAAATAAATTAAAGGAGCAGACACAAAAGGTAGCAAAAGACTCAAAATAACTTGCGACGCATTAAGAGCAGCGCTTAACCCCTGTCTTCCAGCAACAAATACCAAAATCAAGCAAGGCAAAACAGCCACAGCTCTGGTCACAGATCTTCTCACGCCTGGAGATATCTTCCAGTTTAAAAAACCTTCACTGACTTTTTGCGAGGTCAAAGTTGTGGTGAAACCACCACACAACCCTGAAAACAACAATGCCAGCGCAAAGATTGTCCCTGCTGTTTTATTCAAAGTGGAACACAAAATATCATAAATGGAAAACAAGTCTGCATCATTGATTGCCTCTTTTTCATGTAGAGATGCCCCAGCAACAACCAAGATGGAACAATTGACAAACAGCGCAATGGTAAACAAGGAAACCAGTAATTCAATGATCGTGTAATTGTAGCCCTGTTTCACTGCTTCCAAAGTTGGTCTGTAATTTTCAAAATTAGCTTCTTCGTCTTCTTCGGTGTAAGAGTAGTGCCCTTTTTGCACATCATAATCTCTTATTCTTGCTTGCACCAATCCGGATCCTAAAAACAATGATGAAGGCATGATGGTGGCCCCGGCAATGGATAAAGAAAGATATAAACCATCGCCCTCAACCACAGTGGAACTTGGCAAGAAACCTTGGAAAAGTTCTTTGTATGAGCCAATATCCACCTCCATCAATTCAACGGCAAAACAGATCACCGTTAAAAACACAAAAACACTCACAATCATTTCAAAGATCCGAACAACTCTCATGTCCCCTGTTTGTGGATTGTAATATTTCAAAACGATTAGAACATCAACAATGGTCAAAATGACCCCGATCAAAAGAGGGATGTTAAATAAAATGTTCAAAGATATGGCTGTTCCAACAATTTCTGCCAAATCTGTGGCCACAATGCTAATCTCCGTCAACACATACAAAAAAATGTTTAAATTTGGAGACAAATTGACTTTACAATTTGTGGCTAAATCGATCCCAGTGACAATCCCCAATTTCGCAGCCAATATCTGGAAGATCGCAGCCATGATATTGGACACCAACATAGAAAACAACAACTTGTATCTGTGCAAAGACCCTGCAGCCACTGCGGTAGAAAAATTGCCTGCATCTAAAAACCCGACAGAAATTAAAATCCCAGGACCTATATACGCAGCATATTTTTTAGCCATTTGCAAGTATCGCACAGTGGCTGGAGGCTGCCTTACTCTGAGATTGGTGGGTGCCTCAGTGGTGATGATGGAGCCAACGGGAGTTATACCGGGACTGGGAAATGTGTTTGCATACTCAGAATTATGTGGGAAGCTATTCATTACTTGAGGAGTATGTGTAAAAAAAAATGACTGGGGAAGGGGGGAATGACTACTATGCGGTTAGACGTGGTGTTTCTTTTGCAGCTTTTTGGTATACAAGTCTAATCTCTATGGCCGAGACGAAAAGATCAGTTTTATATTTCTTTGGGTCACAGTTTCATAACTCCGTTAACTACAATGTTGTAACCTTGTTGAAATCAAGTTGGCATTTGTTTTTAAAGCAAAAAGAGGTGAAATATTTGTAAACACAGTGGATGAAGAAAAAAAACCCTGGAACAATGCAGACCGTCCGTTAAAAGAAACTACAACAACAATATAAGGCACGTGACATAGAACATGATAAAAGTGCTGTTTCCGGCAAAGGCAGGAATGTTTCGAGCTTAATTTGAGAATGACAATTAGAGAAAATATAATGTTCTTGCAATAAAGGTTACCAGTTATACACAGCCTGTGTAAGCATTATCATTTCAAAGCTTCAGTGATTTCTTCTACAACTGGTTTCAAAAAGTCTTTTTTGTTAACAACCAGATGACCACCGTCGTGTTCGAAAAATTTCACATCCACACCTTCTGTGTTGTGGTAGATGTTGTACAGGAACTTGGATCTTTCTCCCGGCACAGCCATGTCGTTTAGACCGTAGATGAAAATAACTTTGGTTGACAGATCTTTTGGAGGTTGGAAACTGTCTTGGTATTTTGGAGTAATACGCAAAGCATCTGCATCTGCACTTTCTGGATCTTTTTCGGTGAACGAATACCCAGAAAACAAAACCGAGACTTTGAAATATGGGTGGTCTGGGACCAGAGTTTTGATCTGGTTTGTGATAATGGCAGCTAGAGCGGCACCTTGACTAAACCCAAGGATCCCATCAAATGGACCGTGTTCTTTGATGTATTCGGAAACAGTGTTGATGGCGTTTTCAATGTTTAGTTCGCTTGAAATATCGGTGTGGTAAAACCATGATTTGTTCAAATGGTCTTTTTCAATGGCTTCCCATTTGTCGTCATCAATGGTAAATGGCAAATCTTCTTTACTCAAAACAGTTGGACCGTCCAAGTAATCGGTCTGAATGTTGTTTTTTTTCAGCAATTTTCTTATCCCAGAAGATTTTTCACTAAAGACTTTGGCGTTTTGCAGGAAACCGTGAAGGCAAAGAATTTTAGAGGACATGATGAAGGGACTGTGTTTTCGAAAGAAGTTTCTGGGTTTTCTGTTAGGGTTTCCTTATTGTAGTGCTCGCAATTGTGAATTGACTTGATACACACACCAATCACAGGAGCACAACCACTTATATAGCAATTCCAGATGCATCATCAAGCAGATCTTGACTGTCCCAGTTGCACAGTTTCAAGTCTGATGAAACTTTTCACTCTCGGTTCAAAACTGACATAGTTCTTAACTCCGATTTACAGCATCTACTTGTTCAAACGCACAATGGAGTTAAGACTCTAAAAATTTTGTCTATAAAATTGAGACAAGAAAAGAAAAAAAAACAACCCCCATTGGGCTAAACAGGCATGTGACTTTTGCTTTGAAGCGAACTTTGAAATTAGCATTAATGAATCTCAATCAGCAAGAAGCAAAATGAGTCTTCAAAAGTCTTCTCTTATGGCAGTTCTGAATTCTCCTATCATATTTCAAATACATAAAAAAAATAAATTCTCTAAACAGCGCCACCATGGCTCACTGCCACAAGTAGTCCAAGTAGTCTTCTGTAACTTTTGGGTCCCTTCCATACCCAGCGCTGACCCAGTGGATAAACCCGCCTTTCAAAATGTAAACTTCGAAAAGACCACTATTGAACTCTTCTTCAGTCAAGGCTCTCAAAAATAAAAGTGCTGCTGAGGGCCCTCTTTGCTGAGACATGGCACAGTGAAAGATACATTTCACTGGGGTTGACGCCGACTGAGCTTGCCTATCCGAAAGTAGTGCCTGCTTGAGCTCCTGCAGGTATTCGTCGTCATGTTTCAATTGCGAGTACGGGAAATGCAAGCTCCCTTTGATATGGCCACCTAGATAGTCGGACCCGCGCACATCCACCACTTTAAAGGGTGTCTCAGGTTTTTTGTTCAGAAGCATTCTGTGTAGCTCTGAAGCATCCAAGTATTTGACGCTATTGATTGATCTTTGCATGCTGCTGCTTTATTCCTTGTGCTTTGTGTTTCAATTATCTGTGTGACTCTTGTTTGCAATCTGCCAATGTAAACACACTAAAAAGTTTATAACTGAACCGGTGTTTTTCATAGGCTTTCTAGAAAGTCAAAAACACGTGATAGGAAACACAACACAGTTTTCTGCACCTAAAGCAATTTGAGATGTTAGTATCCTTTGCTCTGAATCACTGCTAATAATGCATAATATAGACGTTAAATAAGAGATCTAATGGTGTTCACCGGTAAACTTTCTGGCAAACTCTTTGAACTCGTCGGAATGACGTTTTTCACCAGCTGGTGTTGTGGAAGATTCCGGTTCTGGTGTTTGTTCAGCTTCTTCAAATTCTTCTTCATCGTTGCTGGTGTTGCTATTGCTGCTAGAGTATTCTTCTTCTTCTTCTTCTCCGTCGTGTTCTTCCTCCTGTTCTTCTGTCTCACTTGCAGCAGACTGTTTGGCTTTGATTGCATCTTTCTTCCCCACACTTCCTCTTCTAAAATGTCTTCTTTTCTTTAGCAATTTTGTCACCAGTTGCTTGACGGTCAATTCGTTTTGCTTGAACCAAGAAACATTCAATTCTTGTCTTGTGGCACCTCTGGCAAAATTTCTTATCAAATAGTTGTCGTAATCTCTGATAATCGTGGTGATGATGTCACTTGTGCTAATCCCGTCTGTTCTTTGAGTGACCAAAAATTTACCCGCTTCTTTGATTGGTTTGTAGATGTCGTCACTGTCTGCAGACCCATACGGAATGTCGTCGTGAGCCACATAATCAATGTCGTGCTCTTCCAAAAATTGAGGTGTCACAACCCATGGACAGTCTGGAATGACTTCATCAACCCATTTGCAGTGGTGAAGAGACTCGCATCTCTGCTTGTCAGTCAACACAGTCAACCCTTTCAGTTTGTGTGTCACTTTGTCACTTGGAACACCAACAACCAACTCAACGTTTTTGAAAGCTTTTTTGCATTGTTCCAACTGTTTCATGTGTCCAATATGGAACAAGTCGAAAATCCCGTCTGCATAAACTCTAATTGGTTTCTCAGAATCTTCGTTTGGCAAATTGAACTTGAACCCACTCGGTCTGTATTTACGGTATTTTTCTGGAAGCAAAGCATCGTACTCTTTTTCATGTTCCAAAAACTCTGCGTGTTTCTGTTCTTCGACAGTCTCCACATCACTGCCGCTTTCTCCGCTCTGAGTGTCATCCACTTCGCTTGATGTATTGGAATTTTCCTCAGTTTCATCAAAATCGCTGCCGCTTTGCATTCTCTTTCTTCTTTTGTTTCTTCTGTTTGAAGAGTTTGATTTCAGAGAGTTCATCTCCACAACACTACTAATACTATGCGGACCGTTTTGACTTTCCGGTTCGGTCGCATCACCTACACTGCTCTCGTCATAAGTTCTCTTTTTTCTGCCCAGTTTAAACAAGTTGCTAAATGAATTGGATTTGAAATTGGCCATGCTTTGTTTATTTCGGTATCAAATTAGTCTGCTAGAGTCGTAAAACTGATTCGCTGGTTTTGATGTTTTGTTTTCTAATAGTGTTATTTCATCAAGGTGTAATACAAGCAGTGAACTAAATCTTAACTTCAAACAGATGCATCGTAGCTCATTTTTACTCATCCCACGTTTTGGAGAATTATCTAAAGTTCAAGGTCTGGCATCCCATAAAGGTACACAAAGTTGAATGTTGAACCAGGAAACAGTCACAATAAACGACAAAAAGGGCGAGCACATAAAAAACGATCATGTGAAAAAAAAAATTAGCAGAAAGCCCGGACAGAACAATTTAAAATGTTCATGTGACTTCTGAGTTTTCTGCTACTTTGATCAACGGGGAGTGACACAAAAGAGTGACACAAAAACTCGCTTCAACTTTTAAACCAATTTGCTATAGTGATAGGATGATTTGATAAGATTATGAGAAAAGAGTTTAAAGCAAACAAAAAAAAATTCAGCATGCAAGAGGTTCTTGCTAACGATAGCTACGCACAGCATTTGCATCTACTCTTGGACCGCTACACTCAAAACCACAGGTTAAATATGTCAAGTTTCCATAATGTGTCGAACAACTCTTTGTTGAATCTTAACGATTTAGCTTTACACACACCATATAAACACCACAGTAGCAACACACAGGTGCAGCCAAACATGTTTTCTTATTATGAGAACTTTTTGTTGAGCAGTTTTTTAAACACTACCAGATCCGGATCTGCCCATCGTCACTTTGGGCAGTCTTTTAATCAATTTTTAGGCACAATATTACTGACTGCGGTCTTTGCCTTTTTGCAATCGTCTGTTTTTTTTGTTCTCAAGGAAAAGTTTAAGCTGTTTTACCAACCAAATGTCATTTATAGCGAGCTTACTGAAAGAGATGCGGATGGTTTAGCACTGCGTTCTTTTGCAAATAGCAAGGCGTTGCATGAAGATAGTCCCGAGATTGATACTGAGAATACTTGGAAAAAATTTCATGATAATCCTGTTACAAAAGGGATACTGGACTGTCTTCAGTTTTTATCAGATCATATACGTAGTCCAATCCTCCAAAAACCCTTCAATATTTTTGCACAAAATTTACAATGGTTTACATATTTGGCCTTTCACACGCCAAACGACGAGTACCAGTACATTGGCCTTGATTCTTTCTGCATTTTGCAATTTCTTACTGTTTTAAGTCAAATGTTTTTGCTTTTATCCGTTGTCATAATTCCCATACTAATTCCAATTCATTTTTACAGCGCGGAGCAGAGCAACATGCAGCTAGACAAACTTCCCGAGACAAATGCTGAAACCAGTTTGTTTGTTTTACAAAAACATGGACTTGATAGAATTTCGATGTCGAGCATTTCAATCAGAAACTCAAATGTTTTGGTGGTACATTTTGTGATTACGATATGCGTGGTTTTGTTTTTCCATTTTGTCCTACTTAAAGAATTGCAACATTTTTGTGCTAGAAGGATGGATTTTCTTGATTGGCTACAGAATAATCATACCGCATCAAGTTTCTTCTCCAAATTATGGGATTCCCAAAGAACATTGTACTTGAAAAATCCTCCCTTAATGAACCAGGAATTGTTGCAAAGGTTTTTACAAAAATCTGGAAGGCACAAGATTGAAAGTATCACGTACGTTCCAAAAGGATATGAAAAGTTGCTCCAATATCAACAAACACATGCAAAACTACTTGAACGCATCGAGTCTCTGGAGTTGGATATTCTTTTGACTAAAACATACACAAATCAGTTGCACCAAATGTCTTCCAGGGTGAGTGTAAGAAACCTAATTAAAAAAAAGCTTTTCACATTGAGAAAAATTATAATGTTTCAAACGTTTATCAGAGTTCGCATAGTACACCGTAGCAGGGCTTTTTCCAATTTTTCAAAACCACAAACACTAAACTATTACAAATTAAAGTTAACAGTTCATGATGATATATCTAGGCAAACACAAAATGTGAATGCACTAGTGGGAAAGTACTTGCAAAACCAACAAGAATGGTCACATTACAAAAACTTTATAACCAGAAAAACCGAAAATGGAAATAACTTGTACAAAATGGCTTTCATCAAATTTGATAATATTTACATTGCAAACTTCTTCAACCAGCTACTCTTGCACGGAAACCCATGTATTTGCACAAAAAAAAGTTTGAACATCAACTATGAAGACATTATTTGGCCCAACCTCACGCTAGAAAACCCATGGCTAAGCTTTGCAAGGCAGTGTATTGCCAACTCCTTCTCAACAGCAATTTTAATTGGATGGGTCATGCCAGTGGCCTTTATCGGTTTAATGTCACAGATTCCGTACATGGGAAAAATCGTACCGTTTTTCAAATCTGTGTATGAAGTTCCATCAACTCTCAGTGGAGTAATTGACATTTTTGTTCCTGTTTTAACATTGATGTTTTTAACAGAAGTCGTGCCAATCATTTTCAGATGGTTGTGCAGAATGAAGGGTTTGATCAAACATTCTGACGTGGAGGTAAATGTCCAACAATGGTACTACATATTCACTTTCATCCACATCTTCATTGTTGTTACTGTTTCATCAGGTATTTCTGCAATCACGAAGCAAGTGGTCATCAACCCTGTCACCATTCCCAACCTTTTAGCAAGCAATTTCCCCAAATGCTCAAATTTTTTTTGTGCCTTTATAATCATCAGAGGATTGTCTTACTGTAGCGGCAACTTGCTCCAACCTGGTAGATTATCTTTGTTGGTATTGGGAAAAACGTACAACTTGTTTCGTAGCCGTGACACTCCCAGAGCAAAATATGCTTTCATTACCACAAAAAGTTTGACCTATAATTGGGGGTCTGTGTATCCGATGTTCTCATTATTAGCTAGTATAGCAATAGTCTATTGTGTGATACAGCCAATTATTTTGTTTATATCATACATTGCATTCGCATTGATATTAGTATCGTTCAAATATACGTTGAAATTTCAGGTCAGCAAGAAAAGCAACATTGGAGAAACAATGGGAACTTTTTATCCAAGAGCGCTATTTCAAATATACGGCGGCGTGTATTGTTTAGAATTGTTTATGATTGGACTATTCATACTTTCCAAATGCTACAGATTGTCTGTGTTGATGGTTTTCGTTTTGATCTTCAGTATTGTTGCACACGTCAAAATTAACGCCCACTTCAAGTCTTTACTACTGAATATCCCTTTATCAAAGTATACTCCCGACAATGCATCACCGGACACAACAACTCAATGCAGCTTTCTTGAGAAACAGTACAAATTTGTATCAAAAATGCAGAGATCAGGAACACACGATATCATTTGGATTCCAAAAGACAAATATGGGATGAGTGATTTGGAAATCAAACGATTGAATTTAAAGTTCGGAGAAAGAGTGAGAGCAAGCAACTCTCACTGCATTATGGACCAATGGGGAAACATACATTTAGTTTAACTCATTCTACGCAAAACATCAACAACGTAATCAAACAACAACTTCTTCTCTTGTGTTTTTGCTTCTAGGCCATAAACTTGGCAATTTTACAAATTGGAAGCGTGGTTCAACACATCTTTCGACAAACCACTTTTTGATTTGGTACTCTATAACGTCAGAAATCTTTGGGATGTTTTCCAATTTAGATCTGGCACCAATCAAAGACTGCACTTCAAATTCCATCTTGTATTCGGGCATAAAAGAAAACATTAGGTAGTATCCTCCATTATGCTCGTCGTCTTCATTCGATTCATGCAGACCAGGGTTTGAGTTTTTGGAGCCTTTGCCTAGATTTGTACCGGATGATGCTTCATCCTCAAACTCAAAAGTTGGATTGTTTATACTGTTTGCCTTCACAAACTCTTCACCACTTGTCAAAGAAACACACAAACAAGCTTGAAACCTGACAATCGATACGGTAAGTTCTACAGGTAGTGATGCACTTAAAGGTTTTGGCAAATTCAGCAACAGTTTCGTTTGCACACCAATAGCCAATCTGTCACTCAAATCTATGTCTATCTTCGCTTCCAACCTTTTCTTGTTGGAGTTTGGAGAGTACTGAATTCTGCACTTGGAGAAAATCGGGAAGTCGTCGCCAATATCAAGTTCCGTTATTTTCATGGAATCAATAAAGTCTGGGATATCCTGTGACTTGCCCTCGATAAAAGAGTTTAGTGAGTGCACAATGTTATCTTTTAAAAGAGCTTCTAATCTAAACTGTTGGATGGTTTGTGCGATCAACACATTGAACCAATCCAAGGACTCAGGTTGATGGGTGTCGACATCATAGTAAGTCTTCTCTAAAATTGAGTGTAGTTTTTTCTCTAAATCGCTTTCCAATTCTTCTTCTACAACTCTCTCTTTGCCTCCCAATTTAATAATGGTTGAGTTTTTCGATAGTTTGGAAAATATCGACAGTGAGTTTCTCGGATTGGGCGACCTCGAATCACTAAATATGAAAAACCGTAAAAAGAAAATGAAAACAAGTATGACACTGATTTGCCCAATTATCAAACCTTTTGTAAACGACCAGGTGTCGAACGAGCTGCTTCTTGATTGTATGGTGGAAACAGGTACTTGACGGATATATTCATGAACTAGATGGTCCAGTTCCTCTTTTGATGCCATTTGGTGTATGTTGGTGTTATCTTGTCTTTTTGATTAAGTTCATTGACCTTTGGCCATAAAGCACTGAAATTATTCATACTGTAAGGCAATTGATCGTGCCTGTTCTTATAGTCGGCGAAAACTCGGTATCGGTCATTAGAACACCTAACCAGAAGTAACTCGGGGTTAAATATTTCGGACAGTTTTTTTCAAATCATATCACGAGACTAAATGGCCTAAAAACAGTAAAAAAAAAACTTTTTTTATTTTTCGTGGGTTTGTGCGCGAGATCTCACTAATTTTGCATGACTCCAGAGATTCAAGCATTTTCTGCATCAAAAGACTTGGTTTGCTCACGATTTGGAATTAAAATCGCGATGCCTCGATGCCGTTTGACAGGCATTGATGCCTGCCAAGTTAGAGCTTCATTGTGTTGGAGTTCAGTGCCACACTGCCTTTAACGGTTGTTTCGATTTTGGTGAATGAGTACATTTGCCACGCCATTTAAAAAGAAGAGTCAGAAACAAAGAACAGAAAGTCTTTGGGTTGCACATTTCTTTTTGACCGTTTTAGTTAAAAAGTGATGTGACTTCTTGTTTCTTTTTTCCAGGTGAACTGATAGATGAAAGGACCCCGCCAATGGTCGATTGTTCCCTTGGCTTGCAATTAATAAATGCATCATCTCTCCTTTGAAAAAGCAGCTTTACGTAACTTGTTTTCACTTGCCCACTTTACTACTTTAAAATAAAAAACAATCGCCAGCACACCCATATAAGATGAAAATATTTGAAAAAAAAAAAAAAGAACTCTATGTCGAAGAGAGCTGTGACTCGGAAAGAACCGAGCTTATTGATAAAAATGCAGAAAATACCAAGAGACTAAACAAGGATCTTAATATAAGACACCTGGTTTTCTTGGCCGTTGGTGGATCTATCGGTACAGGTCTTTTCATCAATTCAGGTTCGGCTTTGAATCTAGGAGGTCCTGCCTCGCTGGTGTTGGACTGGGGGCTTGTGGCCACATGTCTGATCACAGTGATGAACGCGCTGGGAGAAATGGCCGCTACATATCCAGTCAATGGTGGGTTTAATGTGTATTTTGATAAATTCTTGGACCCATCCGTTGCATTTGCTGTCAATATCAATTACGTGTTGCAATGGGCGGTTCTATTGCCGTTGGAACTGGTGGCGGCCAGTATGACTATCCAGTACTGGAACAACAAACTGAATCCTGATATTTTTGTTGCAGTGTTTTTCGCTGTCATTGTGGTGATTAATTTCATGGACGTCAAAGTTTATGGTGAAGTTGAAGTCGTTTTATCATTGATCAAAATTTTGGCCATCATTGGATTTTTCATTTTAGGGATTGTATTGATTTGTGGTGGAACCCCTGGAGGCCACTACATCGGGAACAAATACTGGAGAGAAAAAGCTTTTGTAGGTGCCCCTGGTGTACCAAGATTTAAGAACATTTGTTCCAATTTTGTTGTTGCGTTTTTCAGTTACTCTGGGGTTGAATCTTGCTGTTTAGCTGCTGCCGAATCAAAAAACTCTCACAAAACTTTGCCTAAATCATCAAAGAGGACTTTTTGGTTAGTCACGCTTTCATACTTGTCCATCTTAACTTTAGTCGGATTTTTGATTCCTTACGATGATCCAAGATTGTTGGGTGGATCTAACTCTGTTGATGTCACTGCATCTCCTTTGGTCATTGCTATTGAAAATGGTGGTATCAAAGGTCTGTCCTCATTGATGAACGCTATTATTTTGATTGCTGTGTTGTCTGTGGCTAACAGTGCTGTGTATGCCTGTTCAAGATGTTTGGCCTCCATGGCCCAATTAGGAAGTGTTCCATCTATTTTGGGTAAAGTTGACAAAAGAGGTAGACCAATGAATGCTATTTTGGTCACTCTGTTCATCGGCTTACTGTCATTTGTTGCAGCATCTGACAAACAAGAAGAGGTTTTCACCTATCTATCTGCTTTGTCTGGTCTATCCACACTGTTCTTATACTTTTCCATCAATCTATCACATCTGAGATTCAGATACGCCATGAAAGTGCAAAACAGAAGCCTTGACACGTTGCCATACAAATCCATGACCGGTGTTTGGGGATCCGTGTATGGTTGTGTTGTGCTTGTTTTAATTTTCATCGCATCTTGGTGGACATCTTTGGAAGGTACCAAAGTGTTTTTCCAGTCTTTTGCCTCATTGTTCGTACTGATTGGGTCTTACTTGGGTCACAAGATCTACTCAAGAAGATGGTTTAAATACTACATCAAGGGTAAAGACATTGACTTGGACACTGGGAAAAGAGACATTGATGAAGAAGTTTTCAAGCAAGAGATTCTGCTTGAGAAACAAAGATATGCTTCTTACCCATGGTACAAAAAGTTTTTCGAATTTTGGTGTTAGTGTACATCGTATCTTTATAGAGTAATAATTAAATAAGAGATTGTAAAAAAAATACATAAAGCTCAGCCTACGGAAGAATTTAATTGCTAATTACAAACACAAATTTACATCATTTTCTACCTTTCTTCTTACCGTCAGATTTCTTCTGTTTCTTGAAAGATCTCTCTTGGTCAGCTTTTCTATCACCCTGTGTTTTCTTGTATGATCTCGAGAACCCATCTTCTCTTGCTTCCTGCTGTTTTCTTTTCTTTGAGTTCAAAGTTTTTTTGTTTGCAGATAAAGCTTGGATAACCTGAGAGTTCTTCTTGTCCTTTTCAGATTGAAACCATGTTCTTTTAGGTCTCGACTGGATCTCGTTTTTGTGTTTTAACATATTTTCACCTTTTTTAATCTCCATTTCGGCTCTCAAAATTTCTTTCTCCTGTTTTTCTTCGTCCAAAATTTCAGTAATAACATCACCTTTTTGCTCCAACATTTTATTTAATTTCTCCACTTCTTCCCAGTTGACGTTTCTCCCCAAGGCTTTACCTCTGGACTTGCTCATGTTTTCAGACACAGATTTGATGGCCGACTTAACAATCAATCTGTCTTGAGTAGACTCCCCAACAAATGAAATGGACCGACCTTCTCTTCCTGCTCTTGCAGTTCTACCAACTCTATGCAAGTAAATCTCGTAAGTTTTAGGCATATCAAAATTGATGACAACCTCGATTTTCGGAATATCCAAACCTCTGGAAGCCAAATCAGTACAGATCAAAACAGGCACTTGCAAAGATTTGAACTGTGTCACACTTTCCAAACGCTGTTCTTGTGTCAAAGAACCATGCAATTCTGCCACTTTCAGACCTAGCAACCCCAAAATAATTCTCAGTCTGTGTGCGGTTTCTTTTCTTGAAACGAAAACAACAATTCTCGTCTGACCTGTTGAATCTAGTTTTTTCAAAAGTTGAAATAACAAAGCTGGTTTTAACACTTCTCTTTTTCTGATTCTAACAAACTCTTGAGTCAATTTGTTTGCAGCTTGTTTTGGAGGATCAATCATGATTCTAACTGGTTTTTTTAACGACAACGAGATCAATTGTTTGATTTTGGAGTTCATGGTGGCGGAAAACAACATAGTTTGTCTCTTTTGTGGCAACAAGGACATAATTTCGTTTAGTTCGTCTTGGAACCCATCTTCCAACATTCTATCGGCTTCATCCATCACCAAAATCTCCACAGAATCAACACTGAAAGAAGCAGAGTTTCTGATGTGATCGATAAATCTACCTGGTGTTGCAATAACAATATCAGGTCTTGTTTTAAGTTGCTGTTCTTGTTGTTTCAAATTCAAACCACCAACAGCCAACCCCAAAGAGATCCCTTCAACGTATCTGGCAATTTTTTTCCCCACATCAGAAATTTGAATGGCCAATTCTCTGGTTGGAGTCAAAACAATGACTCTTGTTGCTGGAACATGGGTTGGTTTGTATAACAAACGCTCAATGATTGGAATCATAAAAGCGGCAGTTTTACCAGACCCAGTGACTGCACCAGCAATGATGTCTTTACCTAGCAAGGCAATTGGGATAGAAGCTCCTTGAATTGGAGAAGGCTTGGAGTAACCTAATGCACTCAGCCCCTTCAGGACTGGCCGCGACAATTGCAAACTGTTGAAAGTCTGATGTGTTTGATTCTTTGCCGTTGCAGCTTCGTCGCCACTGGCGTAGAACTGGGCAATTGCTTCAGCAGAATCTTCTTCTTCCGGCACTTCTTTCAGTTTCCCATCGGCTTTCAATTCTTCAGTTTCTTCATCGTCACTGCTGTCTTCATCTTCTTCATCTTTTCCTTCTTTGTCCTCAACCTGCTCATCTTCTCCATTTGCGCCTGGATTTTGAATCCCCATACCAAATCCGTCCATCGCCAATTCATCGTCGTCCTTCTCATTGTTTTGAGTTGTTGATTCAGTTTGTTCTTCTTCCTTTTCTTCTTGATGATCATCTTCTTCTTCTTGAGATTCGGCTTCTTCGTCTTCAGCTACACCAGCTAACTGAATCAACCCACCCTTTCTCTTGATGATCCCATCCAAATCAATATCTTTGAATGTGGAATTTTTTTTGTCGTCCCCTTCGAAATTCCAACTTTGCAACTCCTCTTTTGTTGAATACAAATCATCATCATCCAAATTGAAATCAAAATCAGCATTCAAATCTGCTTGACCATCGTTATCACCATCAGCTTCTTCAGTAGATCCGGTCTTTTTGCCCTTTTTCGTTTTTTTACTCTTTTTAGCTTTTTTGGCGGTCTTGGTAGAATCATTGTTATGCTCAGTTTCTTCCTGGCCAACTTCTTCTTCATCCGATGCAACTTCTAAGTCAGGAACATCGTCTTCGCTGTCGCTGATAGTAGGAACAAAATCCAAATCAAATTTTTGCTTGCTTGTTTCTTGCACAGCACTTTTTTTGACGCCCATCTTGCCTTCAAGTCGAGTGATATAAGTCAATTTTTCTTGAAGATCCGTTGTTGGTTGCTCTGGCTCAAGATATATTTTTTGAAAAAAATTTAATTATCAACAACCATCTATCAATACTGCTATCTAGCTCATCTCATCGTGAAGGTCACCCAGAACCGGGAAAAAAGAAACGACACTTGCAACACCGAGAATATTCAAGCAAGTCAAGCCCGAAACTGTATTCGGACACTCACACTTTTTCGGTTCTCAACATTATTCGTTCAAAGTGATGTGAAAATTTTTTTGTTCAAAGCAAAGTCGCGATTTTTCTTTTTTTTTTTTTTTTTTTTTTTTTTTCTTTGTTCAGCTTTTGGGCTTTCACAATCCATCGCCCATTATCCATATCGTTTCTTTGCTGTGGTGAATTGAAGTATATCAGTAAGCTCTCTTTATAGTTTGGGAGTTCTCAAAGCAAGAAAGCCAGCTCAAAAAACCCAGAAATAGCAGAACCACACAAAATGTCCACCACCCACTGCAGATTCTACGAAAACAAGTATCCGGAAGTTGACGATGTTGTTATGGTCAACGTTCAGCAAATTGCTGAAATGGGTGCATATGTCAAGTTATTGGAATACGACAACATCGAAGGGATGGTTTTGTTGAGTGAATTGTCTAGAAGAAGAATCAGATCCATCCAGAAGTTGATCAGAGTTGGTAGAAACGAGGTTGTTGTTGTTTTGAGAGTTGACAAGGAAAAGGGATACATTGACTTGTCCAAGAGAAAAGTTTCCAGTGAAGATATCATCAAATGTGAAGAAAGATACCAAAAATCCAAAGCCGTGAATGTCATTTTGAGACAGTGTGCTGAAAAATACAATTTGCCACTGGAAAAATTGTACGAAACCATTGCATGGCCATTGAGTCGAAAATATGGTCACTGTTACGATGCATTCAAAATGTCCATCACTGATGAATCTATTTTGAGCGATCCAGAAGTCAAACCAACAAGTGACGAGGTCATGGCCGACATCAAAGCCCAAATTAGCAGAAGATTGACTCCACAAATTGTGAAAATCAGAGCTGATGTCGAAGTTTCTTGTTTCGGATATGAAGGTATTGATGCCATCAAGAAAGCTTTGCAAGCCGCCGAAGACCTGTCTACAGAACAGTTGAGTATCAAGGCCAAATTGGTCGCTGCACCATTGTACGTGTTGAGTACTCAATCTCTAGATAAAAACAAAGGTATTGAACAATTGGAAGAAGCCATCAACAAGATCACTGAGGTCATCACTTCTTACGGAGGTGTTTGTAACGTCACCATGGCTCCAAAAGCTGTTACTGCTTCCGAAGATGCAGAATTGAAAGCTTTGTTGGAATCCAAAGAACTAGACGAAAAGAGTGATTCTGATGACTCTGACGAGGAATAGAGGGCTTGAAGAAACTGGGAAATGTGGATGACCAAACTCAATCCATTTGCTCTTTTTTTTCCACTTATGATTATTTGTTCTTTAGAAGCTTCGTATCAACCTATATACTGTATAATACCGCTTTAACGCACATATTATTGAGAGGTACTTTTTGGTGTCTAGCTCTCGCCAGATGTCCACCTAGTCCAAGATTCCGAAGATGCAGACCCTGTTTGACCCTCCACCGTACCTACTCAGCACTTCTTATTTTTAGAAGTCAACTCTTTTCCAAGTCACCGAACTGCACCACCATTTGCTCTAGTATCGCTTTTGTTATTGCATGTTTCATAAGGCGATCTGCAAAAAACAAGGAGAAACAGGCCGCCAGGATAAACGGGAAGACATCCAGAGCCAGCAAAATGCACGAGCCCAAAGAAAGAAAGAAAGAAAAAAAAAAAGGGAGACCCGGGGCAAGTATAAAAGCAAAGAGATGCCTTGATTAATATTCTGCAGATATCAAATTGATGTGATGGAACTTGATTCTGGGGGAAGGGTGGGAGGTGCACTGCCTAAAAAAGCATCCGTCCAAAAAAAGCTAAGCCTTGATACCTCCCCAAACATGGACTCCATAAGACCCGCCACACATGCAGGAAGCTGGTACAGCTCGAGCAAAAAAGCACTAATGTCTTCGATGAAGCAGTGGATCAAAGCACCCTTGCAAACAGGGAACAAAGCGAGAATCGTTGTGTCTCCACATGCTGGGTACACATACTGCGGCAAAGTTTTAGGTCAAGCTTTTTCAAAATTGAAAATTGACGAAAACACAGAAACAGTGTACGTTTTAGGGCCATCGCACCATGTCTATTTCCAGAATAAAGCCTTGATTTCCTCTTTTGAGTTTGTGGAAACTCCCTTGGGTAACATTCCTGTGGATAGGGCCAAAATACATACATGGAAAACAAAATACCCTCATTTGTTTGAAGAGATGGACGAGGACACTGAGTGCGAAGAACATAGTTTGGAAATGCAATTTACTCCTGTCAAGTATCTTCTTGAAGCTCACAAAAACACAAAGGCGAAAATAGTGCCAATGCTCATTTCACATAACTCGGAAAACATTGATTACGAGTTGGGAGATATTTTGAGCAAAGAGATGGGGAAATCAGAAAACACCGTGTTTGTCATAAGTTCTGACTTTTGTCATTGGGGTGCTCGTTTTAGATATACTGCTTATGTTGCTAACGAGAGTGAGTTGTGGAAACATTTTGAAGAAGATATTGAGTTGGGAAATTTGAATAAAAAAACAATAAGTAGTTCAGAAACACCTATATATAAATCCATTGAAATCATGGACAAAGGTGCAATGAAGGTATTGGAAGAGTATTCAGGGAAAGATGCATACAAAAATTTCAGGAAATACATTGCAGTGACCGGCAACACAATATGTGGAGAAAAGCCTCTATGTCTGGTTTTAGCTGCTTTGAGAAAACAAAATACTGTGTTTCACTGGTCAGGATATGAGCAGAGTAGCCGTTGTACCTCTATCACTGATAGTAGCGTTAGCTATGGTGCTGGTTATTGCAAAATATGACGTTAAGCTGAACAAAACTTTATGTATTTGAATACGAGATTCACAACTATACAAATAAAAGTCTATGTCTATAAAAAGGGGCGGTTGTTCCATCAGAATTTTTTGCCAAATCAAACGTTATCTGTATCTGGCAATTGGATCTCTTCTTGCTCATATATTTTATCAATTTCATCAGAAGTCTTATTTTTGGTTTCTGGCACCAAGAAAAACACAAAAAATGTACTTGCCAACATGAATGCAGCAAAAACGTACCCAAACTTGTAACCAATTCTAGCGGTTATTGTAGGTGTTAACAAACCAATCAAAAAATTACTGATCCAGTTCAAAGATGTGGCAATTGCCATTGAAAAAGTTTTCACTCTTGGTGGATAAAGCTCAGAAACAACTACAAAGGACACAGGCCCCAACGCAATGGCAAAAAATATAATGAAAAAACACGTAAATGCAATCATAATTCCACCTGAAGCGTGTTTTTGAAATGCAAACGAGCCCACGGAAGCGTACACCATCATTGAAATAAACGCCCCAAAGGAACCCAAAAGCAAAAGGTTTCTCCGACCCAATTTTTCCACCAAGTATATACCACCAAAAGTGGCAACAAAATTCACAGCACCTAGAATAATGGCTGTCAGGTATGGGTCTTGCAAACCAACTCTATCAAACAAAGACGTTCCGTAGTAAAAAAAATAGTTGATCCCAGACGTTTGCTGGAAAATCATTACGGCACAGCCAATAAATAATCTTAAACCATATCTCGGCTTTCCAACAAACGATTCTTTCCAGTTAGACTTTTGGTCCAACCCAACATCAGTGTCATCGGTTTTTTTTTTTTCATTAGCCAAGTAAACAGGAGATTCTGGAGCAATGAATGTCCCAAGCCCAACAATCGCGGCCCAGGCAAAACCTAATGCAACTGGAATTTGCCATTGACTGTGGTTGTCTGCAGTGTCAGAGTATGCTTTTTTGCAAATGTAATTCACCACTCCGCCCAGTAAAATCCCTGCAGTCACCACTAATTGATACATAACAACCATAGCGCCTCTAATTTTTAATGGGGCTGTTTCTCCTATAAACATAGGGCCCAAAACAGATGTAGCACCCACTCCTAAACCTGTTAAAATTCTTCCAATGAAAAATTGATACCATTTCCCACTCGAACCTGGAGAAACGGAAATTTGTACCAATACACCAATCACATAAACGAAAAGTGCAACGTACATGCCCATTTTTCTTCCACGATAATCACTGATTTTTGCCAAAGTCAAACCTCCAATGGCACACCCGATATTGAATATTGAGATTATCACACCGATCAACATGTTTGGTAGTGACTTTACCCCGTTATTATCAATTGTTCCAAATGTCTGTTTGAAGCTGTACATGTTTGTAATACCACCAATTGTTCCCACATCCCATCCAAAGATAAAACCACACATTGCAATCAAAATACAAAAACAAATGGATTTGTTGACTGAAAGGGTTGGAATGTCACCACTGTCAGCTGGTTTTTCTTTGTTGACGTTGTAGCTTGATGTACTGTCAGGGGCAATGCTACTGAGTGAGTTGACATTATCTTTAGACAGGCTTGAAGCTTTAAACGTTTCTTCAAGGGGATGTGTGCTTGGTGAGGGAGCACTTGTGTCAATTTCGGAACCAGTCATGGTGTAATGCTAAGGGAATTTCCTTTGTTTAGCTCTGTTATTCTTTGGTAACAATTTTTGAAAAGCAAAAAAAGGAAAAGAAGGTTTTGAGTTTATAAAATACACATTTTGTATTATTTATATTTTTTTTCGAATACTTCTTGAAGGCTGTAATATTGCACTTAAGAAACAAAATGCAGTGAAAAGATTTGAGATAAAGCAACTTGTGCTTTTAAGCAATATATTGCTAAAGTTGCACATGTTTTACCAGTAGAGTTCTATTTAGTTATGAATTTCTGGATATAATTTTTCTAAAAAAAAAAAAAAAACAAGGCTGTTTATGAATGACCAAGTTTCGACCCTTTTTTTTTTTTGAAAGCTCAAAGCAACGCCCACACTTCTTATTGAATATCTTCGAAAATCTGCTAAAATCTATTGCTTTTTCTCCAAAGCACAACACAAACAAAAAAATAGTAATATCCAGTTGTCATCAATAATAGATGTTTAAACTTTTGTTAATAATTCTTGGTTCTCATTAGTCAACTTCAAACAGAACTCCTCCGCTTTTGAGTTTAATCAATTGTTTCCTGACACTTATGATTTTCATTTACGTCACGTGATAGTGATTTTTATGCTGAGGCCAATCTTTCTTTTCTTTTTTCGTGAATCTGGCATTGTGACAATTTGAGTAAATATAGCAGTTTTTCGATGTGATAGCCCTAAGTCATCTATCGCCTACAGCAGTGTTGTTCAATACATAATATGTAATTTCAGCCCTTCAAGACACTCCAAAAACCAGTGCACACACTCTGAAAATTTAAAATGGGTAAAGTTAGAGGTAGAAGATCAGAAAAACAGAAAAAAGAGCAGGAGTTCCACCCAGCAGGAATCGACTCTAATGAGGATGCGGTCAAGTTTACCGATAACGATCAGGGTCAAGCGTTTGATGAGGAAAAACCTGCTGCAAGTAACGGGCCAAACACATTTTTTGGTGTGCTAGACACTCAAGAACTAGAGTACTATAAGCAAGCCGAGTCTACAATTGCCGTGGATACTTTTGAATCTGCTGAAGAAAAAGCTGCGTTCATTGGCAGTGTCATTGACGAAGCCAAGGGTAAAGAGTTGAAATTGGCAACCTCACAGATATGTTCCAAATTGATGGAAAGATTGATTTTGGAGTGCAGTGACGCCCAGCTTAAACAGCTTTTTCAAGGCTTCAACGGGTTTTTTTATAATGCCAGTTGTCACAAATATGCTTCACACGTTTTGGAAACATTGCTTGTGAAGAGTGCTGCGCTAGTCGAAAAAGAGTTGCTGACTCCTACATTTGACGTCAACACAACCTCAACTGATGGAAATGACGAAGTCTACGCTACCATGGAAAACATGTTTCTATTCATGTTGAATGAGTTCAAACCGTACATGAAAGAAATGATGAAGCACCAATATGCGTCCCATGTCTTGAGACTGATAATTTTGATTTTGGCTTCCAAAACTTTGCCATCAACCACCAAGGCAAACTCCACTTTGAGATCGAAAAAATCCAAAATTGCAAGAAAAATGATTGACATCAAGGACAATGATGATTTTAACAAAGTCTATAGAACGCCGGACTCTTTTAAATTAGAATTGAAAGAAATTTTACAATATCTATACAAGCAGTTTGTGAAAACTGAAAGTGAACCAACCATTACAGAAGTCACTAAATTTAGAGAACTATGTGTTGACAAAGTGGCATCTCCAGTGGTGCAGCTAATTATTCAAGTGGAGGGTATTTTTGACAGGGACAGAAAATTTTGGAGTTTGATTTTCAGCAATTCTCAAGAAGTGGACCCTAAGGAAGAATCGTTTGTGGAATTTTTGTTATCTGACCCAGTTGGTAGTCATTTCTTGCAGAACTGTCTTGGCTTTACAAAACCAAAATACGCTGCAAGATTGTTTGACCTTTACATGAAAAACAGAATTGTCAAGCTAGCTCAAAGGGATACCACCGGTGCCTTTGTTGTGCACAGTTGTTTGCAAAACTTGAAGTCGCCTCAGGTCAAGACTATTTTGATGGACATTGTTCCAGAGTTGAGCACGCTAATAAATTCAAACATGGATTTTGGTACTGCCATTATTGATGCCTCTATCAAGGAGGAAGACTTCATGAAGGACGATATTATCAAACAACTTGTTGAAAAATACTATTCTGACGAAGATCCAAATATTTTAGAATCATGCTTACTATTAAGCTCTAGTACACTAGGCAATACTAAAGATGATTGGCCTACCGCAGAAGAAAGAAGAAGAGCAATTTTTTTGCAAAAACTAATTGATTACGATGACAAATTTCTAAACATCACCATTGATAGCTTGTTGAAGATTTCTAGTGAAAAACTACTGCAAATGTGCACCCATGGTGTTTTCTCCCACGTTGTCGAAAGAGTGTTACAAGTCAAAAGAGTTGAAATCGTCAAAAGACGTATGTTGCTTAACGTTCTGTGTACAGATGTTGTCAGTTTGGCTTGTAACGCCTATGGTTCTCACATAGTTGATAAACTGTGGGAGTTCACCGCCAAGTTGACTTTATACAAAGAAAGAGTTGCCACAGCTTTAAGTAAAGAATCTGTCAAAGTGAAGAATAGTGGATACGGGAAGATGGTGTGGAAGAATTGGCAGATGGAGCTCTATGTCAGAAAGCATTTTGACTGGAAAAGAATCGTCAGAGAGTCAGATGCTGAAATTTTCCCAGACGCCAAACCTCTACAGCCAAAAAGAAAGTTTGATAAACAAGAGGGGAATGGCAAATTCAATGGTGCTAACAACTTCAAAAGAGCAAGAAAATAAAAGAAACAACTTTTTCTTCTTCAAAGTAGAAAAAAAAACATGCGTTTTGAACTCAGTACGTACATTGTATAATAAAATAAGTATAAAAAGATGAATGTGTTGTTGTGAGCTAGCCTCACTTTATCAAAAAACAAAAATATAAAAAGAATCTCGCTCTGTTATTACCAGGCTGAGTTCCCTTTTCTGACTCTCAACCCAAGATATCTGGCCAACTCGTTGAATAGGTCGTCTAGATCAGAGGTACTCGTAAAGTGTTTTTCCATTTCCTTTTTAATAGCAGCATCAGAGAAATCCTCTGTGATATTGAAAGTTTCAACTTTCCCTGCCAAGTAGTCGTCCAGCTTTTCGGTTTCTGAATCAGCAGCTGGAACCAGCTCGTAAAATTTGGCTAGTCTATATAGATCCACATCAGACAACTGCTTGAAGTTTTTCAACGTTGTTGGAAACTTGACGTCTTTTGATGGTTCTTCTCCGTCTTGGTTTGTTAATGGGGCAATAAATTCTTCATCTTCGGTTTTGGCACTGTTGACAATTCTCAAAATATTTCTTTTTTCCAAGGCGTCAAGCTGCAACTGTAGTTCTCCTACCAACTGAACAAGATCTTCATTGGACGCAAATTCTGAGGAATCAAAAGCAGCATGTGATTTTTTCAACGGATCTGGCAATGATTGGAATGCTTGCTTTTGACTTTTCACTTGAAATTCAATCAGTTGTTGGCCTGTCTTGGAAATGACTTGGTTCTGCTTTTGAACTAGCAGTTGCAATTCTTTAATTTGTTCTTGCAAGTGTTCAAATTCTTTGTTGCTGGACATTTTTGGTTTAGCGTTTCTGAGGTGCTTGATTGTTGCTGGATTTCTTGTTCCCGATTACTACTACCTGCAAATATCTGACTTTCACACCAAACATTTGACTAAAGTTGCTAAAATTACACTAATTCAACTTGTAAACACAAAATGATCCCTTAAAAGGAGAACACAAAAGTTTTGACACCAAGCAGCAATTTATGCACGTGATCACAATGCTTTCAGCAATTACTTAAACCTCAAAGTGAGTTACAAACAAAGACTCACGAATATGATTTACATAGCAATGATGGAGGAAATGCAGATGAAGTAGTGAAATACACAATTTACTATAGAATTCTACACTAAAATTTCAAGCTGTTCAAACCGCCAGTAATGCCTCTCAGACTATTAACGTCTTTTTTGTAATCTCCTGTTTTCCCGCTTTTCTCCTTTTGTTCCTGCTCCCTTTTCCGTCTCATGGCAAGCTTACCTTTACTTACAGAGTCGGCAGCTTTCATCAATCTTTCCTTTTCTTCGCATTTTTTCACAATCTTTCTACCACCGGAAGCCAATTCGTAATTGTCCAAAAAATCATCAAGCATAGACTCCAGATCTGGTCTCTCTTTGCTCATGTCAAACTCCTCGTAGTCCGAGTCCACCTGCTCATCTTCGTAATTCTGGTACCCGTCAATCACCTGGTCAAATTTATCGTCTAGAACTGTCATGACTTCTGTTCTTGCAATAGCACTTGAACTCATCGAGAACCCAGAAGTATCAGACATGGCCCCCTTCTTTCTTCTCTGTTTTCTACTTTTGGACTTCCCGGCTATGCTTTGGCTCCCAAAAGAGGGCAAATCTCCAAGCTGGTCTTGATCTTCTGCAAATTCGCTTTCAAAATCGTTAACAGACTCGTCATCAAACCCACCATTTCTATCTTGCGCTTTTTTGAAACTGCTCATATCTGAACCCCAGCCAACTTCGTTGAACTTACTTAAATCGTCGTCAAATTGCGACAAATCAATTGCTGCACTGCTGCCATTGCCTTCAGCCCCGTTGCCAAAGTCGTCTTCGTAGTTGTCAATGTCCCATTCGTCAACTTCGTATGCCCCATTTTCCCCCGCTTCACCGCTTCCAAGCAACTCAGCAAAAATGTCGTCATCTCCTTCTTCAAAATCTTCTTCTGACCTATAAGTTTCGGCCTGATAGTTTTCTTCCTCGTCATGTTCATCATCATCTTCCTCCTGAATATCTGCTAGATTGCCATCAGATTTTTCTCCAGAAGGTGCAATTTTCCCCAGTTTTTTCTGATCCACAACAACATCCTCGTTGATGACGTATGCGTCATCTTCCAAAGCTTCCAAAATTTCTCTCAAAGCTGGATCCATGTCAGGTTTGAACCCTTTCAAGTCATCTGCAATGTCGACCTGGTGTTCCAAATATTCCGGTTTGGCCATCCCAAATTTGAAGACTGGCTCGCTTTTGATCTTATCTGCTTCTTTATATCTGTCTTCCGTAAACATCTCAGCAATGTCTTTTTTGGAAGGTTTTGGTGTATTTTGAGCCTTGCTACTTGGTCCTGCACTTCCTCTCTTGGCAATGAAAACAGAGTTTTCCGGATCCAAACCAATTGGTTTTAAATGCTGAGTATAATCGTACTTAGAATCATCAAATTGAATACCATACAGTGCTGCTTCACCAACATGAGCATTGGCGATTTCTTTCTTCGCAGGCTGTGCTTCTGTTTCAACAACAGTTTTTTTCAACTTTACGTATGGGTTGTTTGATTTCAAAGGCGCTGAAGCAGTACTCGCAGCCTCCTTTTGTTGCTTTCTTTTTTCCTTTGGAGTCACTAGTGGCAGTAAGATATGCTCACTGGCCTCACTGTCGTAATATCTAGGATCGTCATGGGGTCTATGCACAATAGAAAACTTTTGCGCGTTAGCTTTGTTAAATCTTTTGGAACTCATTTCTTTCAGTGTGCTCGGTCCTTTTTGGCTTGAAGTTGTGTTAGCTTTTTAGAAAGTTCTGTTACATGCTACCTCAAAAAACCTCAAACCCTCATTATTTAAACCTGAAAAATGTACAATCGTGTAACCTTTCCTCGAAATCATTGAAATCCATCTCAGATTATAGAAAGAACGTTTCTTTTTTTTTTTGGTTTTTTTTACACTGCCCGAATTTTTCCAGGCAAAAAATGCGTCGCGTCGCTGCTTGTATTGCTCTGCATATTTGCTGTGCCAGCACGTGAGCCTAGCGCTGATGGTTAAATCTGGTGTTTGATTCATTGTTTCTCCAGGTTGAAATTCCAGGCTCGAGCTGTAAGAGATGCCTGCTCTGTTGCAAAAGTAAATCAAATGAGTGGACAAGGGAAGAAAATTAGTCTTTTAAACTATCAGTAGTCGCACAATAAAGCTGACAAAAGTTGAGATCAGTTTCATAAACACTCGGCACAAAAAAACGCTCAACATTCCGATTCAGCGCCCCGGATCCGAGACTTCCTGTTATAGCAGCTCCAAACTGACATTCATAATTAAATACACACCCACCAGACCATGTTTATCTTAACTAAAATTTCCGATCTAGTATGCATACCGCCTGATCAATTTCACAGAAACGTTAAAAGTGCCATTCTGTACGAACTAAATAGCAAGTTTTGCAACAAGGTAATTCCAAAAGTCGGGCTTGCGTTGGCAATTTACGATCTGCTAGAGTGTGACGATGGTCAATTGAAGCCTGGTGATGGGGGCTCATACATCAATGTTGTTTTCCGCGTTGTTGTTTTCAAGCCATTTCAAGGTGAAATTTTGACCGGATTGGTCAAAGAGTCTAATTCCGAAGGTCTTAAAGTTGCTCTTGGGAACATGTTTGAGGACATTTTCATTCCAAAAGATATGATGTTTGATGGATGCTACTATTCTCCAGAAGAAAACGTTTGGATCTGGAACACTGACCCAGAAGACGAAAGTGGGAAAGTTTATTTTGATCTGAACGAAAAAATAAGGTTTAGAGTGGAAAGAGAACTGTTTTTCGATGTGAAACCTAAATCTCCAAAAGAAATGGAAAATCCTCAAGCACAGCAGCAGGCCCAATCACAGAGGCTGAAAGACGGTGAAAGTGGTCAAAATGGAACTGCAACTAATGAAGAGAGTGAAAAGAATGATACCGAAATCAATCAAACCCCTCCACCATACTCATTAATAGCATCCTGTCAAACAGATGGTATGGGATTAGTTTCATGGTGGGAAGATGCATAAAAAGACTTTGAGTCTGCCACTTCTCAATGAAACACAAAAAAAAACGGGTGCTTATGATACAGATTTCATTAACCCCAAATTTATATATTTGAAAATCTATATAGACTAATTATACTGCATGTAACGGGATGTCGAACTAAACTTCTTGTACCCGTTGATAACCTTTTCAACTGCCTGCAAGAAGTCCTTTTCAGTGGCAACTTTCCGTCTTGCTCTGATGGCAAACATACCAGCTTCAGTGCAAACAGATCTTAGTTCTGCACCAGTGGTGTTCGGACACAATCTGGAAATCAATTCCCATCTTATACCTCTTTCCACACTCATTGATTTTGAGTGGATCTTAAAAATATTAGCTCTTCCTTCCAAGTCAGGCAACGAAAACTCCACTTTTCTATCAATTCTTCCTGGTCTTAACAAAGCTGGATCTAAAGTATTTGGTCTGTTTGTAGCAAACATGACTTTGATATTACCTCTTGGATCAAACCCATCCAATTGCGTAATCAATTCCAACATGGTTCTTTGCACTTCGTTGTCCCCACCTGCACCATCATCAAATCTTGCACCACCAATGGCATCAACTTCATCAAAAAAAATGATAGAGGCTTTTTTGGTTCTTGCCATTTCAAACAACTCTCTAACCATTCTGGCACCTTCACCAACGTACTTCTGCACCAATTCGGAACCAATGACTCTGATGAACGTGGCATCTGTTCTATTTGCAACTGCTCTCGCACACAAAGTCTTACCTGTTCCGGGAGGCCCATATAATAAAATCCCCTTTGGTGGATCAATACCCAACGTAGCAAATCTCTCTGGTGATAAAAGCGGTAATTCAACAACTTCTCTTAGTTTTTCAATCTGCTCTTTGCATCCACCAACATCGTTATAGGTAATATCGGGTTTTTCCTCCACCGTCATCATTGTCACTGATGGATCTATTCTTGGTGGCAAAGGCAACTCAATGTGGTACTTCTGTCTGTCAACCCCAACTCTCATACCTTCTTCAATATCAGTTGGAGAAACCCTTTCCCCTAGTCCAACAACAAATTTTGCAATCTGCTTCAAATTGATAACGTATTTGGCGTCTTCATCATCCTCTTCATCCGCATCTGCACCGTCATTTAAAAGGCTATCGCCAAGCAATCCAGCCGTGTTGGTGTTTGTAGCTGCTGCGGACTCTGCAGTTTCATTTTTCACTTCGCTATCCTTGATGATCTTGGTACATCTAGCAACTTGCAATGGGTGTTCTTCGCTCAATCTCTTGCTGTCACCTGCGATATCCCACAAATGCGTGGCTGCTAAACCTGTGTCACTTTCTTTAACGCCTGATATCTCCTTGATTTTTTTTTCCAAATCTTTGATATCTTCATCCAGATCTTTCAATCTGTTTTGGTAAGGTGCTACACCATATGTTTTCAAGACTTGGATATCGTCTTCACTCAATGGGATTACTTTTTTCTCTTCCACGGTTTCTTCGTCTACAGGTTTCTTATATTTTTCCCAGTCCTCTTTTGGTGCCATTGTTATCTTGATTTTGTTGCTTATTCTTGGGTGTGTTTTGAGAGTATCAACGCAAGTTACTAAATGTTAATCCAAGTGAAGTAAACTTGTGAAAGGCTTCCTACCACATATCACTTCCCCCCTGTGTTCGCCACCCTTCAGATAGATCGAACTCTGAGGCATTGAAAAAATGCAAGTCTTTGGTCCAAGCCCTAGTCGGGTAACAGCCTGACAGGACATAACTTTAACAATACTGCACCAGCAATTGATTGAAATAATATTTACCAAAATAAATAAATTATATTAAAGACAAGGAAAACACGTTTATAAAATTTCTAATTATGCAAAAAAAAGAGCAATAGATTATCAGTTCCACTGCTCATTTCCCAACCCACATTGATATGGTTTGCGAAGTTGTGTAAATTGTTATAACCACACCAAGGGCACAAATACAGTAATCCAAGTATTTGAATTTTGGATGGGTCTTTGCATGCATCAATGGAGGGAAAATGTAAATCAACGGCACACACGCCAAAGACCCGACCAAAGACACAAACTTGTCCAAATCATTGGCCCCAACGTAAGCAATTAGACAACTGACTGTGACGATCATACATCTGAAATAGTTTTTCATCCACTTCACTTTTGGATCGAATTTCCCCGATTGCTTTGGGAAAACGTACTGGTTCTCTAAAATTCTGATTGCTGGGAACAATTGCAACGGTGTGGACAAAAGAATGGCCATTGCATACAAAAACTGACTGGTTTGGGTCATTAAACTGTCACTCGGAAAATTCAACAAGATAACAGTTTTAACGTCTTTACCATAACTGAAATAACACAACAGACCAGTTCCAATGAAAAGCAGGGTTGAACCAGTCAAAACGCATGCCAAGAGTTTTGGAAACTGGTTTGGTTTTTTCATCGAGTCTTGGATAGGAATCAAAAGACCAATACCTTCAAAAGTGAAAATGGCAGTCCCAATAAATAGAGACCATGTTTCGCTGTTGAAAGGAATGACAGTTGAAGAGATCCCTCCTTCTTGAATCATGTGGAAAGAAGAGTAATAGATGACGTAAACTAAACCAATCAAAATAAAAGCATCTGCGATCAAAGCTGTTCCACCCAATTTTGAGATATTTCTTGTTAGTGACAGTGGAATGAAAACAAGCATTTGAAGGAAAATGTACATTGGCAATGGATAATTGATGGACATGAAACTTTGGAAAAATTGTTGCAAATTGGTTGCAGTGAAAACGATATACGCGGAAGCAAATCCGATTTGCGACAAAATAATGCTTTGCAAAACGGCTGTTTGGAAAAGTTTCCCATATAGAGCGTACCCTAGTTCACCGTAACCCAATCTCGCTTTAGTGTTCAATGAGTTTCTAGATATGATCAAAATAACAAAACAATAGTACGACAACAAACTGCAAATGGCAAGACATCCAATAGCAAACATGTAGCCTGCGTTCTCAAAACTTTTTGGCAAAAACAAAACACCAGTCCCAATGAAAGATTTGATTAGCAAAAGCACTGCTTTGAAATTACTGGCTTTTTTCCCATCTCTATCAGCATGTTTTGAACGGTGATGTTTTTTGTTTTTCATGTTAGATTTGATCATTTGGTTAATTCTTGTATTCAACTCATCTGACAAAGTCAATTTCCTCGTGTACTTAGGCAATAGAGACGACGTTTCATTTACTGTTGAGCTGCTGGTATCCTGCTCATCAACCAGTGCCATTTCACTTTCATTCTCGTCCCCACTTTCCTCCTCATCTTCATCGCCACTTTCATTATCATCCTCATCATCACTCAAGTCTTCACCAGCAAAGTGCCCGTAAATTGTTAAAAACTCTATAAAATTTCTTGTCAAAAAATTCGGTGGTTGGTATGGCTTCTTGATATTGTGCTTATTGTGGTGATCTATTTGTTTTTGCATAATAAAGCTTCTTCTGAACCCGTTTGGAGCTCTCATCTCGTTCACACTCATCATTGGCATTTCCGATCCGCCATTGCCTGTTGTAGTTGCATCCAGATTCTGCATGGTTCCGTCTCCTGCAAAATGGTGGCTCCCTGTGCTGTGGCCACTTATTGATGGAGTCAAAACGTTGTTTCTTGCGTTTGAAAGAACCGAGTCTGGATGTTGCAACAATGGGTTCCCAGAGTTGTCACTATCTTTCCTGTTCAAAGACCCAATTTCAAACGATTTTCTTCTTTGGTGCAAAGGGCCTACCGGATTGTGGCTGCTGAAACTGCCTGCAAACTTGTCTGGGGAAGCAGAAATATTGATGTTGTTATTGTTGTTCATGTGCTGTGATTGCCACTTGTACAAGTCTCTTGTAATGTCACCACCTTTTAACTGCAATGAGTAGTCTGCATTAGAGTTCAGAGAGCTTGCAATTAGGTTGTTTAAATTGCTGTTGCTGTGGTTGCTGCGGCTGGGGAAACTGTTGCCATTGTTTGGAAAAGTTGAGTTGGAGAAACGACGAGCCCCAGGATCACCGTTGTTTGTGGAAATGTCTTGTGGCTGAACCAAGTGTCTCGAAACAACATCCACAACCTGTGGATCAGGGTTGGATAGATCCACATGCAGCGCAGAAGAGGATCTGGACATTGATGTTCTTGGGCTGTCAATGTTGATTTTCGAGTTGCTCGAAGCCCGTGTTTTTTGTGTGTTGCTTGATCCCTCAGGAATATCATTCTGTCCTGTGCTATTCATTCTGGTTAATTCTCTGGTGCCTCTCTTGTTTGTTAGTAAAGTGCCAGTTAGCATAGATGTCAAATTCGTGTCCCTCTTTTATAACACGTTTTCCCCTCAAGACACGAAAATGTGGGTAATGTGGTTTCTCGGGGTCGGTCATTTTCAGTTTTGCCATTTTTTACGCATTTTGTATTTTTTCCATTTTTTTTACAAGCCAAGCGCGGATAAAAAAAACATTATCTTGCTCATTTTGGAAAGTGATACCGAGCGAGAAAAAATTGGGCGGACAAAACCGAATCTCGGCATACCGGACTTGCCAAGACTACGCAACCATAAAATCAATGGAATCAAGCCAATCAGTAAGTTTCAATGACAAAGAACCTTTGAGTCTAGACATCTTACAGTAATGCATACGTTTCGTGAAAAATCACTGAATACATAAATAAATAAATAACTGCGTACTTGGGCATTGCAGGCGGACGCCCCAACACGCTTCATTCACCCGAGTACGAGGAAAAGCATAATCATCGCGTGTGAGGTACATACATATATCATTCTAACTTCTTATTTTCTAAGAATTGTTCGCTTTCTCCGCAAAACAATCAGTAGGCTCTGACTGCTGGAGGAACAGGTGGACATTCGTTTTCGTCCAAAGTGGTCATGGTAACGTCTCTGTATTTCATGACAACTGGGTCTTCAATGTCTTTTTGGAAGGACAAAGAGTGTTTCAACCAGTGTTCGTCGTCTCTTGGCAACTGTTCCATTGTCTTTGAGTCAATGATGACGTGAGACCCTCTACTCTCCTTTCTTGCGTTGGCAGACACACAGGTTTGGTCACTTAAAGTTAGCAAGTTGTGTAATTCCATGGTTTCGACCAAATCAGAATTCCAGATCAACGATTTGTCTTCGACATTGACGTCTTTGAAAGTTGCAGAGATTTGTTTCAATTTATCAACCCCTTCTTTTAACACTTCTTCAGTTCTGAAAACAGCAACGTGATCTTGCATAGCTTTTTGCATATCCAGTCTTATTTCAGAAGTTCTCTTTGAACCGTTTGAGTTTCTGATCTTGTCGAAATTTAACAGAGATTTGGCACCCAGGTCTGCAGGTAATGGTTTGTGAGGTAGACCTGGTTGCAAAGTGTCGGTGATATGGTGGGCAACAGCTCTCCCAAAGACAACCAAATCCAACAAAGAGTTGGCACCCAATCTGTTAGCCCCATGAACAGAAACACAAGCGGCTTCCCCACAGGCATACAACCCAGGAATAATTTTGTCCTTACCTTCTTCGTCAATGGTCAAGCACTCCCCAGTCCATTTTGATGGAATACCACCCATGTTGTAATGGACAGTTGGAATAATAGGGATAGGCTCCTTAGTGACATCGACACCTGCGAAAATTGCAGCGGTTTCAGAAATACCCGGTAGTCTTTCTTTCAAAACATTGGCAGGTAGATGACTCAATTGCAAGTACATGTGGTCCTTCTTTTTCCCAACACCTCTTCCTTCTCTGATTTCTTGAGTGATTGCTCTGGCAACAACATCTCTGCATGCCAAATCTTTTGCACTTGGAGCGTATCTTTCCATGAATCTTTCACCTTCACTGTTGACCAAATACCCACCTTCACCTCTTGCACCTTCGGTGATCAAACAACCGGACCCGTAGATCCCGGATGGATGGAATTGAACAAATTCTAAATCTTGCAATGGGAAACCTGCTCTAGAAACCATGGCATTACCGTCACCAGTACAAGTATGGGCTGAAGTACACGAGAAATAAGCTCTACCGTACCCACCAGTGGCAATAATGGTTTTGTGAGCTCTGAATCTGTGAATGGTCCCGTCTTCTTGGTTGTAAGCAATAACACCAACAACTTCGTTGTTGTGGGTCAATAGATCAAGGGCAAAATATTCAATAAAGAAATCAGTGTTGTTTTTCACAGCTTGACCATACAAAGTGTGCAACATCGCATGACCAGTTCTGTCAGCAACAGCACATGTTCTGTAAGCTTGCCCACCTTTCCCGTAATCTTTAGTTTGACCCCCAAAGGCTCTTTGGTAGATTTTCCCATCTGGGAATCTAGAAAATGGAACCCCGTAATGTTCCAATTCAATGATAGAATGAGGAGCTTCTCTGGTCATGTAATGGATAGCATCTTGATCCCCTAACCAATCGGACCCTTTAACAGTGTCGTACATGTGATGTTTCCAATCATCTTTGTGGGCGTTACCCAAAGCAGCGTTGATCCCACCTTGAGCAGCCACAGTATGGGATCTGGTGACAAAAACTTTGGAGATGCAAGCGGTGTTGAAACCAGCTTCACTCAACCCAAATGCAGCTCTCAAACCGGCACCACCCCCACCAACAACAATACAGTCGTATTCGTGGTCGATAATGTTGTATTTGTGGTTCACGTTTTCGGTTTTAGATTCGGTGGCCATTCTAGATACAAGACTTTTCGAAAAAAATCTTTGTTGTGGTTTTGCCAAGGCCTTGGCCATGGTGCTTCTTGTCAAGGAGTGTCTCAACATGTTGGTTATTTGAGTTTGGTTTTGTGAGGGTGTTCTGTAGACAGAAAGATATAAAAAAACAAGAAGGAGCAACAAGCTCATCAACATCTTGAACAAAGGGCGTAACAAAGATAAATGAATTCCTTTCCAAGTCGAACTAGAAAGGACAAGATGAAATTTTACAAGACCTAGAGTCTAAATAACTCAAAACTCAAAACTTAAAATACTTACAAACTTTTAAAGATCGGCTGACCCAAAAAAAAAAAAAAAAAAAAAAAAAATTTAATATACCCATTATAAGAGCAACAAAGTAAAGGAACTTATCGGGATCGTAAAATGGAGTTGTCGTGTTTTTTGTTCTTTGTTTTCACGAAACGAAAAAAATTTGGAAAAAAAAAAGTCATTCGATTGGAGAGAGTGAAAAGAATGCCTGAGTAATGTAAATTCATCTGAGCAATTCACGTGATTTGATCAGTTAATTAAGATTGCAACAAATTTAACGAAATACACACTGCAATGTATGCAAGCTAAGAGATGGTATCACCTTGTCGTTGTGCTTCATGATTAAATTGTAAAGGTTAAAATAGTAAGCAAGGTTTTCTGCTTGACTTACTTGCACATTGCCAAATTCTCATTAGGAACAGCTTAAGTTAATCGCATATCTTGCAGAGCCTTTTGACAATGGTTGCTGCGCGTCAAAAAAAAATCTCCGTTTTCCAAGTAATCAATAGTATCAGAGTGCTTGGCTCCAGATTTTTTAATGACTTCTTTTTTTGGCATTGGCAACTAGGGTTTTGGCTCACTTTTCACAAAATATCATACTTACCGATGGAATTGCACATGATACGCAAAGCCCGTTTTGCTGCATCGGAGCAACATGTGTCTGGTTTTTTTTAGGATAAATCAAAGACAGGATGCATGTTTCAATTAGAAAGATATTTTATTTTTTTTTCTCCACAGTTGGGTTTCTGATTGCTGGCGAATTTTTCAAGACACTTTGATAGAAACGTTCTTTCCTGGTTCAATTTCATTACTATGGACTCAACATTTTGAAACAACTTGGAGTCATTAAACGCAGCTTCCTGTTCTTGCTCATAAACTAATAAATTTCCCAAAACATCGTCTTTGCGTAGAGTTGAAAATCTCTCAATGTCATCCTTTTCATCAATAGTTTCCAATTGATAGGGTACACCACAAATATGGGAATTGTCATCAAATATCCTTACTCTCGGTAGCCAAGTTGGTTTAAGGCGCAAGACTGTAATATGATCTTCACTTCTAAAGTGCAGATGTAAAGTAATCTTGAGATCGGGCGTTCGACTCGCCCCCGAGAGATGTTTATTTTTTTTATTTTTTTTTAGAACTTTTTTTACGTTATATTAGAAAAGATTCTGATTCATTTTTTTGCCGATGCCCTGATTGAATCAAAACATTGTGATGCCTAGACCCTATGAACACCAACAAAGGGCTCCCTAGATCAAAACAATCACATATGAAACTTAACGTGGCGGTGCACGGATGCGTGCATGGGGACTTGAAAAAAGTTTACGACCTTATACTCTCAAAGTCAAAAGATCAGAAAAAAGTGGATCTACTTATTATCTTGGGAGATGTGCAGACGTTGAGAAGCGCTCAGGACTTGGTTTCGATATCCATTCCACCAAAATACCTTTACAACAACAATGTCGGCAAGATAACGGATTTCCCGAGGTTTATCAAGGATCAATACAAAATTCCGATTCCCACAATCATTATTGGTGGGAACCACGAAAACATGAAGCAGTTTGCTGAGCTACCGCACGGTGGGTACATCTACCCTGATCTGTACTACATGGGACTGAAGAGTGTGGTCAGTTTCAAAGGGCTGAAGATTGCCGGTTTCAGTGGAATCACAAATTTGTATGATGTGTACAAGCCGCTGCCCGTGGTGCCTCACTTTTCTGAAACCTCTGCAAATTCTAACACCTCTGGACTCAATCGATTAAATCAGTGGTGGAATAAGAACAAAAAGACGCTGTATCATGTACGGTTTATGGAGTTGGTACCTTTGTATCTTTACGGTGTGTACAGTGACCTCCCGCTGGACATGGTGTTGAGTCATGACTGGCCCGCAGTGGCCACACGGCATGGGAACGTTGAGGACTTATTAAAGCGGAAACCTTACTTCGGGAAGGAAATTTCGAAGGGGGAGTTGGGATCCAAACTATACGACCCGCTTTTGCAAGTAATGAGACCAAAGCATTGGCTGAGTAGCCACTTGCACGTAAAATGGGGATGTGAAATACCAAACATTTTTGCAAATGTGGAGAAAAACAAAGATGAGATTGATTTATTTGATGAGGAGGAGGAGGAAGAGGGGAGTTTGAGCTCAGATATTTCTTCAGTGACCAAGTTTCTTGCACTGGACAAGTTCCTGCCTTCAAGGCCAGGTCAGTCGTTTGACTACTTGGAGGTGGAGGTGCCTGAACAAACAACGGATAGCTTTGAGTACGACCCTGTCTTTATAAACATTTTGCGGTTTGTGGACACTCACAAGACGGAAATTCAAAGATTGGTAAGCTCTGCATCTTCCTTTGACAATAATTTTGCAAGAGTGAAGGAATTCTTTGGTGGTCATGCAGAAACAAAAGCCCTGGGAATGAAAGATGCGGTGGATTACAGCGTAATTGCATTTGAGAAGGAGTTAAGTAAACAAAGTACGGAATTTTTGTCTAGGTTCCTCTTAAGTGAGCAAAGCACTGCATAAGGTTAAATGACATCAGCGCTTCGAGCAATAAGCAATCAAGCGTCGAACCACTACACGGAGTCAAGTTTCACCGGGCCGAAACATCACAAGCCAAGTCGTTCGTAATGCTCGTGCTGTGATCACATACTCAAAGTACATAAATTGTGTTTTGTATAGAGAACAAGCTGGCAAACACTTCATTTGCTTCCTTTTGTGTAAAACTGGGAAATATTCATATTTTGAGTATCGCTCGGTTGAACTGCTTTACATATTATTCGAATATTGGCAACTTTGTTAGTTCGTAATGTTCACGTGTTGACCACATCATAGCTATCGCTCATTTGCGTTGTAACCGTATCCATTTTTCATATTCACAATTGTGATAGGGCTCGATTGTGTTTTTGACCTAAAATCTAATGTCATACTTAAATACATAAACATACTTTATAAAATATATACTCACACTCTTCTATCCCTTGTTTCAAACATGGAAGATCAGTGGTGGTGATGTATTAATAGGAAAAGGTTCAACGGTTATAACTTCATTGTAGCATGAGCTCGGTTCGCTTGCATGATGCTTCTTTGTAGCGGAAAACTCGCTTCGCTCGCGTTGTCCTTCTTCAGAATTTGTAGACTTGATCTTTTGAGTAACCCAATTCACTCAAAATACCAGTCAATTGTCCTTGATCCTTTGGACTGACTTTTTCACCTGAGTAAGCTTTCATAAAAGGTGGAGGTCCACACAAGAAGATTTGATGAGTTTGATCTTCAGGTTTAGGCAATTTGCTTCTCAAATCGTCTTTCCCAATGAACCCCTTTTTCAAAACATCATCTTTTTGCAAACCAGCCTGTGTAGATTCTTGATCAACGTAGTATTGAACATGGAATTGATCAGGATATTTCTTAGCCAATGCATCCAATTCGGATCTTAGCAAGATATCTTGAGGAGTTTTGTTCCCGTAAAACAATCTGATTTTGGTGTTGTCTTGTGGATTCACACAGATGTGGTGGATCAATTGATACAATGGGTTGATCCCGGTACCACCCCCAATCAATGTGATGTTTCTGAACATGTTTGGTTGCCATTCCCATTTAGGAATTGGGCCTTTGAAGGAAACAGTATCGTTAACGTCCAAACCGAACAAATGAGATGTGAATTTCCCGTTTTCATAGTGTTTGACGACCAATTCCATTTCGCCGGTCTTGTGGATATCGGAAACAGGAGTGTATGGTCTGATAACGTTGGAACCTTTTGGAGTCACGTATTTGGCCAATAAAGCGGAACAGGTAATTAAACCGGTGACTTGATCTTCTTTTGGTAGTTTGAAAGTAAATCTTCTAGAGTCTGCACTCAAGTTTTCAATTTTGGAAATAGGCAAATCAATCCATTTTCCGTCACCAGTGAAAACAGCATTGGATGGAGCTGCGTCGTTGGCCAGGAAATTGGAAGCGTTGTTGTTTGTAGAAGTAGTCATAAAGTGATTTCTGGTGGTGTATAGGGTGACTGCTGATGCTGCAATCAAAGTAGGGTAAAATAGCTTAGAGTGATGTAATCTGCTTAGCATTGTGTTGTAGAGAGTTGGTTTAACTTGTCTTTTGGTTTTGTTCTTCGACCGATAAATACGAGTTTATATAAACAATATTGTGAAATAAGATAAGCAGTTAAGATATAAATTAGTAGACAGTACAGGGAGAGATAACCCCTCATATATATATACTTACGTAATACACATCTAAGCACTCCAAAAGGTAACCTTTACAGCAGAAACACACGCTAATTTGTCAAATTATTTACTTCAAAATCTCCACATATCCCTTACCACCTGTGCACTCAAGCAAAGCACAATCATAATAAATTAAACATTTCAAACACACAACCAATCACAAAGCATGACCGAGTTTTGAAGTCACGCAAAGACTAAAATATTCACAAGATGTGATTAAACAATAAAATTTAAGAAGCCTTAAACCAATCAAAAGAGTATGGTCTTAGTTAGCAGTGGAGTATAATAATTTTTCACTTTTTTTTCGTTTGGATTCGGTTCTTTGTTCGGTTCTTTGTTCGGTGATATACCTTGTGACGTAATATATGCGTCGCAGTCGCCCTTACATTTACTCGTATTGTATGAATATACTTGAACACGCACTCGTACACTTTAAGATATAGTCCCTATAATTTGGTCTGACCCCCTTAAAAAAAAAATAGCAAAAATAAATTGGTGGTTACCCTGTTTAGCTTGTCTATATAAAGGTCGGGTAATGTTAAGGGAGTTTTTCAAGTATATTCCTTGATTGTGTCAATTGACCAATTGATTTAACCAATTAATTGAAGAAGTTTACTGATTTGGAGTGGGGGACTGAATAAGGGTTCATACTAGTAAGACTCCATGGTTGATGTCATGTATACCAGGGCGGTTTAAAAAAGGAGCCGTGAAGAGTGTGTTGGTAGATGTAAATCAAGAAGGTAAATTACATTGCTTGTCTGGAGGGAGGGGGGGTGTCATTGCTTACCTACAATGTATGCGTTACTTAAAAGATTAATAAAAGCAGTAATTTTGAGCGTCTTATATATATATATATATATCTAATAATAGTAAAATCACTACAGCAATGTTTGTTTACTTTAAAAGTTACTAATTTCTAATTCAAAATGCTAGACTTTAGTAAGTTCCAGTACTATTAGCCAAAGGGTAAAATAAACAAATAAAATTACCACACACGTGACCTTTATGTAAACACTGTTCAATAGTGGTTGTTCTAGGACTGTCTACAATAAACGGGGAAAAAAGTATCAGGGGATCTTTGGCATTAATCAGGGGAGAGTGATATTCCTGTCGCAGTGGAAAGAGAACTGAATGCACATATATATATATATATATATATATATATAAAGGTCTTGATAGTATTTGCAAGTGCTCAGCTTGAACAAGAAAGCGAAGTAGCCAAAAAAGCATATCACTGAAGCAGTAAGTAAGCAAAAAAGAACACCCAAAAGCAAATGCCTAGATTCGCAAAATATACACATTTAGAATTAATCCAATTAGCACAAAAAACCATTATTCCACCATTATCACCAAGGTATCATAAGGGACAAGTTGGGGGAAGAGTTTGTGTTGTTGGTGGAAGTTTCAAATTTTGTGGTGCACCTTTTTTCGCAGCAAATGCAACAATGCTATACGGTAGTGATTTGACATATTTGGTTTGTAGTGACAAAGATCACGATCTTTCGAGCATTTTAAAAGTGTATTCACCAAACTTGATGGTTAACCCTGTTTTAAGTGAGCCTCATTTGAAATGTGAAAGTTTTTTGCATAATGTGCATTCAGTGGTTATTGGGCCTGGATTGGGTAGAAGAGAAGATGAAGTTGTTCAGGAAACAAGCGATGTGAAATTTGATAATGTGGTTAAGATATTGCAGTATTGTGTGGAAAATAAGATTTTTGTGGTTATTGATGCAGATGGGTTGTATTTGTTGAGTAATGATGACAAGTACAAACCTAAGATGAGTGAATTACTTAAAAAACACGGAGAATACGTTGTGTTGACACCAAATGTGATTGAATTGAAGAGATTGCAGAAAGAGTACCCTGATTTGTACACGAGATTCCCCGGGTTGACTATTTTGGAAAAGGGTAAAAATGACAAGATAATATCGACAAAATTATCTAGTGATTCCTCACACGAGGAAAACCCACAAATATTGGAAAATACTGTGGAAAGCCATTGTTTGAAAAGATGTGGGGGGCAAGGAGATACGTTGACAGGGTGTTTGGCTACTCAACTAGGTTGGTGCAATATTTTATTGAAAGATGATGAAACCGCGAGAAATGATAAAGGTAAAAAACATGTGATATGGCCAGACAGAGAGAGATTGGAAAGTTTTAGTGAATATAAAGTGTTGAGTGCATATGTTGCTTCTACTGTGGTGAAGCTGGCTAGTTCCAAAGCTTTTGCAGAAAAGTATAGAGCAATGCAAACAACAGACTTGAATAATAAAGTTGGTGAAGCCTTTTATGAAATGTTTGGGGATACAGTTGAAAAGTAAACACGAGCAAAGCAAGGACTTCCTTGGCAAGTGCCCACATCATGAATAGCTACATACAAAGCAAAAAGGCTACTTTTTAAAGGACATGAAAGAAGGATTATGCCTCATTCTTTTGCATTATGCCGGCATTAGTTGGTGAGTGTTTACGAAGTGAGGAAGACACTCCTCAATGATTTTTTGTAAGTACTCCCTCCTTCAATGGTCACATTTATGAGTTATGTTTTCCTGTATAGCAAAGATCACACACACACACACACACACACTTGTGTTACATGTACTTTTAAGGTCCTCTTATTCCATTCACAAAGTAAAGTTACACGTGACATAAAGATAACATTTTATTTACCCAGCCCTATTAACTTATTGCACGTGACATTACATGCTAGTCAAAATCACAACTCACACTTTTTTTCTTTTTCGTTTTCTTTTTCTCCTTCAGACTCCAGTATTTGATAAAATCCCACCTTTTTTTTTTTGGTGTACTCCAAAGTGTGTCGCACCATCATTGCAGAGAGCATCAATCACCTTCTAGATGTCAAGTTTCAATATTCCACTAAAAAAAAAAACAAAAAGATTTGCAATCTGCAATAAAAGAGTTTTTCGAGATTAAATCTTTTTCGAGAGGAAATGTTTAGTGGAAGCTGTGTTGGAGAAATTCATAACTGCTTTTCGTTCTGATAAATATTTTTCAACAACCACAATATCGTATTGAGCAGTTTGTTTCTCTGTGTTATAATCTCTTATACGATGATGCTTGAAGAAATGTTCGATGTATCTTTGATGGAGTCAGACCTGATGATGATGATGATGATGATGATGATGATGATGATGATATAAAGAGGTTGAGTGTGTACTTGATTTGGTTAAGAGTGCGTGATTTTATGATCATTATGACGAGTGATTCTAGAATATAATTGTTGAATTGTGGTGTGTTAATTTTTAAAGGTTAATTGAGGTCCTTTCTTGCACATGTGTTTGTATATGTCTGTCTTGAAAAATCTGATCTTTTCTTCGATTCATATATAAGAAGAACTATCTTGACTCGAATTTCTCTACTTCTTATTTATATTCCCATTAGTTTTCCCCATGCTTTATATCTAAAAAAAAAAAATAAACTAAAAACCATACATAAAAGTATAAACAACACATAATATCACAATGCCTAAATTAATTCTAGTCAGACACGGTCAATCCGAATGGAACGAAAAAAACTTGTTTACCGGTTGGGTTGATGTTTCTTTGTCCCAAATTGGTGAAGCTGAAGCTAAAAGAGCTGGTCAATTGTTGGCTGAAAAACAAGTCAAACCAGACATTTTGTTCACTTCCAAATTGTCCAGAGCTATCAACACTGCTAACATCGCCTTGGCTCAAACTGACAGATTGTGGATCCCAGTCAAAAGATCTTGGAGATTGAACGAAAGACACTACGGTTCTCTACAAGGTTTGGACAAAGCTGAAACTTTGAAAACCTACGGTCCAGAAAAATTCCAAACCTGGAGAAGATCTTTTGATGTTCCTCCTCCACCAATCGAAGCTACTTCTAAATACTCCCAAAAAGGTGACGAAAGATACAGCGATATCCCAGCTGATTTGGTTCCAGAAACCGAATCTTTGAGTTTGGTTATTGACAGATTGTTGCCATACTGGCAAGACGAAATCGCCAAAGAATTATTGGAAGGTAAAGATGTTATGATCGTTGCTCACGGTAACTCTTTGAGAGGTTTGGTCAAATACTTGGACAACATCTCTGATGACGACATTGCTGGTTTGAACATTCCAACTGCCATCCCATTGGTTTTCGAATTGGAACCAAAAACTTTGAAACCAACCAAACCATACTACTACTTGGACCCAGAAGCTGCTGCTGCTGGTGCTGCTGCTGTTGCCAACCAAGGTAAAAAATAAGAGATTTGATTTATAATTGTTATTATTATCATTATTATTATCAAATTGTCTTTATTTTTATGTCCTTATTGGTTTAACATTGTTATGAATTAAATTTTTTTAGTTTGTTTATGTAATAATTTATATACAGACTAAGCATGACTCTACTATTACACCAAGTTCTACTACACCAGCGAAACACATCACGAGCAAAGCGATGCCTACGTCACCAAGCTCTTTTTCATAAGTGAATGGAGTGAAGTCACTGATATCGCAAGCACTAATTCACTCGTTTTGCTCGTGAAGTAACTAAAACTTTCAATATCGTTCCAAAGGCATAGCGTGGGAGTAGCTATTGCACCAAATACTACTACTAGCAGAAATTGTACATTACGGAAACAAAAAAAGTAAGTGACATTGAATGCACGACAATAGTTACATCTTACAAATAATTGTTTTTTTTTTTTTTTTTTTTTTTTACATAGTGCCCATCCATACAATACGCATCTTCTACTTAATACACATTTATATACTCCACGCTTTGGCTGTAAATGTGCATTGCTTGTGTTGCGGTGGTGACTTGAGTAGGCTAGCATTGGAGAATTCTATATCTCCTAGCAGTTGGCCTCCAAGCAGTCTCTGATCTTTCTTTCACTCTGTTGGGATTAGCATACTTTCCCTTGCTACGTTCGTGGAGCTTGGTATGCTCCAGTCCTGTAATAATTTTTGGTGTGTCAGAAGTTTCTCTCACTTTGCTCATGTAGTAGAGATTGTGGTAGGCGTTATCACTTACTTCACACATCACTCGCTATCGCTCTTAATGTGTTTCACTCGTGTGGTAGAGCTTGGTGTCCACGTTTAATTCCTAAATTTATCCTTCAATCTCTGTTGCAATTTCAATCTATTATGATCGTGTATTTCAAAAAACATTTGCAACCAGTCCATATCCAAATCTTTTGACGTTTCTCCGTCTTTCAAGATCAACTCTTTGATGGCGTTTCTAATATCAATGGTGTTTGGTAACGTAACACCCTCACCTTTTGAACTACCTCCCTCAACAAGACCATTGCAACATTCAAGTATTTTTTGCAACCTTTCTTTATTGAATAACTTTGTATTGAAGAAATGGAAAAAAAGATGCAGCAACTCACTTTGATCTTGACAATGGTAAATGATATCTTTGGATCTGTAAACGAGAAAGATTATTAATAGGAAAGTCATAAAATTTTGATACTTTTGTTGAGATTTCTGTAAAGTTTCTGGAGCATTATTGTCGTTTTGCATTATCAAATGATCCCAAATAATCAACAAATGATCCAATTCGTCAAATTCTCGAAGAAAGCACAATCTCAACCATCTCAATAACCACAGCATGTTATTCAGCTTATGTTTTGATTCTAAACAACGTGATACACTGGGGAAACTGGCTTGCAACATGGGTTCGAATTGGAAATTTTTGAAATTGAGAAGTTCAACTTCATCAAATGAAAATTGTTGCAATTTCATGAAATGGTTGAATCCGGTGTACACCGTGTTGAGATTGAGGCCATCAGAGTGTACACCCCGCATCTGCACATAAATAACTCCTGCCAACTCATGCATCCCTTGTTTATACATTTCTTCCTTTTGCTTGCAATAATTGTACAAAATCTTCTCAATATCCCGACACTCTTGCTTGCTTTGATAGATGTTATACAGAAGCAGTCTTTTGATGTCCAGATCCATCACTTCCAAGTCTTCATCCGTGGCCAATTTTTCTTGTGGAACCTCAATCAATGGCTCTGGTTCATTCACGGACTCGGAGCCATCGGGAAGGCATCCATTATTCAAAAACTCATACCACACTGCACCTCTCAATGACTTGTTATTGTCATACAGCAAACTGGACTCATCATTAAGGCTCTGTAAACCACCATAGAGTTCTCGTCCTAATATTCCCCTTTGTTTCAACTCAATGGTGGTTTTATAATGTTTTTTCAAAACCAGTAGACCTGATTCTAAAGTGTTTTCACTCAATTCAATCTTGTTTTCTTTGTCCAACTGCTCCTTATCCATCATTGTCAGTCTGCTTTCTGTATGCTCTATTACTTTTCTACCATCCCTGCATTCAAATATCATATACACTTCAATTATCAAGTCACAGAATAAGAATGATAACAGCACTTCTAAGACTTCACTCACATACAAGCACCGCAATAAAATTAGCAATATAAACATGTCCTTTTGTTAAAACAGTTATCCATATGGAGGGTTGGCCGAGTGGTCTAAGGCGGCAGACTTAAGATCTGTTGGACAGCGTCCGCGCGGGTTCGAACCCCGCATCCTTCAGTATTTTTTTTTTTTTTGGTCAATCAGGGTTCTCAACTGAACTCTTGCCAATCTTGGAGATCATGTTTAAGATTCAATAAAAAGTACACATTGGTACTCCACATCGGCAAGATCAAAGGCAGCAATTTATTAATAAATTTTGAAAATTAGGGAGTGCTTTTGTTTTGGAGTTTGCTAGAACTCGTTTAAGGTAGAAACTGTGGGAAAGGAGCGTCAGGCGAAAGCTCCAAAGAACAATTACAAATGTTGTGTATATAAATATGTCGTAGAAGGAACCATCCTCAATGCTTTTCAATAAACTAAGTTGCCTTTAAGCTACCAAGATATTTTCTAAACGACTTTTTTATTTGCTAAAAAAAATCATAGACCGTACAACCAGAATCAACCAAAGAAGTAGAGACTTTACTCTTTATAATGGACTGCACATCAAGTAATTTAAACAGTGAGAATTTGAAAAATTCGTGTTATGACAAGTCGCTTGTTTGGGTGTTTGAGTCGATAGAGGTCAATGTGAGTTATTTGCAGGAAATCAGTTTGTCAATTGTCGGAGTTATTTACTTTTAGCCTAAAAGTCCAAACTGAATACAAGAGGCACAGGTGGGTTGTGAACAAATCGCATGATGATTTACAAGCTATGATCAATGCGTTGGTGAAAGCGCATGATAAAACACAGTCGCCTGAAATGACTGAAGTGGTATTTTGGGCCAAAAGTGAAATTTGTTCAGTTTTTCGATGCTATAAATCAAAAAACTCCAATATTCAGTATGAGGAAAACAAGGTTTACGCCAGTTGGTGCAGAAAGTTGGGTATGACATTGCAAAAAGGTTGATATCTGCATGCAAAACAGAGAAGCTTGCAAAATATGTTTTTCCCTTCTTTGATATATTTCCACTTGCTATCAAATTGGGTTGGCTTACAGGTTTTGAGAGCAATTATGGTGCTGTGTCAAAAGACTTTTTTGGACTTGAGGAAGATTATGTTTCTCCCACTTCTATTGTATCTTTTACCTTGTTGTTGTTCAAATCTCCTCCCACTTTTGTTTCTAACAAAGCTCATCTGCAAAATGGTTCATCCAAATCCAAATTTTGGTACTTTGTTGGCCCTTTGTACATTGCGTTTGTCTTCAAATTTGAGTTAGGAGATGTCGAGGATGTTTTTTATGCATGTGAGGGTCTCTTCTCAAAATGTGTTGACATACAACTAGGTGATTATTCTGGACATATTGAGCCAAAAATTATATTTAAAAAACAAGCAAGAAGAGGTGTCTTCAACTTTTGACTCGGCACTTGATCATTAAAAGACTAAAAGCATCTGGTGTCAACCCATCAATTATACATTCAGTTTTACTCGTTACAAACGTGGGGAGTGAGTGACCCACATGCTTTCTTAGCTACTTCACAGATCTATACTCATTCGAAAGTCATGATTGTTGATGATAGAAAATGCATTTTTGGAAACACGCGAGTGAGTGCTAATATTGTTAAAGGTGATATTGACGACAATGATGTCTTTTTTTGTGCAGGACAAGGAGATGATGAAGTCCAGGATGCATGGGAAAGACTGTGATGCTGGTGTGTTTGCGGTGAAAAAGCTCCGCGGTACTCAAGAGTTTGCTTTATTTGCAACACAAAGTGCTTGGAAAAGGATTCCTTAGTCCTTTTAGTGATTTTGGGTCAACTTCCCTGGAAGGAGATTTGTTAGCAGCATGTATGGGGTTGCTAATTTTGTTGACCCGTTTAGCTTTGTGGATCCCTTGGGTGAGTCTCTTTGTAACATTTGGCATGCTACAGCCAGTAGGAATACTGCCATTTACACGTGCGTTTTTTACTGTCAGCCAGATAAATATGTTTAATCTAAGAACGAGGAAAAATTGTTTGCAAGGTACGAAGAGCTGTTTTTTTTTGCTATTAAAAAGAGCTTGCTTCAAACCCACTGCTGGAAGCTTCGTTTGAGCCAGTTGATCAATTTATTGCCAAGAGAACAAATGATGAAGAATGTCCAAAAGTTCTTGGGAGTTTGGGTGCTCTTTCCGCTGAAAACAAGACTGCAAAAAGGAAGAGAATTGCCAAAGAATTACTTCAAAGCGTTATTGGATATTTAGTGCTTTTGCCATCGCCTCATTTGGAGCAAGAAGAGAAGCTCGAAGGAAAACGACCAACACGATTTTTCAAGCGATTTTCTAAGCAATTTTCAAGCGATTTTTAAGCGATTTTTCTAAGCGTTTTTAGTTCTTAAATGTTTGTGATGCTATATTGTTGTTTCCTTAACTTCAAATTGAAGTTTTTGAGTATATATTTATTAAACATGTTTTTGGTTTTTTTTTTTTTTGTCTCTTTTCTTTGATCAGTGCATGTGACACCATTGTCTTATCATGTGGCGTTACTTTCTTGTATTGTTTATTGTCCAAGGGACTCAAATGAAAAAAAAAAACAATCTTTTATACCACTTTTTTGACCAATTGCAGTGTTGCATCGTTGTCTGTCTGTCTGTCTGTCTGTCTGTTGTCTCGTAGGCCCTTCCCTAACACGTTTTTGTTTCCCTTCGCTTTCCCCCTCCCCGCCCCACTTTGAGTTGATCAGCCTTCAGGAAGACAGAGGGGTAAGAGTAATTTTTGTTGAAAAGATCATGCAACTTTGAACAAAAAAGAAAACGAAAACGAAAACGAAAACGAAAACCAAAAAAACACAATGAAATAATGCTCTGACAATTTTGGAAAAACAGTGGGGTTCAAATGTTGAGTGTTGATATTGTAGGGTTACTCTTGGACCTGAGTTAATTTTGGGAGATGAATTTAAGCATGCGTAGCGAGGAGATGAATTTTCTTGTCATATTATTTTATATACGTCATTCACCCATTCGAGTGTGAATATGAATTGAGACCAGATTCAATAATAAGATCTGATGAAAATTGAATTGAATTAAATTGAATTAAATTGAATTAAATTGAATTAAAGTAAACTTATAACAGAAGAGCATTCCTGTCTTGGGTGATTATTCTAACTTCTATTAGTTTCAATGTTAGTCTCTCTCTCTCTCTCTCTTTCCAATCCGAGGGTCCTTTCTTCGTCTTATGATCAACTAATAATTTCCTTTGTCTTTTGCACTGAACCGAACTTTCCGTCGCAAGTAAAAAAAAAACCCCAAGAAAACAAAGAAGGTAGGAAAAAAAAAAAAAAAAAAAGGAGATAAACTTTAAAAAACACGCGAAAGCAAGGTATTTGTGATAATCAAGTACTTACAAGATAATAAAGATAACAAAGAGTAAAAAGATAGTTTTAAAGAGACCACAAGAACAAGAAGGTCATAAGAACTAGAAGGTCATAAGAACTAGAAGGTCATAAGAACAAGAAGGTCATAAGAACAAGAAAAGACATATATTTAATTTTTACAGCCGGCTGATCAAGGAGATACCATAGTTTACAAACAACTGATCAAAAGATATTCAAACACTACATCATACCCATAATCATGAGCACCACTAATGGGAAAGGAAAAACTTTAGAGAGAGTGTTGACTGCAGAAGATATCAAGTTGAAGAATGAGCAATTGAAAAAGGAGTTGCTTGAATTGAGTGTGGAAAACGACAAGACTTTGGGTTTGGGGACCCCTGTAAACAGTCCTGTTCCTGGAACCGCCAGTCCTGCGGACAATGAGGAGAAGCACAGTGCTAACGTGCTGGAACGTGTTTCAAATAAAAAAGAAACATCAACGAATACTCCTAGTCAACTATTAAAGATGCCAAATACTTTCTCAAATCATAGCACTAAAACCACAGCCAATCACAATATATACACCACCAACAGCAATGAATTGACACAAGTATTATCGAATGATCCTAAAAACATTGAAATTGAATCTGAAAAAAATTTTTTGTTAGGTAAAAACATTGACTGGTTGGTGAGAGAAAAGACTCATAGTTTTTGTCCAACGAAAAAATTTGAAAAAAAAATGTGTTCTCTAGTAGAGAAGCCTACGGCGAGTGGACAGGATAATGAAAAGAAGGATAAATTGATTACCTCACAGAATGAGCTTTTGAACAATCCAAAACCTTTAAATGCGGAAAGCCACACCTATCTAAGGCCAAAACCAAACACAGCTTCCAATCTTGCATTGAGAAGAACAAGATCATACACTGTGTCGACTCCAGTGTCCTCTTCTTCAGCAGAGTTCCATAGAAGCAATTCTGCTGCAACAACGGCGTCCATACCAGCAAAAAAGAAAAGTGGAGGTGGGTTTTTCAAAAGATTGTTTGGTCATAAGGATAAAGAAGAAGAAAAAAAAAAAGAAAAGCAAAGGGAAATTTCAAATCAGGGAAATGCTAACACACAGCATAAACATCTACATCATAATCATATAGGCATACAACCATCCAATAAACAAGAAATGGAAATACAATTACAACCTTTACAAGATGAGGAGAAGTTGAATGGTCAAAGAGCAAGAAAGGCAAAATCAATTGATGATAGTCAAGCCCAAAGAAGGCTACGCAGATCAAGAACAACTGGGTCTATTGACTATAACGAGGGTTCATTAGATGACAGATTGAATGAGTTTTTAGCATTTTATGCGAAAAAGGATGCGTCTTCAAATGACAATGAGTACGGGAAAACTTCCTTGCAACAGGGGCCTAATTCAGGGGAAAACAAAGCAGGTGCAACTGCATCTGCAACTGCATCTGCAACTGCAACTGCGACATCAGCACCAACATCACAGTCAAAGAAAACCGTGAAAGTTGACGCTTTGGGTAGACCACTTCCAGGACATCCTAAAAAATCCAAATTCAAACCTATTCTGAAAAACCCAAACGATGTTCTGTATGAAGCAAACAAAACGAGTAAAATGTATCAAGACTCACACTCGAAAAATTGTGTGTCTGAGTTCAACAGCACCAATCCACTGAATTTGGTCTACTCCAAGAGTAATGAACGTCATGCACATCGCCACGGGAGTCATGAAAAGCCGGCAAAACCGACAACTCAGAGCAGTAGTGGTGGCAGCAAGTTTGGTTCATTTTTAAAAAGAGTCACCTCTAATATAGACAGTGAATCTGAATATGATTTTGATGGAATGAACGACTACTATGACAACGAGTATCATTCTTGTGACGATGCCAGAGAAACACAAAAACAAAACTCTGATGAGTCAGACAGCGACCATTATAGCGACATGGAAAGTGTTTCCATGGAACACGACTCTTCAAAGACCAGCAACGAAGAGGAGTATGATGAAGATTTGAATGAAGTTGTACCGCCTGGGCTAGAAGAAGTGAAACCTTTGAAAAAAGTTGTGTTTTCGAAAAACACTTTTTTCAACGACCCACCACAACAAATTTGTAGTAGAAATCCAAGAAAGGGTGAAGTCGAAATTAAACCAAATGGTACAGTGATTATTCACAGGTTGACAGCAGAACAGAAAAGAGAAATCAGTATGCAGCACAGTCAGGGAATTGTCGTTGGTGGTTCTGGCCAATTGAGATTGATGGAACCAGTCCAAGACAACTCTAGTGACAAGGACTTGTCTTCCAAAGGCGGAAAAACTTCATCTGTCAATGTGCCAGAGACCAATGGAGAGAAAGATCCATACCAAACAAGCACAGACCCAAGCACCAGAGAGATTGAGCTGATCACAGCAGAAGTTCAGGCGGAAACAAGAGCAAAGAACTCATCACCATCTGCACTACGCAAAATGAATTCGAAAACCCAAGACGACGACATTGGTATTGAAAAAGCTGCTCAACACGTTACCATTGACAAGCCAATGATTTGCAGAAGATCGGGAGGATCCATTGCTATGATGGACAACGACAACAACAGCTCTGAGTCTTCACTTCCATCTCTGAACAATGCAAGAATGGATAGAACCGAGGGTCACTACATTCACAGCCACACTCATGCCTCTGAAAAAAACGGGACAAACACTCTTCAAAACGGGAGCCAAGCTCAGAAGAATACCAACGCAAAAGACACAATTTTTCCACCACCAACTGTGAGCATTCCGAACGATGTTTTGTATACAAGATGCTGTCACTTGAGAGAAATTTTGCCCGTACCTTCCATTTTGAAACAAATTCCAAAGGGTAAAACCGATCTGATTCCAATTCTACAACTTAGAAACCCAAAACCATCAATGGTTGAAGTGCAGTCTTTTAGTGACTACGTCAGTATTGCTCCAATTATGTGTCTTTCATTGGACGGTGTTTCATTGACCTCGGAAATGTTCAGAATAATGCTATCCTCAATTTTGCAAAACAACGTGATAAACAAAATCTCATTGAAAAACACTCCATTGGATGCAGAAGGATGGAAATTTTTGTGCTATTTTTTAACCAAGCTACCAGAGGGAAACAACATGATCAGTTTGGATTTGACGATGGTGGCAGGAATCCACTGCAATGTGCAAAGACCTTCCAAATCGTCATATTCATGCACATTATCCAGAATGCAGTGCAACTTGGATGATAGATTGGACCGGAACTGGAATTTGTTGATAGCCTCCATAGGTTGCAATCCACACTTGAATCTTCACAATTTTTTTGTGAGCGGCTGCAAAGTAAACCATTTGGGGGCAACCACTTGGAAAAACTTTTTGAACATCTCATGTAAGAACGTGGAGAGACTAGGGTTGGCATACTGTGCATTGGAACTTGACCATATTGAAGAATTAGCCGAATGGATCAGCAACAACTCAAGTGCAAAGATTGAACAACAGCACACGGAAAACCACGAGATGCATAAAAAACAGCAAGCTGAACAAAAAGAAAAGGGGAAAGAGTTGCCTGGTAAAGATGGAGAGATTACAGAAAAGCCTCAAGTCAAAAGTAGAAGGCTGACAGGGTTGGATTTAGGGTTTAACAACTTGAAAGGGAAATTGCAACCTTTCATCAAAATTATGACTTCTTTGGAGTTGATCTATTTGTCTTTGAACTCAACCGCTTTGTCTTTGGACGACGAATTGGTCACTTTTTTCAATGTCTTAGCACTTTGCAGAAATTTGAAATTCTTGGATTTGTCAAACAATCCTCAAATGTTCCCATCTTGTACATCTTTGCTTACAGCATCTTTACCTCTTTATCCAACTTTATTGAGATTGCATTTGGATTACAACAACATGAATGCCAGTTCGGTGGTAGCTTTTGCTGAAATGATTCCTATTTGTAGAAATATGAATTATTTGTCATTGTTGGGCAACAACTTGGATCAAGTTTGTTGTAGAAGTTTAGCTTTAGCAGTTAAAAAGTCCAAGACGTTGATCTCTTTGGATTATGACAACAAAGTGGCAAATGACTTTGATTGGTTTCCTAAAAAAATCTCCATTTACACATTGCAAAATATGGAGCACGAAATTCAAAGATTAAAAGAAATCAACAGTGCTAGTCCAGATGATCCAGCATCAAAAACGTTGTCCAGTGAATCACCAAAGACAGACAGTATTTCTGAGATTCAAAAAGAAATGGGTATTTTGTTGACTAAAGATTTGAGCACCGCCGTATTTGTTCAAAGAAGTCATGCTTTAATTGATAGAATCAACAATAGCAGAGTCAAGTTGCACAATATGATTGATAGCTTGTTCAAGTACAGACTGAAAGACCAATTGTCTATAGAGGGTAAAGAAACATTGGTCAGGTTATGCTACATTGATGGATCTTTGGAAAAAGGTTTGAAGTTGCTATCCATTAGATTGAATGATCCAAAGCTGAATATCAACGAGCCGTTGAAGAATACAAACTTCTCTGACTTGAAATCACAGATGAAATTTTTCACAGGAGACACCAAACACGGGAATTTTGGCGTACCAACAGCTTTGGGAGCTGGACCAGAACCATCACCATCAACAACTAGTCTTTCTTCTCTGCTTACTGATTCTCGTGGCAATAGTCAAAATAGCTACGATTCCAGCTCTCCGAAACATGCCTCATCCTCTCATCACGAGCTTGCCTCAGATAACGACATTGTACAGTTTGAAGGGTCTTCCGCTTCATTGAATAGCAAACAAGCGTCCGTCATTGCACAAGACTGGAACAGAGAAGAAGGTAACGTTTTGAAGAAAACAGCCAAAATCATGAACACATCTACTGGTGTGCCAAAGAAAAAATTGTTGCGTGCTTCTGAAAACATGTCTTCAAATGAAATCAAAGACTACATTTTAAATAATGACGTTGGGAAAGTTGTGGATTTGATTGATCAATTGGAAAAAGGTGGAGTTGATCTTGAAAACATTTTCAAAAAAACCGCAGCACCAGAGTCTTCCGCTTCCAGCACTACTAATACAAATGAAGAAGCTGCTGAAAAGGATGAAGATTCACCCATTTACTTTGGCTCAAAGTCGAGTCTGGAAAGAGTTAAAAACGACGAGTTCCGGTCTTCTTCTATTCTGAGTCAAGATAGTTACCAGCAGTCTGTTCCATCCTACGACGCTGAGGAATACGATCAAGAAGATAATAATTTGACCAGAGGCTCTGGCAATGTCGACAACGTGCTATCGTATGAGCACAATGACTCTGATATCAATAAAACGTATGACCACTTGTTGAACACCATTGAACAATCCAGAAGTAACACCAACTCTAATCTGGAGCTGTGAAAAAGCTTTTTTTTGTGCAAACTATATAATAATTGAGACTTTCAGACTCTCTTGAGATATTTTGCTTTTTTAAACACTTGATCGAAATTTTGTTTCTGTAGTGACTCAAAAGTTTGATTAATCATTTGCAGTTTTTACTGTTCATGTCACGTGTAAATAATATCGTATGAAGTGATAGTTGGCAATTCGGGTTCAGTTTTTTCGTCCTTGTTTTGGTCAACACCACAGAGACATGTCACTTGTTCATAAAGACAGATAGTCTGTTCACGAACAGCACGTCGTTTCTTTTGGTACCAAGCAGAGGATAGCCTTCCGCACAATAATTCACTGGAGCAGCAAAATCAACAAAGCATCAGACAATTTCACCAGAAACAACAGAATGTTTACACCTTCTGCCCCAAGCGATGCCGCGGCCCCTTCGTCAACATTCTCGCAAGGATTCACTAAACCGCAAGACCAGAACAATAATCAGCAGGCTTCCAATTCATTGAATGCATCGAACCCATTTCCATTTGGTCAACTCACTGCACAAAAAAATACCGGATCTGGTGATGCAAGCAGTGCTGCTAAACCCAATATTTTTGCTCAAAGCCAGACAGACCCAAAAAACAAGAGCATGTTTGGGGCATTTGCTACTGGAGCTGCAAAAGAAAGCTCTGCACCAGCTTTTTTTAATGTTGGATCTACGTCAAACACTTCCTCACTACCTAACTTTGCCCAACCTGCCAAAAATCCAGCTGAGCCGGCTAAATCTGGATTTTCAATGAATTTTTCTAACGTGAAGAAAGATGCCTCAGAAAAACCTAGTATTAACTTTACCGCTAGCTCGTTTAAACCAGCTACCCAAATTTCATCAGCTTCAACAACCCCGGTTACAACAGGTAGCAAGAAAGATGAACCTGTTAAGTCGGGATTTGAATTTTCTGGATTTGGAAAGATGAGTGAACCTGCCAAGACAGGAGTGGGTGCACCTGCACATGACAAAACGGAACCTGCTAAGCCTGCATTTGCTTTTGGTGGTTCAGATAAGAAAGAGGAGCCTGCTAAGCCTGCATTTGCTTTTGGTGGTCCAGATAAGAAAGAGGAGCCTGCTAAAACGGCGGCACCATCTTTCAGTTTGGGAACATCGGAGAAAAAAGAAGCTGTCACCCCTGCCAAACAAAGTGGATTTCAGTTTGGTGCCAAGCCAGCAGAAAAGGTCGAAGAAAAAGCAAGCGTTCCATTGGCTAAAGCAGAAACTGTAACTACAACGAATCCCGCATCTGTGGCTCAATTGCCTACTCAGGCACCAGAAATCAACCTAGATAACAAGACTTTAGACGATTTGGTTTCGAAATGGGCAAGATCATTGGATACATCATATTCCCACTTTGATGCATACCTAGGAAAAGTTAACGAATGGGACCGTGTTTTGGTTGATGGAGGTGAAAAAATTAGCAAGCTATACTCTGACGCTTTAATGGCTGAACAGACACAAAACAGAATTGAACAGTCATTGCAATACATTGAAAGACAACAGGCAGACCTAGAAATCTTTTTGAACAACTTTGAACAAAAAACGGAAAAGTTGTTATCTGACATCTCTCCAACAGCTCCTTCTAGCTCAAACACCACTGGATCAAATGACGAAAAAAGAAAACAAGCTCACCAAACGGCTTTACAATTGGATGATAATCTAAACTCTCTATCGGCAAATTTGGTGTCCTTAACAGAAGAAATCAACGAAGTCAGTGAAAATTTCACCAAAAACTCACAGGACTCATACAATAACAAAGAAGAAGGGGTTCAAATTATTAAACTATTAAACTCTCACTTGGATGCATTGAATGCTTTGAGCACCTCTTCTGACTCTTTGGAGCAAAAACTTAAAACATTAGGGAAATGATTTAAACAAGAAAAGTATATAACTTGCTTGTCCGTTTTGAAGGACATTCCTTTATTTTGTACTATACAGTGAAATTTTTTTTTTTTTTCATTTTTATAAAGACTATTTAAAAAATTTCGAGCACATTGCGTGCGATTATACAATGCCATCATAGCCTGTTAATGTGCACAGTATAATGATGAGTTTCACAAGTTCCTTGAGATTTTGCCCATTTTCAGCAGTTACCTTGTAATCACCGGCTTCAACAAGAGCGTCTTTTCTCAAGATGCCCTGTATAAACTTTTCAAAATGTGCCAACAGCAGTTTGACATTTCTGACAACCATACGGTTTTCAGTTCCAGTACTCAATAAAATAGCGCTAACTAGTTGGAAAATTGGCACTACAAGCTCAAACAAAGAAATTGTGTTCATGTTATTGTAATGCGTGTTGCTATCATCTAGATTCACTTTCAACTCTACGTGGCTAGCACCATTATCATCAAATTGTTGATTCAAAAGTAGTTCTACACCCAGATTTGAATCCAACTTGGCAAAATTTGAATTGCTTAAAATTTTCAAAAGTTCATTTTGAATCAGTTCGTGAGCACCAACTTTTGATTCTGCAATATGGGTCAAAAAATACATGGTTGTTTTGAAGACAGTCAGCTCGTAATAAATAGAATCGAATGTGTTAGCCTCGGTTTGCGAAAAAACAATGTCGTCAATCACTTTTAAAGATCTAATTATCAGCAATAACATATTTGACCTAGACAAAATACTGATCACAAAGTTCACTTTCCCCAATGAGGCCAATTGTGTCAAAGAGTCAAGAAGCAATAAACCCGTCAATCTATGAGGCCCTTCTCCTGCGATTGCATCTGAAGCAATGACTTCAACAAGCTTTTCACTTGACATTTTCATTTCAAACAAAATGTCTTTAGCCAAAGCAATTCTCTCAGCATCAAGCTTCTTGTCTTCATTTGGTTGCAGCAATTTGGTGACAAATTTGTTTGCAATGGCATACAAATCTGATCTCATTTCAATGCTCGATAACGGAGAAACAATACCATGCATACAAGTTGTAAAGAGCCCGTATAGCTTCTTGTCTATGACAAAGTTTCTGGCAGTGTGCATCCGATCTTGATCGTAAATGTCGTAGAGAAAAACCGTCATTGCGACTAATTCTTCAGAGTATTTCAAATTGGTGTCGACCAAATCGTTGATCTGAGGAATTATTGTCTCGAAAATCTCCATGATGAAGCTGCAACGAGCTTGTGGACTCAAGCCACCGTCGGTAACAAGAACCTGAACCAACTGCACCCAACTGTGCAAACAGCTTAGCTGTAGGCTGTTGAAGAGCTCCTCAGAGTAGTATTGCGTAATATGTTTCTTAATTGCAGCACGTTCTACTTGCTCCTGATTACTGTTGACAGTACCGCCTATGCTTTGTTGCAACCATGATTTTCTCAAATTCAAAAGAGAATCAAGAGAAGTGAAGTCATATATCGTTGGAGAAGCAGTGTTTTCAAAAATGTGTAGTCTCTCCAAACCACTGACAACTTGATTAAGTGAGACACCAGTTCCGTATATTTCAAGTGTGCAGAAAATTTCATTCAGGTTACCATTCTGATTCTGCACGTTGTAATACTTGATAATATCTAGAAAACTGAAAACTTTCGAAGACTGTAAAATCAAAGATGAAGTTAGAGACTCAACGTATGATTTACCTTGTTCGGTGAACTTTAGCCTGTGAATCTCCAACGAAAAGTACTGCAACAAATCATACCTAAACTTGAAAAATTCTAGCATTGTCGCTAAAGAAATACCAGGGCTTGAAATCTCGCTAAATTTTAGGCCGTTCCACAAAGTGTTTCCATCAACATTAGGAGCTTTGTCCAAAACAAAATCAAAAAAATCAAGGGCATCCAAAAAGCTTAGTGTATAGGCAGAAGTCAACTCATTTTTGCACAAGCTGACAATAATGTCAAAACTTTCAGAAACTAGCTTTATCGGATTGTATTCAATTGTCAAAGGTCCAGCGTAGCTTAATGATTGTTTGATCAAGTGTACCAACGATTTCAGTAATGAGACATCGGATGATATAAAAGTGCTCAAAACACTTGACCCGGTTGTAAGAATAGGAGCAATTTGAAAACCTAGCAAAAAGTGTGAAACAGTTGGTTTGTTTTTAGCAGTTAAGTGACTCTTCAAATATTGTAGCAGTTGCAATTTCATAGCAAAATCTTGTGGAGTGTCAATCGGCGTTTCAAGCTGATCGATGAAAGATTGTTTTATTCTGGAACTCTCATCGACAGAGTCAAAAATGTTGAGGACAATTTGTTTCGATGCTCCGAAACTCGAAATTTTGTCTAAAATTGACAAAGATAATGACGCCAAACGCGTATTTGACAAGCCAACGTATAAAGAAATATGTGCCACAAATGAAAGGTTGAAAAGAATCGCATCGTAAAAGGATCTTTGGCCGTGCAAACCAAACAGTTTTGGGACGTAAAACTTGCTGTTGATTCTTACTTGTTGTCTGACAATTGGATATGTTTCCTCAATAAAAGTATCTTGAAGAGTCAAAATCATGTCAAGGATAGTTAAAGAATCTTGACATAGTGAAGTTTCCGTGTCTGTTTCTTCGTCGCTAATCAACTTATCAAAACCAACTGAAACAATGAAAAACAAAATGTTATGCACAGACTCGTCAAACAAGTGACTCATGATGAAAGTCTGTGGGTTTTCCATGACATACTCAGTGAAATTTTTCTGAGGCACCAATGAGTCCAAATTAGTTCCTGCTGAAGCACCTACATCTAGAATCACCTGATAGTCAAAACTTTTCAAGCAATGAATGGTTGTCTTTAGTATTATTGATTGAATGTACTGTCTTTGTTTAGGATCAATCAAAGATGTAGAGTTTTTGAAAAGTTCATCAATGATATATTCAAGGTATGGAGCAACCCCATACTGCGCTCTGTTACCTTCTCCCAATTTTGGCGGAACTTGTAAAACACCAAATGGCACAAACCCTTCGTCCTTATATGCAACAAGAGTCTCAAATAGCTTCAAAAAACCTGTGACATCTCTCAATGTTTTGAGTTTATTCAAAAAATAATTTTTGTAACCGGAGGAAAAAGAGGAAGATGCGTTGCTTTCGAAAATAAATCTATCAAGCTTCAACCAAACGTGAGTGTGATTTTCAGGCACCACTAAAGTGCTGATTGTCGACAAAGTAGCACCGACTAGTGGTGTGTCTAGTTTCAAAAACTCAAACAAAACGTCTAAAAACACAACAGAGAATTCATGTTTTGATACTTGATTCAAAGATGTTGCCGTTGCACTAATTAGTGATAAGATCGAAGACAAATAGATCAAAGTTTCCTCGCTCAAATCATCAGACACAGTTACTGCTTCTCCATTTTCAGCTTCGGAACCCCTTTGGTTAGTTGGCTCTCTGGATGGATATCTTGCGTAATTGCCGTGCATTCTTGGAGAGCTCATGGCGTTGAAGCTTGAAGTGGGCAACAGTGTGCTACCCTTATATTGGTATTGTAATTGCTGCTGTAAAGGTAATTGCATATGCATTTGCTGTGCAGATGACAGCGGTAGTGAAGATGGCGTCAAGTTTTGTTGGGCCTGTGTGTTATGTTTCAAGGCGCTTGGATTGATATGGACCTCTGTCCCGTTATTTTGCAATTCCCATTTGGAGATTTTCACAATATACTCACTCAACACTTTTGCTAGCAAGTCCCATGTTGCAAGGTTCTTAGAGTTTTGACAAATGTATTGATATACTTGCGTGGATGATTGAGATCCCAAACCAGACAACATGATGAAAAAACATGATCTCATCAACGTATCTGCGCACTTGGCACCCCATTCAATAAAGCCGTACCCTGTTGATTGGTTATCGTTCCAAAACACTTCGCTCAGTGCTGGTCTGTTTTTGTAGACGTAGTAAACAGAAATGAAAAATCTTTCCAAATCGGCTTTTTTGGCGGTCGTTTCTAAAAGCAACGCATGCTCATTTCCATCGTTGTGATCAGTTTCACCACTCAACAGGTAATCTTCTTCTTCATCTTTCAAAGTGGTCAAAAGGAACGCACAATTGGCAATAAATTCTTGGATGAAGTCGTGAATGGTTGGAATAAAGAAAGAATCCAAAAAGTCTGAAGAAAACTTCAAAGCCTTTCCAACGTAAACCATTTGATTGGATTCCATCAGCTGATACGGAACTAGTTTTGGTAGGTGGGTTTGTAACAAATTTTTGAAATCGTATCCTTCTTCATCCTCTACCAAAGGCGAATTTTTGCAGATACCACTACTTGTGACTGAGGTTTCATACGAAATGATCATCAATTGTTCAATGGCTCCTGCGATCACTAATTGGTACATTGGGGTTTTCAATTTTGATTCAAAAAAGTCTTCACTGTTTTTTTTAATCCTCTTTTCTGGGTCCGCGTTACACCAAGAAATGAAGTAGGTCAGAAAAGTAAAGTAGTATAAAACTTTAACAGGTTGGGTGTACAGGTTTTCGTTTTTTTCAATGTCAGAAATGATTTTGTCAAAATGGTAGAAGACAGAAGAATCGTTCTTGTAAAAATGCATTTTTGCTGGAATTGCTAGTAAAGATGGAATGTAATATAAAACAAAACTATCGTTGCTTTGTAGTTCTGATGTAACAAATGTTACCAAGTTAGTGATGTCGTCGTTTCTGTTGAAGAAAAAGCCATTTTCAACCATTCCAAAAAGAATCTGGCCCATCAAATCGTATTCTTTCTTCAAAAAATCTCTTCTAAAACAGATGTTCATTTGTTGAAAGTGATCGTATTGGTCAAGTAGCTGATACTTGTTAACAATTTCTTGTATGCTTTTGAACTGCTGATGTATGTTTCTAAAAGAAGAAATGATGTTTTCCAGCAAAATATATTCTTTGTTGTTGTTTGTTAGTTTTAGTAAAAAAGGCGATTGGGTGTTTATCAGAAAATTCAAAATCTGCAAAATGTATTGCCTTCTCAAATAAAAAGCGACTTTGGCCTGATTCACTAGTTTGGTTTCAGAGATTGAAGACTCCTTTTCAGCGCCAGTTGAAAGTTGCGCAACTTGAACAGATTCATCGTTTTCCGAACTCATTACTTCTAGCAAAATTTGCGCAACAATCATCTCATTACAGTTCAATTCGTCCGATAACTGGATGACAGTGACCATGAACTCCTTGTTCACTTCGTATTCCTCATCATCAATTGTAAACTTCCCTGATTCGATCTTCTGTCTGCTGGTTTGATTCTTAAGCGCATCGTTTCCCATAACCAACATGTTTTTCAAGTCTGGAATCAGTTTTTCAAAAAGTGGTTCGTCAACAGTGCCAACACCATTTTGCAAATCGCTAAAGCTTGCATAAAGAGCGGCAAACTGGCCTACACCCCAGTACATTCTTGTTTACCTCGCGTATTGTCTGATTCCTGTTTTATTTTCAAAATGCAAAAACAAGCGTTAGCTGTGCAAGCAATTGACTCGGTGAAGTTGTCTAAAAAAAAAAAAAACACTGGTTTCTACAAGCTACTTTTAACTTGTCTTATGTAGAGCAGGTGTGTGGGTCTTGGTAGTTTCTTTGTTTGGATTAGTTGTTGTTTTCAACAACATCACTGCGCAATACAAGCTTCTTTGAAAAAAGAAAGGAACCGTGAAGAGAAAACTCAAGCAAGAGGAAGTGTGTGAAAAACAAAAGACCGAAATTGTTAAGTCCGAATATGAAAAAAAAAACAAAACAGAGTTGTGCTTTTTTCCGAAAAACTCACAAGGTCCGAAGAAAGCACTCTAAATGCTAAAATCACAGCCACCATGCATAAAAGATGCCATAAGCATGCTAAAATGAAAGGTAGCAGACAACCACCACTACTTTTTTTATTTTATTTTTCATTACACCACAAGTATTTTATAACCATCGTTTCCAAACTCAAACTACCAAAAATAAACGTAGCAAAAAAAAAAAAACTAAAGCACTCACGCTGGGGGTCGAACCCAGAATCTTCTGATTAGAAGTCAGACGCGTTGCCATTACGCCACGCGAGCTCTTTTGATGTTTTTCTTGATGCAGTAAGGCACCCGACAAAACATGTTGAGTTTAGTATTATTGTCATCCACATCTTGAAATACGAATTCGTGTTGTTTGACTACTGAAAAATCTCTGGATTAGAACAGCCCACTGATAAAGCCCAAGGAGGGAAAGGCCAGAAAACAGTACGCCCACAGGACATCTTAGCCACCTTCGATGCCATGAAGTTACTCCCGCTATGTGTGCTTGTTTTTGCATACTACGTAGCCTGGCTGGCTCTTCCGATTTTTGATTCAAGCACATTGATGAGACGTGAAAATGTTTACCACGGGAATGAGCCTGAACAGTTCAATTTTATTGCTTGGGTTATTGGGCTGTTCTTTCCTTTGCCAAGCATATATGCAGTGTACATCCCCATCATTATCATCCTCGGAGGACTTTTCCTTGTGGGCACGTTTATTGGAGTTGTACTGCTAAGGCCGGAAAAATGATTGAATATAGGGTAATTTATTCAAGCATCAATGCAGAGAAAGATTAGGTTTTTTTAATTCTTATATAGTGTATGTTTCTATAAAGTAAGTCGCCAGTGCGCTTTCCATGTTGAAGGTTTTTTTTCACAATCTTTCTTCAATCCATTCAAGCCAGTTGCTGATCTCATTGCGCAAAACACTACCGCTAATTGAATCAAATGATCCATCCAAGTCTTGGAAAGAAAATGAACTGCTCATCAAATGCTCCGCGTACAATTCCTGTGCGTCCTCATTGCTTGTGGATGCTGCACCAAGTTGTCTTCCACCGCGGCCCTTCCCACCACTTGCTGATCCACCAGCACCTCCATTATTCGAAGTTTTAGTCGCAACTGATTTTCTTTTTCTCATGGTCAATTCTTTTAATTTGATTTGCAACTGTTCCTCAACCTTGTTTGCAGGTCTCGCAGCAAACAAGTCTTTTTTGTTACACGCTATCAATATATCCACCCCGTTATGATATTTCTCCACATAGTTCAACACTTCAAACAAGAAATCAACTGTGTCCACTAGTTTTTCACCATTATCCGTAGAGTCCATAACAAACATCACCCCTTTCAAGTTTTTGTTGTCTCTGATATAGCTTTCCAACTGGTATCTGACCTTGATGTGGCCCGGGAAATCGATAAGGTTAAATTTCTTGCTATTTAAATCTGGTAAACTGTAGTTGATAAGTTCAAGTGGCGTCTGGGATGTTACCGTAAAGGGCGCATCTAGTTCGTTTGTGTTATGAGTGACATTTGAGTCGCTCTCTTCCCCGTTTGCTGCGAGGGAACGTAGTCTATAAGTGAACAAAGTTTTCCCACTGCTGCATGGGCCAACAACAAGAAATGTTGGTTTCCCGTTGTTGCTTTTCGACTTGGAACTTCCAACACTTACTCCGCTGCTCAAGCCTCCATTTTGCCCATTCCTGAACAAGACCAGTGCTGACACAGCCAAAACCACCAGCAGTATTCCTACTGTTTCCAAAAGTCCTAATTGCATGTCTATCGTGTGCTTTTAATGTTTAATTTTAGCCACTGTTTGGGGGGTTTTTTGTGTCTGTTGATTTAGAGGATTTCATTAGAGGCATTGCAGGATTGATTGATTGATTCATTCATTAACCGTTCTGATGGAAAAATGCTGCCCATTAAAACCGACAAGACAATGAAGACACGTGATATACGGGTGGTTTTTTTTTTTTTTTTCACCTTTTGCAATCTGTCAAATCTCAAAAACCAAAAACTGGAAAATTATAGACAGCTTAAAAATACTTAATCAAGCGATGAGCTTAAGGTGGCAACAGCAAATCTGGAACAAGAGAGGACCACGATCAACCTACAAGAAGGAATACAGAAGCAACTGGAAAGCACAACGCCCACGAATAAAGGATGCTTAGAACAAAAAGCAATACTGCATTGTTTAGATGGAAAAACATAAGCTCCACCAGCTCTTCTCAATTTGTCAGACTGAATTCCCGCAGATCTTCGTTTAAGATGAGCGACGAGATCCCGCAGAAGATGGCCGGGGTTGTCGTGGACGCACAGATGGACAACTCGCGGGTCATCACTCGTGAAGAGGCATACCGAAAATACAGGGAGCCCGACTGGGCCAAAGACATTGTCACTGAGCGTGGGTCCAAATTTGATCCACGCACATTGGCCGGGAAGATGTCACTGAGCGGAACAATAAAGATGAATCCAGTTGTGGCCGATGCGATTAACGACCACATTTTGAAGCCACACGTTCCCAACCATTTGAGACAGTCTGCTGCAAATTACTACCTCGAGTTACAACAGAACAAGATCCACAGACCTTGCAAGACGCCAATGGAAGTGGATTCTCATATTGCGTCTATTTTTTTGCAAAACTATGGGTCTTTGTACCAGTCGTTGTATGAGCTTCGGAAAAGATGTATTGATGCCGGGAAAGAGTTCAACCCGCAACGGGTGTTAGACGTTGGATATGGGCCTGCAACGGGGATTGTTGCGTTAAACGATTTGATGGGGCCAGAATACCGTCCCGCGTTGAAGGACTCTGTTGTTGTAGGGAGTTTGGAAATGCAAAAAAGAGCCAAAATCATTTTGAGCAGACAGTACAATGAAGTGGTGGAGCCTGAAACTCAAGAAGATGCCACCGCTGCTGCTGCCACTGCAGCTTCAGCGGAAGAAAGAGGCACTGATGATATCGAGCAAGCAGATCGGTTGTATGGGAACATTGACACAAAAAAGATCCGCATAAACACCAATTTGAAGAAGAGAGTACCTGGGAAGCCAAAACAGTATGATTTGATTATTTTGCAGCACCAGTTGCTGAAAGACGAACACGAGTTCCCATTGCAGGTGGAAACCAACTTGCAACACTACTTGCAGATTTTAGCGCCTGGTGGACACGTTGTGTTTGTGGAAAGGGGCAATCCGATGGGGTTTGAGATTATTGCCAGAGCGCGCGAATTGGTTTTGAGACCGGAAAAACACGAGGATGAGCCTTTAGTGGGGAAACCACCAAGATTGTGGTCTGCAACCTCTACAGAAAGCACGCCTGGGTCAAATGACGTTTACTTGAAAGTTGTTGCACCGTGTGCACACCACCGCACGTGTCCGTTGCAAGTGGGCAAGCCTCTTTACTATGAGTTCAAGAAGTTTGGGAACTTGAATTTTTGCAATAATCAGAAAAAAATTCAGAGACCGAAATTCAGTATTGAATTGAAAAGAGGTAAAATATTGGGGAGTACATGGAGTGAATCGCCTAACGAGCCAGGGGTGGCCACGAACCCGGAAGCCCAGGGAATTTCTGGAAGAAGAGGTGCGACCGACTATGAGATTTTGAACTACAGCTACTTGATTTTGCAAAGAGTGAAGAACAGCGAGGATGTGGAGCAATCTAAGCACGCTGCCAAAGGGTCCACCGACGAGTCTTTGAATGTTGCGGAATCCATCTCTAAAGATATAGACACTGGTGCAAGAGTGGTGGACGTGCCGTTGAAGAAAAAGGGACATGTTGTTTTGACTTTGTGTGGATCTTCTGGAGACATTGAAAAAGTCACTATACCTAAATCTTTTAACAAAGAGATTTACTATGATGCGCGTAAATCTAAGAAAAACGATATTTGGGTGCACGGCGGTAAGACCACTGTGAAAAGCCAGAACCTGTTGAAAACCAAACGTTTTGAAAAATTTTTAAAATTAGAAAAATCCTTGTATAGACAGAGCTTGGATCAAGTAAAGAAAAATGAGTTCAAGTTGCACGAGCAGTTGGATGATTTGAGAAGCGGGACCGGAGAAGCTGGTGTAGGTGAAAACAACCGTGGTGCGCAGACCCAGCTCGACCAGCAAATTGAGATTTTGGCCAAGTTGCATGGCAATAATTTCAACTTGAGCGAGAAGGGGAAGAAGATATTGAAGCACAAGACCAAGAACAAAGTAGACCTGCGTAAAATTTACGAGCAAACGGACAATTTAGATTGAGATAAGAAAGTGTGGTTACTTGCTTATTTATTTATTTATTTATTTATTTATTTCATGTGTTTAGGTGTTTGTCAGCACACGTATGTATGAGCTACCTGTAAATAGCAATCTTTAATTAGAGATCTTCATACCAAGCACTTAAAAGACAAAGCACGCAAAGACTTAGCACATACTTGCTTCATTCGATTGAATTTTGTCTATGTAAGTTTTATTCGTCTTATCTTCATAATCTAATAATATCTCTATTTTATAATATATATAAACAAATTTTAAACTCTTTTATATAATCAATCTTAATACTACTATGTTTTTCAAATTAAAATTATACAAAAGTTACTGCGTTACATGAAAAAATGACACAATTTTAAAATTAGTTTATTTTCTTCTGAAAGAAGTACCTTCAGTCAATTTAGCTTTACCACCGGTTGGTTGGCACAAAACTTTTGAACAGGATTCACAAGTGACAGCTGTTTGGGCGTGAGAGAAAACAGTGGTGATGTTCAAACAACCTGGACATTTGACATCCAAGAAGTAAGATCTTGGACCTTGGACCAAAGTCTTCAATTTGTGTTTTCTAGCTTCAGATGCAGCAGATGGGTGCAATAAATCTTGAACTAAAACCTGTAATTAATGGAGACTATGTTTTTTTTTTTTTTTTCTTCTTCTTTTTCTTTTTTGATACTACGCAACTTGGTGTGGAAAAAATATGAAAAAAAAAATAAAAACAGTTTTTTGTTAGTAAAGATGGTCTTCGATTGAGGAACGATAGAGACTTTAAGCTCGTCTTTGGAAAGTTCTTGAGAAACCGCGAGAAGAGATGGGAATGTGAGGTATTGAGTAAGGGTCTTTTCAATACATGATATTGGATTCATGCTTGGTTATAAGGGAAGATGAATTCGCACAGGAGTATGTGTGCCCAGACAGGCAACAAAAAGAACAAAAAGAACAAAAAACAAAACAAAACAAACTAGCATAGCTCTAAAACATGCAGATTCTTTCTGCTTCATACGTTTAGATTATTTTTTTGAATACCAGAGTCAAGCACTTTTAAACTCAAAAAACAAAAAAAAAAATTCATATCAGGGTGTCTCTGATAGCTTCAGTAAATCTTGTTACATTTTTGGTGCATTTTTGTAAAATTGCTGTTCTTTTCTCTTGACTTTGGAAATTTTCATATTGTGTAAAATTTCAAAAAGCGTCCTTCGTCATGACTATACATCAGTATTTTTGCAGAACTTAAAAGTTAAAATGTCCAACCTTTATTCATAAATTAAAAACTCTTTGTTTTCTAGATGATCATATTATTTTTGCGTGTTGCTATGCTATGTTTTTGATAACTCTTTTCATCTTTGAATGTATGTAACTCAACATGTGAAGCTTACACCATCTCTCAATGCTTTGATCAAGGTTTTGTTTTTTACAAGCCTGTAAATCATGTCCCTGATAGTTTTGACTTTACTCATTAGGTTATTCTTTCATTCTTTCATTGATTTTTTGCTTCTTTGATTCATTCATTCATTTCACAAATATAGAAGTTTTAAGAAAAGGAGTCTTTTTTTTTATTTTTATTTTTTTGCTCTATAGTGCCTCTTTTTGATAATCTAGGCCAATATCAACCAAGTGTCAATAACACCAATACACTATTTCATCAATTTAGAACATTTGATTCATATATTTTCATAGTCTCTTTTTTGTTCATCTCATCATCTTGTTCTCTTCAATCTCTTTAATCTCTTCAGTGTTTTTTCAGTGTTTTTTCAGTTTCCAGTTTCCAGTTTTCGCTTTTCAGTCTTTAGTCTTTAGTTTCTATCGCATCAATATTTCTTTTCAACTCTCTATGGTACATACCATTTTCCTATATGTTCTTAGGTCTTTTTTTTGTTCTAATGTACAAGTTGAGAAACACAAATCAGAATTACCTTTTATATATATAAACTGTAGAGACAAGATCTCTAAAAAAACGCCACCTTCGAAAACTAGAATGGATGTACAGCAATCACAGAATTATCTGGAACAAAAAAGTATCACCTGGTAAGCCACCGGTTAACCTGAACGTATGTATGTACCGACCAGGAAAGATAGATTTCATTATTGATAGCCATAATAATAATAATAGTAATAACCTCTGATTATTGGAAAAAAAAATAAAATTAAAAAATTAAAAAATACTTTCCAACAGATAAGGAAAATGACCCAATATTAAACACACATTGAAGGCGAATATAAAAAAAAAATAAATTCAAAGAACGAAAAAAAAAGGAAAAAAAAGAAACGAGCGAAGAAATTGAAAACCAATCGGGAAACACCACACAAAATAAATAACAACAATAACAACAACAACAACCTCTTTTCGAAGAGAATACAACAAAGAAAGAAAAAACAAAAAAGACAGACATGCTGTCACATTATACGTACATGTACGTGCAAGTGTAGAAGAAACGCACTAAATACGACACACACACACACACACACACTAATCCTAATAAAGTAAATATGCTGTCACGTGCTAATCACTTTATAGTTGATATAAGTTGCTCAAAGACGCACTGCACTTACAGCTGTCAAAGAAAACACCTATACATGCAAACGAAGAGGGAACGAGAGTTGGTAGTTGATGTGTATGTGTGTGCACCTGTGTGTGCACCTGTGTGTGCACCTGTGTGTGTGTGCTTTCCAGTACCATTTCTGCATATTACACGTAATGCATATTACACGTGACGTGTGTGTGTTTTTTTTCCACTTTATGTCATTTTGGATTTTCTCTAGGCTCAACTTAAATGTCTAGGCTGAAGGTTGTTTCTGTCTGTTTTTTTTTTACTCTTGCTTGCCTATTTTTTTGTAAATTTTTATTAGTAAATGAAAAAACGAACAGCACCGCTATTATTTAACCAAAATTAAAAAAAAAAAATTACTAATTAGTGCTAGATGTCTGGATGTAAGTGATTTTTTTTTATATTTGTCACACATTCTATTTTAAAAAAAAATGTAAGTTGTTTTTTTTTATTACATTCTCGTCTTAAACCCATTACAGATTGTCTTGGCCGTGATATTATGTAGAGACAGATATTCTCAAATATGAAACAAATGTAAATACAGAGAAAGGTTGACATTTATGATAACAACGGTAAAAATAAACGATAAAAAATAAACGATAGAAATGAACGGTTAAATTATAGTAGAAAATCAAGAATGATTGCCATGATCAAAATTGTATTATTTTTTTTCAATAATGGTTTATTTGGACACCGTAGAGCAAGTGTTGCTTACAACAACTCAAAAAACAGATTTGTAAAGAATGACTTTTAAATAATGTGTATGACTCTAAGTGTGTGTATGCTAGATGCTATGTTATATAGAAGGGAGGGGGGTGAGAAGGGGCAGTAACACACTACATGATAATGCAACAGCCACCACCGCCGCTAGATTTTTGTTTGGTTGGTGCTGATGGTGGTGGTGGTGATGGTGCGATTTTCCTTGTGGTATTGGTATTACTCTTTTGGATATTACTTCTTGTTCTCTTGCCAGTGTCTTTGTTGCTTGTGGTCTTATGTGATGCCTTTGAAACAGAACCAGGTGAGGATGTTTGGTGCTCGATTTTTTGTGCTTTCACAGTAGTACTTTGAAGAGCTTGGGAGCCAGAGTCCAAAGGATCACTCGCAGTCTTCTCCGTGTTGGTGGTCTTTTTCAATAAATCATCTTGGTTAGTCGAGGCGCGTTCCAAGTCCTGGGTGGTCCTCTGCAAAGAGTTTTGTTTCGACAGTGGGATGGGAATAGGCGATTTGATCTCGGCAACTCTGGTATGACTCACTGCAGTGTGTCTTTGCTCCATCAAATTTGAAGAAGAATATGAAGATTTCTTCACATCAGAAGACACAACAAAAAGAGATTTCGTACTAGATTCTTGTATGTTTGTGCCACTGTCATTATTATTATTATTATTATTATTATTGTTATTGTTATTATTATTATCATTTTCATTATAACTATTGCTATTATTATTACTCTGGTTCTGATTCTGATTCTCTGATCCAGTACTTCCCACATGTGTAGGTATGGCAGGCGCTGAGACAAACGAGGTGGTGTAGTTCAAATGGGCAATGTTGGATGTGCTATTGTTCGCACTGTCTGAAGTAGACAAGGTCGGAGTGTTTCTTGCCGAGGCAGTCAGGTACATGCTGGTAGGGTATATCGACGAGTATCTTGCACTGGACTCAGGAGAAGCAGAGCGCACAGTGCCACTCGTTGTCGAAGCAGTACCTATATCCCATGTTCCGTTTCTACAATAGGACCGCCACGTTTCGTAGTTCTTCAAAACACGGAAAAACAACTCATCTACGCTCAAAATTCTTTGAGGTTTTGTAGGTCTAGGATGGTGCAAAAGTGGTGAAAACGATTGAGAACGCGATTTAGTACGGGTATGCGAGCGTGGAGATCCAATGGACAAAGCAAAATCAATTTCACTATTATTGTTTTGAGAATCGTTGTATTCTTCTTCAAGGTCAGAGTCGTCCTCGGAGCCGTCTACCAAGGCCTCTTCGTTATCCTCAGAATCAGATGAAAATAATTGTGAAGCCCCGTGCAAATGACCCATTTTCGAAGAAACAATATAGTAATTTTTCAAAATATTGATCTTAAAATTTTGCAGAAATTCTTTGATCTGCAAATAGTAATTCTTGTAATGCATGCTGTCTGCTTTGGTGCAAACAAAATAAATGGAGTATTCGTAACTCTGTTCCATCGGATCCAAATGCGTGATCAAAACACTAAAAGTTGTTTTCAAATTCTCCAAACTCTGCGGTTGTGCTGGATCAAAACAAAGCAGGAAAACATCTGTTTGATGAATTTGAACCTTTTTGATATCAGAAAAGTAATTTTGGAAACTCTCATTTGAAGACTCAACGATTTGCACGTCAAGAGAAAGATCACAATTGAATTTCATCTTAGGATAGTCCTTAACAATAATCTGCGGGAACTGCTGCAAAAACTTGTACCCACTGTGACCAGCATGGATGTGCTCGTGATTATGGTTGTGAAGGACTCCATCAAGATGCGCGGCGTGGCTATTAATATCAAGGTTATTGGCATTGTTTATATCGTCGTCCACACTGTCCCCATCATTTTCATGCAGCAAGGCAAAATCAGAAAACAAACATTTTTGATTGATATCCTTATCTTTAAACTCTTTGTAACTTTTGGACTGCAACAGATTGGTGTAGTCGGTTTTCTTGTGTATCACATCTTCAGACTTGTACCCATTGTCATTAAGCACACGGTTCCCGCGAACCTCATGATATCCGTGAAACCCTTGAAACCCGTGTTCATGGTAATTCTTAATGTTGTTTGAAGCAAAAAGGTTATCAATCAAAGTTGATTTTCCAACACCACGGTCACCAACTACCAGAACCCTCACACTGGAAATGTCGTAGCATCTTGGAAGAGAGCTTGCCCCCTGATTTGTATAGTCAAACAGCACCGTGGTCATAGCTAACTGGATTGTTGTTTTTGTTCTTAATTCAAAAATGAGCTTGTATTGATTAAGTAAATGAAAACAAAGCTGTTGTTCAAGCTTAGGTAAGATATTTCACACGTTTGATTGTAGGAACATTTTCTCGCGTAAATGTGAACCGAACGTACATATCATATAAAACTGACAATTCTATTGCACTCCACCTAAAAATCAAATTAAAAAAAATACAAAAAAAAGAAACTCCATTCACTATCACAAATGGTCATCGCAAACCGTTGCATTAATCTAGAAACAATTTCGCTTGAATAAATCACATAAATTGTAAAACTTTAAAACAAGCAACGTTTGCTCAACCCATTCTACAAACATTCAAAAAAGTGTCAAACCTCTAATCTACATTCTCGTCCTTGATAGAGAAAAAAAATAGCACAAAAAAGAAATTCTTAACTTTTTTTTTTTATCGGAACATTTAATTCTTCCTACTAAAAATAGTACATTATTTATTCTAACGTATTTTTTACTGCACAGTTGGACAGTACGCAATTGAAACGTAAGATGCCAAAAAAGAAAAAAAAAACACGGAAAAAAAAACATAAAATTCTAGAAACAGTACACAGTAACATAGAAATAATACAGGTAAGTGCACTGTTTGTGTACAGTTTATCAATGCTCCAAAAAAATAGTACACGTAGAAAAGAATTTATTGTCAAATGAGTTTCCTAAAACGGACACTACGAAAAAGTCACCTCATAACATTCGTTTTTCATATTCATGAGGCATCTCATAGAGGCCGTGATCATGTGATAACAAAAAAACGGAAATTCTGTGGATAGGGGCTGAACACATCATTACAGTAAATGAAGAGCGCTTCAGAGATGTACCTGGAGACTCAAATTATAGAAAGTCCTGTTTGTGTCGAGCCTACGAGGCGAGATCTGTACCTTAAAATAAGATTTCAGACCATGAACAAGCAATCTAACCAAAAAAGAAAAAACTTGAAACAAAAACAGAAGCAACCTGTTTTGCTTATATACTGTTACATAATTTCATCGGAATAAGAATGTAAAAGAAAAATTGAGGAGTATCGCTAGAAATAGACCCAAGAGAAAAAAGATCTTCTATACAGAGGTATGGATTTGAAGGATGTTAGAAAATGATTTGTTTTCTTTGATTTTCAGAGCAACCAACAACAACCTGCAGAAATGACACAAGAAGAGCTTCAAAACAGAAAAACACAACGGTCGCTTATTGTGATGTAAACTCAGTTTTTTGTGCATCATGGAAACCAAGCAACTCAAGGAGATCTCAACCATCAAAAGCGGTGCAGATCAAAAAGAAATATAAATATTATTTTTTTTTTTGCCTAAACATCAAAACCTTTTGGCAACAAAAAAAAACAGCTCAAAACTAAGAAATCACTGCAACACCTCCACCTGAAATGGCATTAATTTTTGGGAGTTTATCAAGCTACGATTATTGAAATCTTACAAATTGTTGTTTTTGCACAAGAAACCGTTGCATGGCTTTTTTAAGATAACTTGGGCAGAAGAATTATTCGCTTGGATCAACTGTTGCTTCTACCTTGTCTTTGCCACCAGATCGCTCCTTCTATTGTTTTTTGCTTCATGCTTTTCCGCAAGATATGAAACTGTGTGCAGGTTCAGCGACAATAATTGTGTAACACACACTAAAAAAAACCGTGCGCAGTTGTCTAGATGACATTGCAAAAACGTTTTATTGATGATGTCATTAATAAATAAAGGCTACCGTTCAAAAAATAGTAATTGACAAGGAAAATTATTCGAATGCGCTAAACGAACAAGTGTATTTGTAACAGAATCTATATCTAGATCAAGCTTTGTCTGAAAAGCGCAGACAGTTGTTTGTGCCTATAATTTCACACAATACTTTGAAGAGTTTTACCTTCAAAACTGTCTTGAGTGAATCTCCTCAGGTCTTAAGTTTCAAATATTCCGGTCGCCTAATTTTTTGCTGACTTTGCTAAATTTTACAATTACTTGTACACAAAAAACCCCGAAACGTCGCTTCCGTTACCAAAATTCCTAATGCGGACTTTAACGTAAACAAACAAAACAACTTTTGTTTTTTTTTTTTCATCTTTTCGCGGATCAAGATGAAACAGAAAAACATGAAATTTGACAACAGTAGCTCTCCATATCAGATCTTGAAATTAAACGCCAAACCAGTGTATGTCTTGAACAAGAGCTCTTGCTTTTTGAACTTTGCATAGCTAAACCGCAAAGCCGCCAAGAAGCACTTACGAACTGGAAATATCCAAAAATCAACCAACCACACACACGCTTCTTGATCACATAATCTTTTTTTTATGCAAATGACGCAAAATCAAGAGGATAGCACAAGTGCTACTCTGGTGTGGGTAAACGATTTGCAAGAAGTATTCACCAAAGCAAAACTACTATCAAGCGAAAAGGACCCAAAAGACAAGAAAAAGTCTCTGCACAGAGTGATCAAGTTATCTACAAATGAACAAGTCACCGTGTCCCAGTATATGGAAGCCAATCCGCCAACATTTGACAAAGTCAGTGACTTGTCAGAGCTAACATACTTGAATGAGCCTTCGGTCTTGTACAACTTGATGGAGAGATACTCTGATGACATGATTTACACGTACTCGGGTCTGTTTTTAGTGGCGATCAATCCATACCAAAATCTGAAATTATACACCAAAGACTACATTAACCTTTACAACGGCTCTCCAAAAGAAGATAATAATCCTCACATTTTTGCTATTGCAGAAGAAGCATACCAAAATTTACTAAATTATAAACAAAATCAATCCATTTTGGTCACTGGGGAATCCGGTGCAGGTAAAACTGAAAACACAAAGAAAATTTTGCAATACCTGGCTTCTGTCACTTCACATGAATTAGTTGCATCAACACAAAGTTCTTTTTCTGATGCGGAAACAGCTGTCGTTGAAACGTTTGAGCAAAAAATTCTTAAAAGTAATCCAATCTTGGAAAGCTTTGGGAACGCGCAAACCGTGAAAAATAATAATTCCTCGAGATTTGGGAAGTTTATCAAGATTAAGTTTGATGAGTTTGGGAAAATTAACGGTGCCCACATAGACTGGTATCTTTTGGAAAAATCAAGAGTCACCTTACAAAACAAGAATGAAAGAAACTACCACATTTTTTACCAACTATTAGCAGGTTTGAAAAACAACCAGGCATTAAATAAAAAGCTGGCGGCCCAATTGGAAATTACAAAACCAAACCAGTACACCGCACAGTACTGGAAATATTTACAAAATTCCAACTATGCGATACCGGGAGTAGACGACTCGCTGGAGTTTCAAGATTTGATAAACTCCCTCAAAGTCGTTGGATTTAGTGAAGAGGAGCAAACAAACATTTTTGAAATTATATCTGTCATTTTGCATTTGGGAAATATAGAATTTTCCAAATATGTCAAAGATGTACAAGCCCAGATAACATCAGACATAAAACCATTGGTACGATTGCTAGGTGTTGATGAAAAAAACTTTGCAAAGGCCATCCTCTCTCCCAGATCAAAAGCTGGGAAAGAATTTGTGTTTGCAAAAAAAACTTCTCAGCAGTGTGCAAATATCGTCAACTCACTTTCAAAAATCATATATGAAAAGTTGTTTGATCATATAGTTTTCCAAATCAACAAGAGTTTGGATCACGGGTCCATGACAGAGAATTACATTGGCTTATTGGATATTGCAGGTTTTGAAATTTTCGACAATAACTCGTTCGAACAGTTATTGATCAATTACACAAATGAGAATTTGCAGCAATTTTTCAATCATCATATGTTTGTTTTAGAACAAAATGAGTACATCAAGGAGAATATACAGTGGGATTACGTTGACTATGGACAAGATTTACAAACGACAATTGACTTGATTGAAAAACCTCCATCAAGTCTTTTGTCACTTTTGGATGAAGAATCTATTATACCCAACAGTACGGACGCAAAATTTTACGACAGACTGCTTCATTCTTGTTCCAAATCAGATAGATTCAAGCACTCAAAGAACAAGCAGATGTTTGTATTAAAACATTACGCAGGTGATGTCGAGTACAAAGTTCAAGACTGGTTACACAAAAACAAAGAACCATTGAATGACCATCTAATAGACGTCTTGTCAAGTTCCTCAAAAAGTTTGATCACGCAATTTTTCAGCCCAACTTCACAAGATGGTGGGACTCAAACAAGCAAGAAAAGCATTACAACCAAGTTCAAGACTCAGGCTCAGCGTCACAAACATCAACTAAAAGATTTGTTAACCAATTTGACAAACACAAATCCACTCTTTGTCAGATGTATCATCCCCAACACTAAAAAAAAGGCAAGAGATTTTGATAAGCAACTGGTGCTAGATCAATTGAGATGTAACGGTGTTTTGGAAGGTATCAGAATTTCCAGAGAAGGGTATCCAAACAGAATTTTTTTCAAAGAGTTTTTCCAACGGTACAAATTGCTTGTTGATGAATTTGACAACTACCAGGCATTGGCCAATTTCCATAACAAAGAGAAAATTCATTTTGTGAAAAACAACACAAAGAAGAACTGCGAACTGATTTTATCCTCTTTACATTTGGACCCTTACTTGTTCAAAGTCGGGAACACCAAATTGTTTTTCAAGGCAGGTGTGTTAGCTAACATTGAGCAAATCAAACAGCAAAAACTGTCTCAAGCAATGAGTTTGCTTAATGCGGTAATCAAAGCAAACCAGGTCAGGCTAGTGTACAAAAACCGGCTGGACAAGATTAATGCTGCAGCCATTCTATCTTCGACTTTTCAACATTACAACGAGTTGTCCAAAAACCACTGGTACAAGTTGTTTGTAAATATCAAACCAATGCTTACTGGAGACGAGAATGATAATCAAAACAAGAAAAACAGAGAGTACATCAAGCAAATCCAAATCTTACAAGAACAGCTTGCACGTAATGAGACAATGCAAAAAGAATTAAACAACTTAAACGCAACTTTGAGCAAAGAGCTTTCTGAGCAAAAAGAACTAACTAGTACGAAATCAGAAGAAATGGACAATTACAAGAAAGTTTTGGATGCCTTGGAAAAGAAGCACTTGGCAGATAGCAAACAACATCAAAAAAAGCTTGAAGATTTGCAAATTGAATACGACCAAACAGTGTCAAAAGTGACCGAGTTGCAATCCAAGGGTATCTCTTTTGACAGCACGCTAGCTGATTCGAAAAATATGATTGAAACACTCAAAGCTGAAAAATCACAACTTGAAAAAACCATAAGAACAAAGGAACAGGATTTGAAGAAATTGCAAGACACTCAAAAAACAATAAACAACGATAAAATTAACTTGTTGAATCAAATTGACAGACTGCAGAAAAACGAACTTGAAAACAACAAAAAGATATTGAATTTGAAAAAGCAGTTGAACGAGCAAGATGATGATATTGACACCAAGTTGCAAGAGTTGGAAAGAAATTTTGGTGGTGCAAACAAAAAACTCCAAAAGTTGGTTGAGGAAAACAAAAGTCTGAGAGTCTCACTAGCTTCTTTGAAAGAGGAAAACTTGGAAATCAGTAGCAAATTGAAGCAAAGCCAAGGTGCTTTGGAAAAGTTGAACCAAAAAGAATTGAGTCATCAAACAGATGTTGCTAAAATCAACAAGGCGAAAGAGGAGCATTTTGAGCAGTTGAATAGCGTTAGTGCAGAATTAAAATCCTTAAGAAGCGAGCATATGCAATTGAAAAAGGACTATGATATGTTGCAAGAAGCGTATGCGCAGTACAAAAAAAATCCTCCATCCCCACCACTAACAGTTCCTGTGCCTGTTCCTGCGACAGAGGCCAGCTTTGACCCAATACTTGTTGAGAAATTGCACTACTTGGAAAATCAACTTCATAAAGAAAAACTGTTGAACGACTACCTTCACCAAAAAACCTTACAGTTTGTACCAGCTGGTGATCACGATTCGAAAGCGGGACTGTCAGGGAAAGAATCGCTTGAGAGCGTTGAAGCTCAACTACAAGACTGTAAACATCTGCTAGCAAAATCAATTGAAGCAAAAGAAGATGCGCTTTCTAGATTGAAATTTTTAAGGCACATGTTGGCCTCAACATCCATTGACAATCAAGTTTTGAAAAACCAAGTCAAGAAGCTGAAGGAAGTGGCTCAAAAAAATTTGCAAAATCTTGACGTCGATAAACTGCTACAAAGCGTGGGAACTGTTACCGAAAACAGTCAAAAATTGGCTTTACAACTTGATAACTTGAAAGAGGAGTTGCATAGGGAAAAGACTGCTCGTGCTGATGCCGAGTACTATAGCAATGTTCTTGCAGAAAAATTTGGCAAGGCACACAACATGACTAATGCTAACGGTTTATTTAATCAGTTGGAGCAATCTCTTGGAGAAAGGCACGCTTTTGGCACTGACAGTGACGAAAAAATTGTTGGCTACAAAAAACAAGCCGTTCAGCTGCAAGAAACTATTAATAAGTATAATGCTCAGGTGTTGAAACTGAATGATGAGCTGCAAACCAGCAGAGGTAAAGAGAGAAGATTAGCCACAGAATTACATGCCGTTCAACAAGATTTAATTGCAACTGAACAACAAGTTCAACTGTACATGGGCACTATCCAAGACTATAAGCAGCAAAATAACTCTATAACAAGCAGTTTATTGGACTCTCAAAATGAGCTACGAGAAGTGAATTTTGAATTGAAAAGGTCCAGTGCAAACATTGAAAAATTACAAGCCATTGTTAAAAAACTGCAATCCCAAAACAAGATGAATGAGAAACTAATTTGGGATAAAGATAACGAGCTTGCCGATTTGGAGGACGACATTTCTTCCAAAGAAATTGATTTGCAAAAATTGAAGCATGTGAATGAACTTTTGAGATCTGATGTTGACCATTTGACGAACAGCTTGCAAGACTTCAAGAAAGATCAACACTACATTGATCAAATCAACGACTTGAACAACAAACTAGCGGTTTTTTCTAGAAATGAGATTGAGTTGACAAAAGATATATCTTCTTTGAAGTATAACATGGATCAACTAGAAAAAGAAGCTGACACCAAGATTCAAGAGCTGATTAAGCAGAATGAGCATTATTTATCCATGGCCTCCGAGTTGAGCGATACCAAAACTGCTTTGGAAAAAAATAAGACAGAACTGGAAACCCAAATTGCATTAATGGATAAAGAAAACGAAAAATTAAATGGTATGATTGATAAATTGACTCAAGACAACTCAACTTTGGTGAAAGAAAGAAACAATTTGATGGAAGAATTGGACGCTAGAGAGAGTGAAATCGAAAAAGAGTTGAATTCGAGCACTAACATGAAAAACGAAGTCAACACATTGAAGACCAGCTTAAACGCCCAAAATGAACAAATCAAACGGAATGAGGAGTTCTTGGTCAAACTGAATGGTAACAATCAGTTGCTTAAAGAGTCGCTGGATAACCTGAAAGAGGATTACATGGATCTTGAAGAAGAAAATAAGGCTTTGATTCAGGAAAACAGAAATTACTTGCAAACACAACAAAACATGGAAAAACGTCTGAACGATCCATCGGAGAGAAATTTATGGATGAGCAAAATCAGCGACTTGGAGAAAAAAGTTGATCAGGAAAGCACTTTGAAATTTGACGAGTTGAAGAAAAACAAGTATTTGGAAAGAGAGTTGACTGAATTAACAGAAAAACTCGACCAACAAAGTGAGCTGTTGATTATTGCCAACAAGGACCGTGAAGATTTTGAGAAAGAAGCCAATCAATCTGTCAACAAGTTTTCGCATTTAGAAATGCAGCTCTCGGCCCAACAAACTCAAAACCAGAACTTGCAAAGAGAAAATCAGGCTTATGCATCTCGTCTAGAGCAGCTAGAGCAAGAGTTGAAACTTTGGAAGCAAAAGTACTCTATTCGGAACTGATTTCGGTAAGCTGATTTCAAAAAAGGTGTTTACGAGTGTGCATACTCTCGCTATTATTTACATGCTTTTGTAACTTTCTATATAACTAAATGTTGCAACCTATTGATTACCAGCCCCTTCTTTTTCTTGATTTTTTGATGCTTGAGATATCTTGATCAGGATAGTTTCCTAAACCATACACTTTCAACATTTGTTCAACGTCTCCAAATTTCTCTCTTGCACCTTGCATGACTATTGTTGCTTTTCCCAAACCCTTTCCTGCATTTTCGACTTTACCTGTAAACACAGTTTCAGCAACTCTTCTGATATCCTCTGCAGTGACATTATTAATCTTTTCAATCATTTCTTGCACAGGCACTTTTTTCCCGTTCAAGGAAATTTGTCTTCCCAAATCTTCCAATTCAACAATCTTTGACTCTAAATTCATCAGTAGGGATGATTTTAGTTGAGTTTTTGCTCTGTTAATTTCGTCATCTGTTAATTTCTCTGGACCTGTCGTAAAGGTGTGACTCAACTGCTGTGCCAGTAGTTCCCCCATCACATGGGCTGCTTGAGGAACACACGACAAGGATATACCAAACAACCCTGAGTCACTATAAGCATGATTGAATGCAACGCAGTTTTCCACAAAACCGTAAATGTTCAACACCTTGGTGTATAGTCTACTGTACATCCCTTTCCCTGGTCCACCTGCTGAAAAGGAGCCACCCCCGCCAAGTAATGTTTGCAAAGTAGCCAAAGTGTAGATGTCCGGATGATCGATAGGCAACCCTTCAAATGCAATTTGCATGTGGCATAGCTCAGGCAGGCCACCGTATACAGGACCTGCTGGAATACACATTTCGCCACCAGTGTAATGTGAATTTTTCACTTTTTTTTCGTATGGAGCTCTTGAAGTCATATCTTTGAAATACTGTGTGGTCAATTCTACGGCTTCATCGTGCTTGACCCCAACAAACGCAGCTGTGATGTTTTCTGGGTTGTAGAATTTGTTTCTGTAATCTGAGATCATGTATTTGTTGATGTTTGGAATTTGCTCTTTTGGACAAAGCAAAGGTGACCCTAAGGTTTTGTTGGAGTATGCCACTTGATGAAGCAACTCCGGCAAAATCAGATCAGTTTTATTCCAAACTTCGCTAACTTCATACTCTGCTATCTGTTTTTGTTCAAAAATTTCTTCATCGGTTAAAGCTGGGTTCCGGACTGTGTCAACCAACAAGTCAAACATTTTGCTCAAATCTTTATTGAAAACAGAGGCTTGGTACATCATCGTCTCTCTAGAGGAAGAGCACTGGTAGTTCCCTCCCAATAACTCTAGCTTGCTTTGCATTTCCAATCCCGAAAGATGTGTTGTAGATTTGAATGAAAGTCTGTCCACTATATGCGTGCACCCTTTGTTCAAGCTGTTTTCATATCTAGACCCAGCGTTCACATACAACCCCAGTGCGGAAAAATGACCAGGAACATTGCTGGTGGCCACTTTAACTCCATTGTTCAAAGTTGTCAATGCGTAGTCTTTTGGAACGGTACTGTACGCTTTTGCCAGTTGCTTGGTGTGATTTTGAGCCTGAAACTTCAATGATCTCAACATTGTGTGTACGAGGCTTTGCGGTCTTTGTTTGAGGTTATGGCTTCATTGGCAAGGTAGAAAAGTGACAAGGGTTTATAGCAAGTAGAAGTAATATACCAAATGACCTAAAGATTTCGTGTTAGGTGTCCAATTTCCATCGAGTTCAGGTACAAACTATGGTGCAAATAAATAAAGCTTACAAATCCTGTAACTATATCACGTGAGCTGTAATTTGACGGGTAACATTAGAATAGAACTTTTTACCTCTTTCGGCAATTCAGGAAGATCTGCAGATTTTGGTGAAATTTTTCACTCAAAGTCGATGATTAAAAACAATGACTCTTTTAGCACCAAACTAAATTATTCACTTTATGGTTCGACTTTCCCGAACTCATAAGTGATTAAATTCGTGATATGTTGTTGAAAAAAGTATTGTAAACATTGCATGTGTATTAGGTTAGTTTCGATTGCTTTCACTTGTCAGGTTTAATAGTGCTCTTTGAATAAAAGCATAAAAAACCAAAAGCCACACTCACTCACCACTAAAGATATGCCACGCTCATTTGAAATCAAAGTTCCTGCTTCTTCTGCCAACATCGGTCCAGGATACGATGTTTTGGGGATCGGTTTGTCCCTATACCTGTCTTTGAAAGTCACCATTGACCCAAAAAACGCGGACCAATCAAACAAAGACCCAAACAACTGTTTGATCGAATACACCGCTGATAGTGAAGGCTACGATTCTGTTCCATTGCAATCAGACAAGAACTTGATCACCAAAACTGCTCTATACGTGTTGAGGTGCAACGAAATCAGACAATTTCCTACTGGAACCCACATCTTGATTGACAACCCAATCCCTCTTGGAAGAGGATTGGGATCTTCCGGGGCCGCTGTTGTTGCTGGGGTTATGTTGGGGAACGAAGTCGGTCAACTAGGATTCAGCAAACAAAGAATGTTGGACTTTTGCTTGATGATCGAAAGACACCCAGACAATATCACTGCTGCAATGATGGGTGGGTTTGTCGGTTCCTTTTTGAGAGATTTGACTGCACAAGAAATGGAAAGAAGAGAAATCCCATTGAGCGAGGTCTTGGACGCGCCAAGCGGTGGAGAAGACACCGGGTTGTCGCCACCTTTGCCTCCAACCGACATTGGTAGACACATCAAATACAACTGGAACAACAAAATCAAATGCATTGCCATTATTCCTGACTTCGAAGTTTCCACTGCCGACTCCAGAGGAGTGTTGCCAAGTGCATACACGTCAAAAGATTTGGTTTTCAATCTGCAAAGATTGGCCGTGTTGACCACCGCATTGACACAAGACCCACCAAACCCAGACTTGATCTATCCTTCAATGCAAGACAGAGTGCACCAGCCATACAGAAAAACTTTGATTCCAGGATTGACGGAAATCTTGAAAAGTGTCACTCCAAAGACTCACTCGGGTTTGCTAGGGATCTGCTTGTCTGGTGCCGGACCAACCATTTTGGCTGTAGCCACAGACAACTTTGAAGACATTGCTCAAGAGATCATCAACATGTTTGCCAAAAAAAACATTACTTGCAGATGGAAATTGCTAGATTTGGCTTACGAGGGAGCCACTGTGGAAAAATTATGAATATATAAATTCACTCCCTCATCGCAACAAAAACTAAAAGTTGAGTATGTACTGTGTATTAATAAAAGTTAAGTGACTGTTCTGAGTATGTGCTATCTGTTAGCTTCTTCTAGTCAAAAATCATGCGTCCTAGCATCTGTTCTTGCCAATTTAAAATAGAAATGTTAAAAGACTTTCGTTACCCTTTTGTTACCCGACCAAAACTTTTGTATTTTAATTTTGTTTTTTTTATGCTGCCCTGCCCAAGTTGCAACTCAGGCTAGAAAGAACTTTCGTGTAAAAAATGGTTGCAAAATGACTTTTAAGGAAGTCTGGTATTGAAAATTCAGGTCAATGGGATTTTTCACTGAATTTGCATATGAACGCATTGAAAGCATTGAAATCAAAAGCAAGAGTTACAGCGCAATTTACGTAGACACACACACACACACACACACTAACTCAAGCTTTTTAGCACAAAACAGAACCTCGCGCAAAGAAAGTCCTGACTACGTACTTTATATTTCAACAACACACAACACAAAAAAACACTATAACATATCATGTCTAGCAAGGACTCTGTATCATTGGGTCTTCCTGTGCCAACCTTTTCAGGAACTTTGAAGTATACCACCTTGTTTGTGGCAGTGGTATACGCTGGATACAAACTATTTACCGGTCACGGAGAAGATATCAATATCGGGCTTTTCTTGGCCAAAGCGTCTCCTTATTTTTGGGCCAACTTGGGGATTGCCGCATGCATTGGGCTAAGTGTGTTTGGTGCCGCATGGGGGATTTTCATCACTGGGTCCTCTGTTATTGGGGCTGGGGTCAGAGCACCAAGAATCACCACCAAGAATTTGATTTCCATTATTTTCTGTGAAGTTGTGGCCATTTACGGATTGATTATGTCCATTGTCTTTTCTTCCAAAATTACAGTGGCCTCACCAGAAACAATGTTCAGCCATAGCAACATGTACACCGGGTACTCTCTTTTCTGGGCCGGTTTGACTGTTGGTGCTTGTAATTTGATTTGTGGTGTTTCCGTTGGTATCACCGGTGCTACTGCTGCTGTTTCCGATGCAGCTGATAGCGCCTTATTTGTGAAAATCTTGGTTATCGAAATTTTCGGTTCCATCTTAGGACTATTGGGGTTGATTGTTGGTCTTTTGATGGGAGGTAAAGCCGTTGAAATCAAATAGAGAGCTGATAATAACCAAGCTTTGAGAAAGCTTAATCATATATGTGTATACAATGAGTTAGTCAATTTTTTAAACGTATAGAATAACCCGTTAAACTTGAGGTGGCTTTACGGTTTCAAGTGAATTCTTTGTGTATGAAATACTTTTTTGATCATTGGGTTCTGAAACATCCAACTGTCTCAAGCTTTTTATCAAAATCAACTCAATCTACATTAAAGACTATACATGTACATACAAATCACATCAAATAAAGCAAATTTTGCAAATCTCATTCTTGCTTGTAGTCAGGATTTTTCTTCAAGATGACGACTCCTTCAATTTTACTTGACAAACAGATATATTCGTTGCTCTCAAGCTCCGCTCTCTCGCCATGGTTCAACAACACCGGTGTGGAATGGGTGATCCAACCAGTAATTGTTTTTGGCTTACCAGCCTGACCAACAGTATCAACTGCTTGACCCACTCTGACGTTGACCTTGATAGGTTCTTCATCTTCGTTCAACGCTATGATATATTTTGGTCTAATCCCAGCATTCAAGTAGTAGAACAAGTAATGATGATCAATCATAAAAGTCGGACTCGATAGACCAACCATAACAGTCAACAACGAGGCTAAAGTACCTTTGTTCATTATTTGAGCATCGTTGTAGATATCTAAGGTTAAAGTACCTTTACCCAAATGCACTAGACCTTGGGCCAGTCTTGTGATGAAAAGCATGTTTTGAGAGTTAGAATAATAACTGGCCAAATTTCTCAATAATTGAGCCAACCTAGCGTTGTTAGTACCAGCACCACATAAACCCATAGAGTAAATGGCGTTTGATGCAACATCCAAGTCTTCATCGTGTGAATATCTCGATAGAGTTTCGAAAATACCAATTTCTGGATTGGACGTAGATAGCATCGCCATGGCTAGTGGAACAGCTTTTTTCACATGCTCGTTACCATAGTGCATCAAGTGACCAAAATGTCTCAAAGACATCTCTTTCCCAATGCTCTCACCCATGGCAACCATTGCGATCCCAAACACAGAAAAAATAGATTCGTCTGCTTTCCCTAACTCCTTTTCTGCTTTGTCCTCTTCACTTTCTTCAGCTTTCGTTTCTTCAGCACCATCTGGTTTCTTAATTTCTTTTTCCGATGCCGCTTGTGTTTCGTCAACCTCCATTTCATCAGAAGTTCCTTTTGAAGGTGTGGTATTATCAGATTGACCTTCATCAGCTTGGTCCTCGCCTGCTGGGGTGGATGACACAGGTGCGTTTTCAAACCCGTGAGGACCTTCGTCTAAAACGTCTTCTTCATCTTCAATTTCTTCCCCATCTTCCAACGTGCTTTCAAGTTTCGGAGTCAACTTGTGTAACAAATCTTGAACCAACAAAACATCACCAGATCCAGCAAAAGCGCAAGACATGACCAAAACTTCAATAGAGTCCATGATAGGATGGTCAATGGCAGTAATGGTTTCCAAAACATCGTCTGCAGCATAGCCCATACCCAAGTACAAAAGACCCAAAGCCAAACTCAAAAATCTTGTCCATTCTGTCTTCAACTCAATATCTGTTCTCTCTAGTAAGTTGTCCATAATGGCTGAAGTGATATCACCGTTACATGTACCGACAAATGCATGACCCAAAGCTAATGCGGCAACCGCACTGGTTTGAATTGGAGTGGCAACATCTTCCACTAACGGAAGCAAAAGCCCCAACAATTCGTCATTCTTGGATCCTGCAAAGGAAATACCTAAACCCAAGATAGCGGCAGTACTAATTTTTGGATTTGAAGATTCAATATAGTCTTGTAGCAACAACAATGCCGGTTCGACTTCGCCATCATGAACACCACATGCTGCCAAACCAGTCCCTAGCAAAGCACCAGCTTTGATTTCTGGTTCTTCCACATATAGATACTTGTCCAAGTGTTGCAAACCGTCCAAGTTCCATTGATTGATAGCCCCTATGCTTGCAACAGTCGAGGTCATACCATCGCCTTTGGTTTTATACACCCAGTTGTCGTCATTGAGAACTAGTTTATCATTGCAGTATCCCATGTTCAAGTATCCGTTCACAAAAGAAGCCGCCAAATTTTGTTGGGCTGAATCGACGCCGGATCCAAACGAAGGACCTGACGTTTCCAAGTGACTTTTGTAGATGTCTTCAGGAACCTTTGGTGTCAACAAGTTCAATTCTTTGACCAAGTATTGAAAATGTTCAGACTGTTTGGTGTTCCCTATTATAGCGTTGACCTCTTCATCTTTTTGGAAAGACGAATGCTGTCCGCTCAAGATATAGGCCAACTGTTTTTTCATAGGTGGATCATTGGCAGCAGCGTCAAATACTTGCGAAATCAAATTTTCATCGTCCAATCTCACTGCAAGAAACAAAGCATCACTCAAACACGTTTCAGACAAGTAAATTGAATATGCGGTCTGCAAAAAAGAGGTTGCGTCCGGTTGTGGTAGTAAAGGCACGCAACTAACCATGTAGTGGCACACTCTTTCAAAAGTGTCAGCGTCCACAAATTGAGGAAGCGTGTGAATGTGTTCAACTTCTGACAACAAATCAACAGCGTCAGCTTCACCATTGTGTTTTAAAAAGTAAGGAACAATTTCGTAGCTCAAGGCTAGCAAATCGTCTTTTGAGAACTCTTTGGAGAGCAAAACTGTAAGTTCTTTTTCGGCATCAGCTTCTTTTTCTTCTGTAGCTACATTTTCTTGTGTTTCAATTTTTTGTGCGCTTTGGGAACCTTCAGTTTCAGTTTTCACGGTCTCGTCTCCATTTTCGTTTTCCTCCAATTCTGCTTCCTCTAAAATCAATTCTCCGTAAACTTCACCAATTTCCAATGCCAAATGACGAATGTACTCATGGCCCCATTGTTCAATGTTTTTCTCTTGAGACAAACATCTGTATTTTAGAGAATCGTGCTTGCCGTTGTCTGAGTAAGTGGTGCTCAAAACAGACAAAACATCTGCCAAAAGAGATTTAAGCTCGACAGATGTCCACAAATTGTATAATTCTGTTAATTTAGGATAAAAAGGTCTCAAAAACTTCAACGGCTTAGGAACTGCAGTCATAGAGCTTGTAGAGTTTCTGATGTACTCTTTCAACTGGCTTAGAGAAGACTCGTATAGACTTTGGTCGGCTTCCATCAATCTGGACACCAACAACTCCAAATCTTCCTTCAACTTAATGTCTTCTTCTGACAATTCTTCTTCATCTTTCAATTGCTCTTTTCTGGACTTTTTCTGATCAACAGCGTTGCCTGTTGGTTTTTCTTGCGTTTTGTCCATGTCGACATCTTTATCTTGTAGTCCTGACATAATTGCGTGTTATTCTTGTCAAGTTTCTGGCAGGTCTTAATTTTTTTTGAGCTATTTTTGGCGAATTATATCAGATTATGCAAGAACTGTATTCACTTTAACATCTAATGAAAGTGCTGGTGTCAAAATGTCTATGTTTGCCACCGTCCTTAAAAAAAAAAAAAATTCCAACACTGGAAAATCCGGAAACACACAAACTGCAGCGTGCCGACGTTTAGAGCGTCACAGACGGGAAAACGTCAAAAAGAATTAAAAGTAACCTCGTCAGATCCTTCAAGAGCTTTAATCAATTGACTATACAAAATTACAAAAAGTTACATGCATTGATGGGTTGTCGGCATGACAATATCTGACAAGTAGCCCCAGAAGATAAAATTTTCAAAAGTTGCCTTAACGCTCAAATTCACCGCTGAAAGCTCCGCCTGCCCAGGAAAGAAGCTTGTCGAAAACGATGTTGTTGGCATTATGGTACCTGATCGAGTGGTCACTGTCTGGGAAAACCATCATGTCGTAGTTTTTCACATTTGCTAAATTAATCTTGTCCATCAGTTTGGCCATGTTTTGGAAATGCACGTTGTCATCACCCAACCCGTGGCAAAGCAAAAACCGCTTAGCCTTGGCAATCGCCTTAACATCATTGACTTTGCACGAATTGTACCCCTGTGGGTTAATTTCAGGTGTGTGCATGTACCTTTCTGTGTAAATAGAGTCGTACAACTTCCAATCGGTTACTGGTGCCACAGACATTCCGTATTTGAAATGTTCACCAGCATCTTTTTCTAAAGTTTTCAATGTCATGTATCCACCGTAAGACCACCCAAACAATGATATTTTTTCTGCGTTCACGTATGATTTAGATCCGTAAATCTTGGCTGCCGCAATTTGGTCTCTTGCTTCGTAGTCCCCCAAGTTGTCTCTCACAACAGATCTGAATTCTTTTCCCTTGAAACCTGTTCCTCTGCCGTCAACACAAACAACGATGGCGTTCAACTGAGATGCAATGACCTCATTGAATCCCACAGCAAAAGAGTTGGTAACTTGCTGAGAGTTTGGACCACCGTACATAAAGAAAAAGACTGGATAAAAATTTTTCAGCTTCGGGTTGAAGTTGTTTGGCAAAATCTCATATGAGTTCACAATAATACTTTTTCCATTATCATCTTTACCCAAGTTCAATTCGTAGAACGATTTTTTTGGCACATCGTATTTGGAAATTGCAGAACTCAATTTTTCGTTCTTTTCTAAATAAAATAGTGTCTCTCCTGCCACGTTCCCCTGTACTGTCGTATCAGTTTTACGAGATTTGAAATCAATGACTTTTTGATATGGTACTTTTGGTCCACCATACGTCAACACAGCAAATCTGCCTCCCGATGAAAAAGATGCAGAAAACCAACCCATTTTTGCTGCTTCCGTCAATTCAGTGATTACCAGAGGTTTCATTAAATTTACAACGTACAAGTGTCTCTCAATTGACGATTTTTTGGTGGCCACAAAATAAACATCATTTGTTGAGTAATCAAATGCAGAAGCGCCACCAGCAACTTCCCACTCCCCAGAGGTCAAAATGGTGTAGTTCGAATCTCCAGCATCAGCAAAATATACCAAATGGTTCCATCCGTCTATAGCAATGGTGTCCAAGTACCCGTTGTTCGGTCTTCCAAGAGTTTTGTTCTGCGGAATGTGTTTTGTGTAGTGGGTGAGTTCGTGCCAACCCTCCCCGGCATTTTCAGATCTTGTAACAACGTCCTTTCTGTCAACCACATCGATCAAGTGAACGTAAAGATCATCTGCAAACCTGTTTGTGATCTTGGCCACGTACTGGGAGTCGCTAACCCAAACTATCTCGTTGACAATATAGCTTGGGTCTTCCAAGGGGAAGTGCAGTGTTTCATCTGCAAGAACGTCGTATGTTTCCAAATCGACAACAGGATTTGGAAACCCTGCCTTTGGATACTTGATTGTTTTAACTTCAGGGTACGAATCGTTTTCTTGTTGCACATAATAATTGATCGAGTACTCAGGAACCTCTGTTTCGTTAATTTTGTAGAAAGTGACATACTGTGAATTTGGAGACCACCACAGTGCAGAGTCCCCTTCCAAAACTTCTTCTTCGTACACCCAGTCTGGTTTACCGTTGAAAATTTGAGTTGAGCCGTCTTTAGTAACTCTTTTCACGGTTTCATTTTCGCGTGCAGAGTACAAGTAGATATCATTTTCCAACACATAAGCTACCAAGTCAGAGTTTGGAGCCCATTGACAATGCGCAATATTTTTCCCAATTAAATGAAAAGCTTCCTTTTCAACGTCATAAACAAAATAAGTCCCAAAAGTGGAATGTCTCCAGTTTTTAACCGTTTGCGATCTGATCAAAACTTTGGACAAGTTTGGAGAGCTGACAAAGGAGTCAACAGTAAAATTAGTCCCATCAACAGTGAAATTTTTACCCTTTAGCAAAAGTTTCTTGTAGTTCGGATCAAAGACTGATTTGACCACGTACTCTTCGTTTTCAAAAGTCATAAACAAACCCCTGTCGTCGTAGAGAGAGTCACTGGTACTAATCCATTGCAAAGGTTTGTACTCGGGAGTAAAAGTCTTGTTTCTAACATTTTCAAAAGATACTTTAGACAACCCATAGGCAGGCGTGTCATTTCTTGGGGTTGGTTTCCTGGCAGAGGAGCCCTGAGGGGTGGTTAATTTGTTGATCGAGCTAATAAGTAGTGTAGAACCGTAAATCAATATGATTACAAAGACCAAGTACTTCCAGTAGGCAATTTCGGCGCTCTTCTTGTTAATTAGTGACTCATGTGGGAGTTCTTCAGCTGTGTTATGTAAGCTTTCATACGTGTTTTTTTTTTTACCAAAGAGCATATTCTTTGGTGCGTTGTTCGTGTTTGCGTTTGCAGCTTCTAATCGCACTTTGCTTTGTTTAGTTGTAATGTTGCACTTTGAGTATAAGGTTAGAGTTTTTGCAAAATTATGCAACTGGACATTCAATTGTTTACGAAACGTTTTAGATAACAAATTTGTTCAGTACCTTTTTTTTTTTTTTTTTTTTTTTTTTTTTTTGCTTGCTGCCAAAACAAGCGGAAAGTGTGGTGAAATTTTGAGAGCCAATCAAGGAAAAAGCCATTCGAACAACTGCTAAGACCAAATCTTTGCAAAAACAGGTTTTCCTTAATGTATGGCTGACATCAAGGTGTTTGTTACAAATGGATTACAAGAAAGAGCTCACGAGTGAAAAGATACCAGTACAACTGGAACAAGACAATTTCTTCAACATCAAAAAATCCATAATTATAATATAGGTAAACTTTTAGTATATAAAACTGGTTGTTGTTGTGCACATTGAGCAAATCTCCTCAACTATAGCTCCTCACAATTTGCAGCCTCTATATGTACTTTCTGTCCAATCCAAACTCCAACTCTTTCTCCAAGTCCAAAAACTGGGACAAAACGTTGTCTTCTTCGGAAAGCAAACTGTTATGCAAGTTGGTCGTGTTGTTGTTTGATGCGTCTCCTATGCTGCCACGCGGATTGGACCCGTTTGCGCTGGTGGCATTTGAGACCGAGTGCGACCCCTGTTGTGAGCCTGGGGTGTTGTAGTATGCATTGTTTGGTACTTCCGAATAGCCCATTTCTTGTGGTCTCGGAGGCAAGTCTGTGCCATGCGGTGGCAAATTATCGGCGGAGATCCCAATAAAAGACTCTTGCGCATTGGCGGTCCCCGTGTTAGCACTAGTGTTGTTTGGGAACCCAGCCAGCTGCTGGTGTTGCAGATCCTGGAATGCAGTGGCGGAGGACTGTGTGTTGTTTTGCTCACTCAATGGTTCTTGCTGTTGTGAATGGAACTGCTGTTCTGGTTTTTGGGCCTCCTCCTGTGTGAGATCTTCTTCTGCTTCTTCTTGATACTCTGCATCTTCCATCAATGGCTGTCTAACAAAACTTCTGAAATCATGAACCTCGTCAACAACCATTGTTTTCAATTCTTCCAGCTCGTTCACTGCTTCAAACCCAAAGTCAAATGTCACTGCACAAACAGGTTCATCGGCAGGATCGTGCCATATGGAGAGGTATGGATGTTCCAAAGCTTCATTGACAGTGATTCTTTGTTGTGGGTCAAATGCAAGCATTCTTTCCAGCAAATCCAGTGCGTCAGGGTTGGCATCAGGGAACAGTGTGACAAATGGCACTTTTGGAATGAACCCCAACTGGTGGATGTAATCTTGTACGTTTTTGGAACCTATTCTTCTCAATGTGGTTTCTGATGGTGTTCCCAACACTTGCAAAATTCTGTTCAACTGATCCACATAATCTTTCCCTTTGAAAATCGGTTTCCCGCCCAATAGTTCTGCCAAAATACACCCTGTGGACCACACATCAATGGCTTTTGTGTAACCTTGGTAACTCAACATGATCTCTGGGGCTCTGTACCATCTTGTGGCCACGTATTCAGTCAAGAATTGATTGTTTTTAACAGGGTTTTCTGAGTACCCTCTGGCCAACCCAAAATCACAGATTTTCAACTGGCAATCAGCGTTCACTAACAAATTCCCTGGTTTCAAATCTCTGTGCAAGACGTCTGCGCTATGAATATATTTCAACCCACACAAGATTTGGTAGATAAAAGACTGGTAGTGGGCGTCGCTTAGTGGCTGACCGGACTTGATGATCTGGTGCATGTCACATTCCATCAACTCTTCGTACAAGTAAAGCCCGTTGAACTGGTTGTTGCCATCGAAAACAATATCCACGTCGTACAAGCAAGTGATGTTCTTGTGGCCCCTAAAATGTCTCAAAAGTTTCAACTCTCTCAAGGAACGTTTGCACAATAGTGTTTTTTGGAAAATGTTGGTGACTTTCTTAATGGCTACGGTTGTGTCCTCTTGTGCTTCCATGAAACGTGCCGAGCACACGACCCCGTATGCCCCGTGGCCGATCTCCTTGATCAATTGGAATCTCTTGTCAACTGTGAAATCTTGATTGTACACTTTGAAAGTGTGACGCTCGATCGCATTGGTGTCAGACATGGTGGGACTGGATGTTGTGTTTTGGCTGTTGTGTTTGTCTTGGTAACTTTGTCACTTAACTTCAAATCCTCTAAGATCAAAAGCCCACTTTGTAAAGTCCATTTAGCTCGTGGGATCGCATAAACAAGAAATCGAGCGAGAAAGAAAAGCTGGAAAAAAAAAAAAAAAAAACGAAGCAATGAAATTTTCCGAAAAGACAACGAGGCTCGAAAACTTAAATAACACACATGGCTAGTTGCAGCATTCCAGAGTGGCTTTTGAGAGTTGCTATAATTAGAACTCCAAAAAATTGCTGTTTTGATTTTGGTGATCTGTTCAGAAGTTGAGTGTGTTGCACAGATTTACAATTGCTGTTGAATCTTGGCAATGTTTTCTTACATGATTATTACGTAATTTAGGCAAGATTAGTCATTGGAGGAGTACTATGTCGTTAAATAAAACGCTCATGACGTGTTTCAAATCTCTCCAAGGCTTTCACTGATTGATGCTCTCCAAAGACTTGTAAAACACTTTAACCACCTCGTTTGCCTTCAATTGGTTGATGTTAAAGTTTTTAATCTCCAATGAGTTCTTTGAAACGGCTCTCGACAATGCAACATAGATCTGACCCACTTCAAACACTTTTTTCAAATCGACTTTCAACCGCTGGATTGTCTGACCCTGTGCTTTGTGGATGGAGATGGCATAGCACAAAATCAATGGTAGTTGGTGTCTGGCAATATAGTTGTCTCTGTTTGACTTGCTCAACTCGATTTTGAAATCTTGTCTCTGCACTAGATAATTTCTAAACCTGTTGTTTGGCAATGAGAATTTGACCAGAGGTAACAGATTTGAAGAGTATCCGGTTCCAGATTGGGATGCAGATTTCGGTTGCCTTGCCTTTGTGATCAAAAACTCCATTCTCGTTCTTACTAGATCGGTCCCACTGATGATATAGTTTTGCACTTCCAATGGGATATCTTCAGTTGGTTCGAGGTCACAGCATTTGGAAATAAGTCTCATTTCTTTGATGTATGTTTCCTTGTCGATCCCCTTGTAAATGTTAATACTTCTTGTGTACAAGTCTTCGGTTGTGAAAAACAAGACAATCCCGACAGTCCCATTGACCAGTTCTTCATCCATGTTTTTCACCATCATCACTTGGGCGTTTTCTTTTAAATGCAATTCTTCTTCCACAAGAAAACTGTTATTCAACTGATCCATTTGTTTCTTTTTCTGTATTGGCTCGTCTACTGTCAACACATTGATACTTTTAAAGAACCGTGATTCTCCTTCTAACAACTCCATTCTTCTTGTGTTTGCCTTGAGCACTTCAAATCTCGTTGGATACAGTTCTGTGGGTTCTATGTTGTCCTCGTAATAAACGGGTCTGTCCAAAGATCTTATTAGTTGCATTGTCTTTTGAGAAACGTTTTCTCCGTATCTGATTTCATTCAACATATTGATCAAGTCGTTATCTTTTTGTCTGAAAACTTGTTTAAACAAAATTGTTTTGTGAATGGCTTTAGTCCAAACAGCGCTTTGAAAACAAAATTTCACTTGATCTTTGTTTTTGTTGATTGGAGGCAGTTGAAAGAAATCACCTGTAAGAACAATTTGGATCCCACCAAATGGTTTTTCATTTTTCAACACTTGTCTTGCCACAAAGTCCAATTTGTCCAAGAAAGACCCATCGATCATACTGATTTCATCAATAATCAAAACTCTTGTATCCCTCCACCGTTGAAATGAAGTTCTGTTTCTCTTCACCATTGCTGTCAACCCTGCAAGAGTCCCGTTCCCTATCCCAAACCCACAAAATTTGTGGATTGTAATCCCACCAATATTAACTGAAGCCAACCCTGTGGAAGCACACACAGCCACGGCATTGGACCCATACTTCATTTTCAATCTTCTGATAATGGCTTTCAAAACAATAGATTTACCTGTACCTGCACTCCCAGTGTAAAAAACGTTTAAATTGTCTCTAACAATGTAGTCCAGCACTGTTTTCTGTTCCTTGGTAAATTGAATCCCATTTTCATCTGTAAAGCTGGAAATACCGGTTGATGAAACTGAGGAAGATGACAAAATGCTGTTGTTCTTAACAGCTTTAATCGCATTGACTGCTGGAAAGCTGTGTTTGTATGGCGACGATGAAACACTTCTTTCTGAGGATTTGCTATGGGCAGCGCTGCCATTGCCACCATTTGTAAAACTGCGAATTGGTTTCAAACTTGCCGTTGAAGAATAATGGGCCTTGCTGTGACTTCCAAAGCTGTTTTGCGTAGATGGCTTGGAAGACAGTGAGGCAAACGATGAAGTTGAGCCTGAAGAGGAGTGGGATTTGGACAGAGATGGCGGTTTAAAATTTTGCACCATTGTTCTTTTTTTCTTTGTTTGCTTTATGTATTCTATGTCTTGTTGAGAGGCTTTGTTAATTGTGCTTGCTTTTTTCTCAACAATCACTAGGTCATCATCGTCTTCAAATCCGTCAGAGAACCCTCTCTTCAATTTGGAAATTTGTGATAAAGATTGCGATGGTGGAATTACTGGCTGCGACAACGAGTCAAACAGATTTTTCTTTGCGTTTATTATTTGAGATTGTGATGAAGAAAAGGAAGAGAAAGACCCTGACTCGCTGGTTTTACCACTGGTCTTTCTTGAACCCATTGCCACTAATTTTTCAGGAGATATGGACACTTTTGTAGAAGGAGAAAGACCCTTGGGCAACACTCTAGAAGATGGCAAATTTTTCAAGCAAAAGCCTGGGGTGGCCAATGACGATGATGATAATGATGATGATGATGATGATGATTTGGATGCAAAAAAATTCGTGATGGGCGTCAACCCTCTTTGTTGAGAGTGTTTTGATGATCTGCTGTTACCAGAGGACTTGTTTGACCTAAACATGGTGTGGTTCTCTTGTTTTCTTGAATAGCTATTGTGCTTTAGTTAGGTATAAAAAGTAGTCAATAATTTGGTTGTAATAATCAAATCAAAATTCATTATGAGCAATAACACCGCCAAGTTCCTAAAACGCGTAAAAACCATAGAGAAACACGGTGATATTATTCACGTAAAAACACAGAAAGCGGGCAAAAAAAAAAAACAAAGATCCTGTTTAGAAAAACAGCAAAAAAAACTGATTTCGCCCAGGATCGAACTGGGGACGTTCTGCGTGTTAAGCAGATGCCATAACCGACTAGACCACGAAACCAATTATTAAAATGTTAACCTTCTGGGTGGTTTGAAGTCAGAAGTAACACCGTTTTAAATTCATTGTTGCATTAAAAGTTTGAGATTATATATTTACGTTCATATATAAACTCTTTTCTACGTAACAAATTACTCCAATATATCCACATTCAAATTTAATTTTGAACCCAACCATAATGCGCCTTGTGTATGATCAAATAAATCACCTTGACCGGTTTTTGGATGTATCAATACAGACAATTGACCGTGGTTTAATTGATAGAAATTAAGCAATTTGAGGAAACTATTTGAATCCCTTACATCAAATTCAAACATTCCGTACCCCTTGGGATGTGGTCCCACTTGTTTGTGCCATATTTTATAGCCACGAACTTTCTCATGAGCAATATCATCTCTAAACTCTTCGAGTATATTTTCTCTGAATCCTTTGATAGCAAATTTTGTTTCTTCTTCGTCATCTAAATGGAAATAAGTGTGGAAATCATACGACTTGATGTTGTAATGGAACTTGGCAAAATGTTGTGTTTCGTGCGACATGGATTGCGTGAGTTCTTGTTTGTTTGGGCGACCTCTGATTATTCTGTTTTGAAAAGTTACTTTGTAATTTTGCTTATCAAGACTTCAGACCATTTATATAACTCTTTAAGTTTGCGCTTTCTTTATTTAATCAAACACTGTGTCTGACTTCAACAACTTCATCCTATGATTAATAAATTCACCACAGTTTGCAGTAACACAGTGGAAAAACTTAAGTGTTACGTAATAATAATAATAAACTTTAATAATCTTGCCCCGACACTTTTATTCAGAAAAAAGACCCTTGAAAAAAAAAAAAAAAGTGCCAAGAGTTTATGTGCGCTTAGTAATCTTAGTAATTTTAGTAATTTTAGTAATACTGTGTGATAAAATATATGATTGTAAGTTTAGTCAACAATTTGATTAAAAAATCAAGTGAGAATGGATATTTGAACAGGAATGATCATTTCATTGAAAAAGGTAGATATGGGGTTTCTTTCTCACTAAAATTAATCCAAAGTACAAAACGGCTTAAAAAAAAAACAAGGTGGAAAGCCAATCACTGATGCTTGACCCATATGAACATTGTTACCTGTATAACAAAATCTTTTGAATAAGGCAATTCCTTGTGTTTTTGTTCTCGTTGTGCCTTTCAGGATGTTCATGGTTGTAAAGGATTGTTTGTGACACTAATATGCGACGCATATGCGTCACAAACAATAAATTTTTTATTTGTTTATTTTTGAAGTTCAAAGCTAGTACTTTTGCTTAGTAGCTCTTTTTACACTCTAGTACAACAAATTGCCATACAAAGTAAACAAACTTTTAAATGTGATAATTATTACACGTTTAGAAGAGATTATATAATATTACCAGTTTGAAAACAGCCACTAATACAGAACTTTTACGCAATAAGATGACCTTTTGTTTTAAACTCAGCTACTTGATACGTTATATTTTAATAAAGTTCTTTTTTTTTTTATTTTTTTTTTTTTTTTAGAAATTCAACAAGGCAGGATCTTCACAAAAAAGCTTCTTTTTTTACCACTACAACTAATTAGTAAAATTAACAGCAAATCTTAGTTCTATTTGTCGTAAAAACAATTCAAACAGTAGACCCTGGATGTAGATCATCCCACTATGCTCTTTTTAACCGAAAACGATCACACACCCACGAGTTCAAAAAACTGCTATCTCTAATTATTTCTCAACATGAGCTTTATCGTTACTTTCTGTGATTTTCTTCTTTTTTTTTTTACTATACAGTATCAACTGACATACTCTTTAAAAGTCATACGACAAATTTTTCATTAGTAGTAACTCCAGGGATACTTTTCACGGTTTTCCGCTTATGTCTTGACTCGGATCATGTAAGGTTTTTCCTCCGGGCGGCCGAGCCTGTACTAACAGCCGAGTCTCCAATCTAGGCCGAGCCTTCAACATAGGCCGAGCAACATGCTCAACTGCAACCATTTCTACACTCTTGAAAAACTTTAAATTTCCTATCACCGGTTCCAACCTTTCAATCTTCTTTTATTTCTCTCAAAAGGTTTTTTACTGCATTGTTTGACTGCCTAAGTTAACGACTTTCATCAAATGACTGATTACTAATGCCCTTCTTAAAAGAACAAGAGAACTTGCGCGGTATCGATTGCAAAGTAATAAATTTTCGTGCCAAGAAAATTTCAAGTCAGTCTTTACGTCATAGTAGTGCTTGTGGAAGAAAAAAAGATAATTAGTCATTTTGAACATCTCGAGCAAATTTCTTTCTTAATCCCGTTTATAATATTACTTACTGTCGTTTGAATATAATGGTGGGACATGCTTACTAAGCGTAACTCGTCGACGAATAATTACTACGATGAATGTTTGATGAGGACACACGATCATGTGAAAAAAAAGAAGTGCAACCGAGGTATATAAACCACGGAGCGTGCTCAAAGATTCTAGTTTCCCAAGTACCTCTGAAAACATAGTTCATTACCACCACATAAAGAAAAACAATTCATCTCAACATCCAACACACATATGTCCTATAGTCCCGAGCACAATGCTTCATCTGTCGCATCTTCAGTCAATGACCTTCCTACAAATCATCAGACCCACAAAAGCACAAGTCCAAACGAAAAGACCAGCGATTGCGACAATTCAGAAGAGTATGCTGATTCAGTTGAAAACTTGAAGAAGGAAACTCCAGAAAACCTTCGTACTACCAAGCCTCTCTGCCCCAAGCCATCCCAAAGACAGCCAGACGACGCGTACTCGATGTACCCTGACCAAGGGGCCCTCGATGAGGATATGAGCAGGGTGTCCACACAAATGCAAGAAGAAAACCCTGCGGTTTCTGAGTCATTTGAAGTCAGTTTGGAACCGGAAGACCCGGAAAATATTGCCATGCACATCAGCTACGTGCGCAAATGCTACTTCACTTCGATTGTCAGTTATACCTCTGTGGTTATCACCATTTTGTCCTCTGTATGGACATTTGCTGCACCTATTGAGATGGCACGGTTTCATGTGGGACAAGAGGTGGCCACGTTGGGGATCACATTGTACATTGTTGGTTTGGGGTTTGGTCCGCTATTTTTGTCTCCAATCAGCGAGTTCTACGGTAGAAAAATCACTTTTATCTTTTCTCTATTCTTTGTGCTGGTGTTCATCATCGTAACGACTTTTTCACCAACGTTGGCTGGGATTTTCATCGGAAGATTTTTCAGTGGGTTCTTTGGTTCAGCATTTCTTTCAGTTGCTGGAGGCGTGGTATCCGACATTTTTTCAAAGCAAGAAATTGGGATTCCGATGTCCATATACTCTATTTCTCCCTTTTTGGGGCCCACTCTCGGTCCATTGATTTCTGCGGCATTTGTCCACAATAACGAAATGAAATATGCTTTCATAACACTTTTAGGCTGTACAGCATTATCATTGTTTCTGGTTGTGTTTTCGTTCCCTGAAACATACAAACCAGTGTTGTGTTGCAGGAAAGCCGCTAGATTGCGTAAAGAGTTACAAGAAGACAGATACTACGCGCCATTGGAAATCATTCGGAAGGAAACAAGATTTGTGGATGCAGTTGTACTAAGTTCCAAGAGACCTTTGCTTCTTCTTGCCAAGGATCCAATGATGGCCGTGTTATGTGTTTACACTGGTTTGATCTTGGGGATCGTCTACATGTTCTTTGTGGCGTTCCCACTAATCTACAGAGAAAAAGTGTATCATTTCACTGCAGCAGAAACAGCATGCTGCTACTTGGGGATTTTGGTCGGAACTTTACTAATGACAGCGACTTCCCCAAGGATCCAAAAAAGATACGCTGCAAGAGTGCAAGCAAACAACAACGTTTCTGTTTCGGAATACAGGTTTGAAGCTCTCTTCTACGGATCCATTCTGTGCCCCGTGGGGTTGATGATTTTCGCATGGACAACGTACCCACACGTGCACTGGATCGGGTCTGTTATAGGGAACGCAATTTTTGGAGCCGGTGCGGCATACATTTTTGCCGGGATCTTGGGATACACTGTTGACGCATACAGATTGTATGCGGCAAGTGGCATGGCTGCAAACAGTTTTGTCAGATCGATCATGTCCGGGGTGCTCCCCTTGGTCACACGGTACATGTACAACAGAATGGGCGTCAATTGGGCCAGTTTCTTTTTGAGCATGTTGTGCGTTTTGATGATCCCAGTGCCCTTTCTGTTCACAAAGTACGGAGCCCTTTTGAGATCCAAGAGTCCGTACGCCTGGGACGACTAACGGAGAGTCTAATTTCAAGGACATCTACGTACACTTCCGTATAATCTCTAATCAATCAAACTCTTTCTTGATAAATCGCTTTTGAAATCCTAAACGAGCGAGTTCGTAAAAATCTTCGGCACTCCACACACGTGCTTAGTATTTTTCCCACGTTCGTCTTTTCTTTTTTTCATCCCTGGATCGGCTTTTCCGAAGTGCTGTTTTTTCTGCTGTTTAGCATTGTTTCGACTTTTTTGGCCCTTTGGTTCGGTGATAACCCAAGTTTTACATTTAAACTTTGTTTTTGAAACTCATCCTGGAAGCGAAAACTTGTTAGTGTTGGTGGTTACTCTGCGTTGGGGAGTCAACAAAGTTTTGTGTCTTTCGTCTTTTGCACTGATCGTATTTCACAACAGAAAGCTCATAAAAGCAAGACAAACTGAAACGCGCCAGCATACAAAATGTCTAAACAGTTTAAGCATTCAGATATGAGAAGAAAGTCATCGGTCCTGTATTCCACCTCTGTCGGGAAAGGGGGATTGTTCAACCCACAGGACCTGCTGTCCCCTTCGTCACACGGGAAAAACGTGTTTTTGGAAAATGAAAACGAAAACGAAAACGAAAACGAAAACGATAGCGGAAGCGAACCAGGGTCGAGAGAACAGAGTCCACTAACTAGTTTGAACTCCGGTACTGGAAGCCACAGCACCAACAACAAACAGCAGAAGGGCGAACAAACACATTTGTTGAACGGCGACTCACAAGCAAGCTACTCTTCCATGGATAATTTGCTCACTGCGCAACAACAAAGGGCCAACAAGCACGGTTTCTCCCCACTGAGAGAAGAAATCGAACAGGACCTCGAAAATGGCAGGTCTGACCAGCAAAGTGACCAGAGAAGCGCAAACAACTCGTCCTCAGAGATCTACCCTGAGCTATTGGAAGAAGAGCGCGAATTGCTTTTGGATAACAAATTAATCGACTCGAACGACCACGATACAAGCGACATTGCAGCAAAATGGGCCAGCGCTAATCCAGAGATGCTTTCGACCTCATACCACAGAGAACTGAAAACATTGGTGAAAAATGCGGCTCCTCTAGTGCTCACTTTTCTTTTGCAAAACTCGCTTTCATTAGCCTCGATTTTCTCTGTTTCGCATTTGGGGACCAAAGAGTTGGGGGCTATCACTTTGGGGTCTATGACTGCAAATATTTGTGGGTTTGCTGCAATCCAAGGTTTATGTACATGTTTGGACACATTATGTTCGCAAGCTTATGGGGCGAAAAAATACCATTTAGTTGGGGTTTTTTTGCAGAGATGCTGTGCTTTAGCTATTTTGGGGTTCATTCCTGTGCAGATTTTGTGGTATTTCTTCAGTGAGCCATTGTTAAAAGTGTTTATCGAACAAGAGGAATTGTGTTATTTGGCATCAAACTATTTGAAAATCATGGTTTTTTCATTGCCTCCGTTCATTGTTTTTGAATGTACAAAGAGATTTTTACAATGTCAGGGGATTTTCCATGCGTCCACTTTAGTGTTACTAGTTTGTGCTCCATTGAACGCTTTCATGAATTACTTGTTGGTGTGGAACCCATATGTCGGGGTTGGCTACCTTGGTGCCCCTATATCTGTGGTGCTAAACTATTGGCTGATGTGCCTAGGTTTGATCTCTTACATCCTTTTTACAAAAAACAAAATCAACCCTAGAAAATGTTGGGGTGGGTTTGTCCAGTACGACCAGATCTTCCACAACTGGCAACAAATGATCAACTTGGCTGTTCCTGGGATCATCATGGTGGAAGCCGAGTTTGTTGGGTTTGAAATTTTGACGATTTTTGCTGCGAAATTGGGTGAAGACGCTTTGGCCGCTCAAAGTATTGTTGCCACTATTGCCAGTTTTGCATACCAAATCCCATTTTCCATCAGTATTTCTACTAGTACAAGAGTGGCCAATTTCATTGGTGCTGGATTATGGAAAAATTGTTTGATCACTTGCAAATCCGCATTGTCGTTATCCTTTGTCATTAGTTGCAGCAATCTGTCTATTATTTTCATTTTGAAACACAAGATTGCACAAATATTTTCGACAGAACCCGTGGTTATCAAGCTTGTTGAACAATCTTTACCTATCTTGGCCGTGATGCAGTTGTTTGATGCTTTTAATGCGTGCACTGCTGGATGTTTGAGAGGTCAAGGCCAGCAAAGAAAAGGGTCTGTCATCAACATTTTGGCCTTCTATATCATTGGGGTCCCGATGGCCTATTTCTTGACTTTCAAATTGAACCTATCTGGGGTCACTGGGTTGTGGTTGGGGATCGTTAATGCGTTGATCTTTATGACTGTGTGCCAAAGTATGGCTGTGTTCAACGTGAACTGGAAGGACTTGGTGAAAGAAGCCGAGGCCAGAAACCAGGACCATGTGTAGTTTGGTTGAGAATTTGGGCATTCTGCTCTTGTTCCAAAATATAATTATTCACATTTTATAGACTTTAAATATAACCTTTCACTGCTGAGATGCATGGTGTAAGTTGAAATTTTGACGCACTGTTAAGTGCAACGAATGAACTGATACTATGTTATATACTTGATACTTGATATAAATGCTGTGAAGACTGTGCTAATTCCGTTTGACCTGTATTGGCTTTTTCAACGTTTGACTAAGCTAGCTGTGCTCGGCCAACTGCGCTACTCTCGCTACGCTCGAGTAGCCCTGTCTAAATCATATTATCATTCAAAACTTTTGCCAAATTATTATACAACCATGCAACAGATTTTTTATTATCATTCACCAATTTATCGAAAAACTGTATAGCTTCATCCACCGAACATCTATTAACATTTGCATAACTTTGTATTTCTCTTACTAATGCAGCTCTTCTTTGATATGTTCTGATTTTTGGAATCTTGGACAATTTCCCCTTACCGTATTTCAATTCAAACTGATGTATTTGCTGTTTCACAGATGTTTCAAATTCGTCATACAATTTGGCCACACTCTCAGGCGCTTCCGTTATTATTAATTGGAAAGTTTCAATATCACCAAAATTTTCCGGAGCCCATTTTTTTCTTCTTTTGGGTAAAGATTCCGGTCTATGATTAGTTAAAGGAGCAAAACTGTCTTGTTTTATTGAACTTCCTTCATGAAAATCTGGAGTGCCATGTTGCTGTGCGGCAGCAGCAGCAATTATTGGCAATGCAGATGAACTGTTTGAAACAGCTTGCAACGTCTCTGATAACCCATCTGCATCTTCTGTAGCGGTGCCATTACTATCAGCCTCATCAATTGCTTTCCCCTTTCTCGATCTTTTCTTTCCTGTAATACTACTGTTGCTGTTTTTGCGACTATGATTATTTTCACTATGATTATTGCTATTGTTATTGTCATTACTACTGTTACTTGTGTCGTTTATATCGTCTCTTGCTGCAGATTTCAAAGAGGAAACAGCCATTGCAGCAGCAGCAGCCCGAGCAACCGCTGCATTGTTATTATTACTAGGGGCATCACCACCATTGCTGTTGACCGATGTGGTAAATGGTGTTTGATGTTGCTGAGAGTAATTTGTCAGCATTGACTCCAGAGACACTACTCTCTGACGCAATTCCCTATTTTCCTCTTGCAAGCTTTTGATTTCCTGACTATTCATATCTTGCATCGGTTTCAACTCATCTTTGATCGTGTTCAACAACCCTTTCAATGCACTCACATCCACTTCCAAAAATCCATTGCTTTTGGCCTTTTCTTGTTCTTTGAGTTCTTCAACAAGAAATTCATCGATCTTGTCTACAATATCCTGTATGATGTTTCCTGTGTCAATGATGTTGCTCATATTGGTTTGATCTTTCAGAGCAGTAAAAGTAAAGATTTATAAAATGTCGTTCAAACTGGTAAAAAAAAAAAGAAAATAAAATAAAAATAGTCCACTCAATCAATTAAAATCAGTTCTTGGTTGTGGTGTTGGGCTGATGCAGTTTGATACATTGTTTATCTAAATACGTATATGAACCAAAAAGATCAAACACTTTAATTTCTTTTCAAAAACAATTAAACATCTCCTTAGAGTCTCATAATTCTTTCAAGAACGTCAGTCGTTCCAAAATAACGATAAACAAACAAGACCAAACACAAAAAAAAAAAAAACCTTCGAAAGTAAAAAAAGTTCAGTGTGTCAGAAAGCAAAAAACCAAAAAGACCAAAGTGAAAAAGTTTAAAAGTTTAAAAGGTAGGAAAAAGAAACGACAGACGTATTGACGACAGACGCTTGACGCATCAAACGTCAGCAAGTGTTACCCAGACAATAGGCAGATTAGACGTTTTGAGTGTCACGCGACGCTTAATGCGTCGTGAAAAAAAAAGGCAAACACATGGTTCTGCTGGTCAATGTTCTTCAATTGGTAAAAAAATTTACTAGTTGTATTGGTTAAACCTAGCAGGTCTAGTGATTAATGCTATTATTAAGTCAAATAGCCAAACAAGAGTCCATCAAATAAGATACAGTTTTATGATTAATTTCTTAGTGTACAGTATGATGCTTTAGATATTTGAAGATAGGTTATGGAAAGTTGCTTATTTCTTGGCCTTTTTGGTAGCTTTAGTCTCTTTTGGAGTTTCTTCCACTTCTTTTTCTTCTTCGCCAGCTCTTCTTTTCTTGCTTTGAGTGATCTGTTTTTTAAACAACACATCCAGTTCGTCTGGGTTGGCAATTTCCATCAATGCCTTGTTGAACACGTTCAATCCGATTTCCACACCATCAATCTCCACAGATCCAGCAGCACCTTCTTCGTCTTCTTCGTCTTCATCATCTTCATCAGCGGTTTTTCTTGAGTGTTCCAATTCTTTGAACAAAACGTCAATAGATTCTTGGTTGAAGTATAATGGTAGAGCAGGGGAGAAATTTGTCTTTACAAAAACAGATCTGATATTGTACTTGCTTATTATGCTGTCTGCGACACGTTGAATGTTGGCCACAGTTTCTTCTTTTGTAAACCATTGGAAATCACCTAAAGACACATTCAATGTTGTGCCCCTTGGAATTTTGCAAACCAATTTGGCATTGTACAATTTTTTAACAGAGTTGTACAAAGTGGTGGCTGATTGGGAAACTCTGATTGGAATGGGTGTGGTGGCCAATTTGTTGTAGAATTTCCCACCCATTAGTTTAGGCATTGTAGTAACAATAGAATCATCACACAAAATCAATGAAAAGTCGTTTAGAAATTGTCTTCTTTTTTCAAAAGCTTTGTAAGTGGTCTTCAAGTCTTTCCCAACAATGATTTTGTCCACTGAAATGTTATCTTGTTGTTTCAATTTGTAAATGACAGAAGATTCGTCATCTGCATCAATGTTGATCCCGTGTTTGTCGTTTAAGATCAACAAGATTTTGAAACCTTGTGGCAAGTCATCCGCGTTGTCTTGCATTTTCGCATACAAAGAGTGTGCTAGCGGTAAAACCAATGGTTTGAACTGCAATTTGTTGTTAGATCCAGTGAAGGATTTGTTGTTGACAAAAATAAGTTGCAATTTGCTCATCAATTCTTCATCGTCATCGGCAATCAACATTTTTTTAGACCCATTTTCTTCTTGATCTTCTTGTTTGGTTTTCAAATATTTCGATAGAGCATCATAGGCTCTGTTGATTCTTTCAGTGGCAACAACTCCGCTCATTCTTAAATTCTTGGGGGCGGGGGGGTGGTTTGTGTTTGATTTTGTGTTTTGCTCTTTTATTCAAACAACGGATTCCTAAGTAATTGTACGTAAATTTCAAGAACATCGCTGAGCATTGGAAAACTATACTCACAAGAGACACAACTTTTGAAAAACCCGAAAGGCCAAAAAAAGAAAAGTTAAAGAGTGCGTATAAAGAAAACGACGAGACGTACAAAACGCCAAGTCGCGTAAAACGACAAGACATGCTGAGCGTCACAAAACGTCAGTACCTCCCCTCCCCCCAAAAGAAGTGAGAAGCAAGCCCGCAATATCAATGATCATCTATCCAAAAAGATCAAACATGTGTGCTCTTCAATTAACAACCTCAGGGCTACCACTCAGCTGAGAGATATACCTGTTTTTCCTTAGTGGATCAATCTTGCAAAGTTTTTCCAAGTACTCTTTCTTCATAGAAGAAACGTCCTTGTGTAACTCGTCAATAACAATATTTTCAATAAAAATCAGCGTCTTCAAGCACCACGCGTTGTCTTGAGCTTTAAAATCAATCTCGTCCTCGTTGATGGTCTTGATTGATTCTGTGAAATTTTGCAACATCTGGTAGTACTGCTCCTTTCCACTTAGATAATCAACAACAAAGGGAGCCTTGATAAACCATTTCAAGTACATCCACACACTTTGATCGTCTGCGTCGGTGAAAATTCCGTTTGTAATGTATAGTACCTCACTAGAAATCAATTTTCCAACTGCCTCGGGATCCTGATTGCGGCTAATAAACATCTGCGGGAACAACGTTGCCCGTTGGTGCCATGCGGAGTAATTCGATATATTGGCATTGATCTTTTCTGTAGTGTACTCAAACTCAGACAGCACTCTGCTTTTCCCGGTCATTTTCTCCAGCTGGGACACAACGTACCTTCTGTAGGCCCACCCATGATAATTTCTTGCATCCAATTGCAGCATTTTCCCAACAAGTTGCAATTCTGCCTCCCACATTCCGACATCGTCGATAGCTCTTAAACACCAGGTTCTGTGACTCCAGATCCAGTATACTTTAGGGAATTTCTTCAGTTGTGCCATTGTGAACAGCAACTCTTTTTGCCAATCAAACGGTTGAGGATTGGTGCCGTAAAGCAAATCGCGGATTATGTGCCTTCTATAGTTCCATGCAACGTTCAATTCAGGGTTTAAATCTAGGATCTCTGTGGTCAATTTGAATGCATCATAATTATAGACTTTGTTCATTTTGTGATCTAGCACCTTGTCATTGAGTGTTCTGTAATATTTGATCTTTGCTTCATCTTTAAGTCTTTTCTGTTCTAGTTGGGACTCATTCAAGTGTCTTCTTTTCAATCCGTGCTGAAGCTTAAGCTGTATCACTTTTTTTTTGTAGTTATGACTTTTCAAAAAGTATGATTTATAGGTTAGTAAATGGTTGCTCGGGGTGCAAATGAACTTATCATGTTGCTTAAAAATAAATCAACAAAGTGTTTCATTTAACATACCATCTTTTCTGGGTGGTGTTCTCTGTTGTTCTGGTTAATCCTTGTCTGTCTGGTTGCTTTTCGAGACGTGTTTTAGAAGACACAGTGTCTGTCAATCTCCGATTAACCGCTTTGTTCGCGATTTTTTTTTTTTTTTCTTCTGCCCTTGAGCGGTCTTTTGATTTGAAAGTCGTGTTTTGTTTACACTGTATTTTCAAAGCTAACTGAGTAAAAATAACATTCCAAAAAGACTCATCCAACAAGACGATCAGCTAAGCCATCCTCTCATAGATTGAAACCATGAGCATTTCTTTGAAAGGAAGCACAAGATCGATCACTGAGTTTTTTGACTACAGCATCAACTCAATTTTATACCAAAGAGCAGTGTATCCGCCAGAAGACTTTCATGTGGTGAAGAAGTACGACCTAAACTTGATGGTGACGCATGACGAGGAGTTGAAATTGTACATACGGAAAATCCTTTTGCAAGTACACAGATGGCTTTTGGGTGGGAAGTGCAATCGCTTGGTTCTGTGTATTGTGAAGAAAACCACCGGAGACGTGGTTGAGAAATGGGAGTTCCTGGTGGAATCAACCACTGCGCCAAAAAATGGCTCCTCAACAAAACAACTAATCACGCCCGAAACAGTCTCTATCGAAGAAACTCAAAAACAGATACGAGCTCTTATCAGACAAATCACAGCCAGTGTAACTTTTCTACCGGAATTGAGTTTCTACAACACTGAAGAGGATCTAAACAGTGATGACGACTATGATGATGGCGACGACGACGAGGCGCTTTACACATTTAACGTCTTGGCATACACGCAAGCCAATGCAAAAGTTCCACTAGAATGGGGAGATTCGGACAGTAAAGAGGTGGCTAACGGGGAGAGCGTGAAATTCAAAGATGTGCACACGACAGATTACAAAGTGGGGGCACAAGTTACGTACAAATTCTAAGCTCACAAGTTGAAAAAATTTATATACGCATGATATCATCTATTGAACAAAGATTCTAGCTTTTGTTGTAAGTTGGACTGCTGCTGCTGCTGCTGCACGGGAAGCTGCTTCTGTGGGGCCTGTCTTATAGGAGCGGTTTGCTTGAACTCTTTGATCTGCAAATCTTGGTGAACAAACGTATACCACTCTTGATTATTGTTTGGGACATTGTATAAGAAATTGTTAAATTGCATGAACATGTTTTTGACAGATGGAGTCTTGAAGATGAACCAGTCTCCAAGATTACCGTCTTGCAATCCTTGCATCCACAATGACGACCACAAAGTCAAATCCCAGGGACACCCTTTTAAAGCTAAAATATAAGCCCAAACAGCAGGATTGATGCAGTTGTGAGTAAGGTTTTTGAAAATTTGGTTGTATTGACTCTCCTGGATAATGGTCTCGTCGTTTGGTGATTCCTCTTTCTCACTTTTGTCATCATCAACATCTCCAATTTCTTCCTTTGGTTTCACAGCAACAGGCTCTGTATTAGAGTCGATTGGTGTGGTCAACAATTTGCAAAACTCAACAATAAGAGATAGTGATGAATCGATATTCGCAGTGGCTCTTTTCAATGATGAGGACGATGGTTGTGCGGTAAATTCTTGCTCTTGAATAGTGTATAGAGTTTTCTTTAACAGTTCAGTGTCTAACTGTAGTTGTTCCCCTATCGCGACAACTTGACTGATTGAAAATTTCGGTTTCACATTTGGATCGATTTTCCATTGTTGCAAGTTGAGCAACTTGATTATCGAAGCAATGTATGTTTCCATGATGTAGTTCACAATTTTGTCCCAAAAATTCCAAATATACAACTCTTTGTAAAAATGCTTCATGATTTGTGGCAAGGACCCACTGTTTAAAATTTTCTCCAAGGACCCCATATACCGACTATAATCTTCAATTTGAACATGGGCCCAATTGATATTGTTAAACTCTTTCCAAACAAATTGTAACTCAGGTTTAATGATCCTGTTCAACAGTACTGCAATACCGCTGTTGATGATCAGCAAGTATTGATCTTTGCAGCTTTGCAACTGGGTGTCTATGGTAGTTGCACTGTTTGGACAGTATTCATTCAATTTTTCAGCCAAGTCATTGATCGTAGTTGAGCAGTAATCTGCCGTATTGATAAGCAATAGGGTGTACTGAATAATGGAATCTTTGTCCACCCCATCAGCAGCAGACGCATCTGAGGTGCCCGATGAAGGTGATTCCGGCAACAATAAATTTTTCAAAATTTTGTTCAAGTACTCCAACAACCATTTGTTGAAAAACTTGGTTAGTTGCAAGATCATTTTGTCCTTGGATTCGTTGTCACTGCTGCTGACCAATTCCAAAGCTTGATTTAGAATCTGTCTGTAAGTTCTAAAAAGATCCATACTGGATGGAATAATCGAGGCGTTACTTGTGTCTTCAATCTCGGAAGTTGACGGAATTTTTGGTTCACTCATGTACTGCATAATTTTTTTCTGCAAAATCGGGTCTTGATTGTCAATCCACAAGTATATGTATGGCTCAAAGCAAGTGGAAATGTTTTGAACATCGCTTTCTTTGCTCAATCTGTTGTTGAACTTCACCTTTATGTATTTTTCAAACTCCAAAGTCGCTTGCAGAGATTCCATAAACACGTTAATGTTGATCGACGGCTGTTGTTGCTGTCCCGAGGCTTGTTGTGTCAAATCTCTCTTCAAAATAATGACCAAGTCTGTTCTTGTGAATTGGTAAAATTTCTTTGTTATTTCGAGTAACATGTCCCAGTTGGAGGGGAAATACTCGGCATATTTAGATTGAAAATTATTCAAAACTTTTTTGAAGAAAAGAAACCTTCTTGACAAATTTTCAAGCGATGATGTCTCGTCATCAATCTGGAAGACTTGCTTGAACTCAAACAAAACTTTGTTATCGATAATCCAGTGTATGATCTCTGATTTTTGCCTTTGGTTCACACCAATAATCTCGCATATCCCGTTTTTTAACTGGTCTTGGGAGATACCAGCAGAACCACTAGCAGGGTCGTGATCCAGTAATTGATTGAAATGTTTTCTGAATCTTGAGTCAAGCGTTTCCTTCAAGCTTGAAATCATGATTAGTATACGGTTGATTTCGTTGATCGATTTGTACTCTTTCTCAAAATAATCGCTAGCTAATTCATTCATAGTTTTGTAACTTTCCACCATGCTGATATAATCTTCGTCATTGCCATTGAGCAGTTTTGTGCAATTTGTGTAATGATCACATAGACTTTTCAAGTTTCCAAAAAACTGCGATGAAACATGTAAATTAGTTTTCAAACAGTCTAGTTCAGATATATTAGAGGTTAACGACATTATGGATGCTTGAGTTGAGTCCAATTTCAAAAGGTACTCATTGTATTGCTTGTTGATACTTTCCATGGCTTCGTAAACCTCTGATAGACTGGCATGCTCCGTTTCATTTGAGTCCTTGTCGCTTCCACTTTTGCCGTTGATTTCCTTGTGCAATAAAAACTGCTTGTATTGTGTGGTTTTGGTAATGAGGTCATCCAATTCTTGCAACGCCTGCGGAGTCTTTAATATATCGCATAGATCATCCAAGGGATTGTAGTCAAAGTCAGATATCGACACCATAATGGATGCAAAAAAAACACAAAAAAACACAAAAAGAATATAGTGAATGCTGGTGGGTTGCTGACTTGTGTTTCTGGGTATAAAAGTTAGATATATATATCAGCTCAAGCAAATATCAAAGATATCGAAGTTTGCTAGCCTGTTACTATCAGCTTCCTGAAAAACAAAACAAACCTGAACCAAAAAAAAAAACCCACATACCAAATACAAAAAAAAATAATGCTCTCGGCGAGGATCGAACTCGCGACCTTCAGATTATGAGACTGACGCTCTACCGACTGAGCCACGAAAGCATCTTATAATTGATGTTTTTAGCAGTTACAGGAGAGGTCCAGTACAAAATAAGAAAAGAGCACTAAAAAGCTACAAATTTCTAACCTGATGACGGGAAAGTTCAGATTCCACTATTGAGTTAATTGAAACTTACCGTAATGGGTACTAACACTTTTCTTCTTGCAAAGACTTAGGCCTCCTGTCAAAAAATCGTTTCCTATACCAATATTTAACTGTCTCGCTTTGAGTGATTCAATACCAACACGCTGCACATCATCGGCTCCTTAATTTTGCAGATCGCTTTGGACATTTGCTTGCTGTTCCATTCTGATCTTGTTTTTATTATCACCTTTTTGTTTTGCAATGCTATGCGCACAACCCAACTATTTTTAATGAAAAAGAAAAAAAGTTGCCAAACAGGTAATGATGTATATTTCCAAACACAACATCAATGTTTGGCCACTTGTCTGTTGTTTTAGAAAAGGTAACATAGTCTAGATCATGTTTTAGATTTTTTTCGCAAAGCATCTGGTATGTTGTGTGTATTTATCAAGCCTCTTTGTTGTATGTAATTGTTCAGATGCATTGCGACTTTAGGTTTGCTAACCGGCTAGTACAAAATAAGTGCTCGGGTTCGGGTAACTCGAAAATTTTTTACCATCTTTTTCTCTTTTCTTACTCCTCATGTATTTGTGTTTCGCTCATTGTGTTACTCTCGATGCGAATCAAGATGGGAAACGTAAATTAGAAGTAAATATTGCAGTAGGTTTGATTAAACAGACAGTAAACCAAGCACACCAACACCAGCGAGCTTTTTAAGAAGACCTCTCAGTGGATTTACGCAAAGTGTTGAAATCAGCCTACAAAAATAGATTTACAAAATGTCTATGAAATTACCACAAAACCCAAACGCAGGGTTGTTCAAACAAGGATACAACAGTTACTCCAATGCCGATGGCCAGATCAACAAATCTATAGCTGCTATCAGGGAAATTCACCAGATGTGTCTGACCTCCATGGGTCCATGTGGGAGAAACAAAGTGATTGTTAACCAATTGGGGAAAATCATTATCACAAACGATGCGGCCACGATGTTGCGTGAATTAGATATCGTGCATCCAGCTGTTAAAGTTTTAGTTATGGCCACTGAGCAACAGAAGATTGATATGGGAGACGGGACGAATCTAGTGTTGATTTTGGCGGGTGAATTGTTGAACGTTGCTGAAAAATTAATTGCACTAGGCTTGTCTCCAATCGAAATCATCCAAGGTTACAACATGGCCAAGAATTTTGCCATCAAAGAATTGGACTCGATGTATGTAAACGAAATTTCTGATAAGGCCAACAAGGAGGAATTGATCAAAATGATCAAACCGGTTATTGCCTCAAAACAATACGGTCACGAAGACATCTTGAGTGATTTGGTCAGTGAAGCTGTGTCCTATATCGGAGGCAATAGCAAATCAGGTTTTAATGTGGACTCTATCAGAGTTGTGAAAATTATGGGTGGGTCCTTGGTTAACAGTAAGGTCATCAAGGGGATGGTTTTTAACAAAGAGCCGGAAAGTCATTTGAAATCGTTACCAGACAATGAAAAACATAAAGTGGCCATTTTCACTTGTCCAATCGATATTGCCAACACAGAGACAAAGGGAACAGTTTTATTGCATAACGCCAAAGAAATGCTTGATTTTTCAAAAGGTGAAGAACAGCAGTTGGATGAAATTATCAAGGGGTTGGCAGACAGCGGAGTGAAATGTGTAATTGCCGGTGCTACTGTCAGTGATTTGGCCTTGCATTACATGAACAGATACAACTTGTTAGTTTTAAAAATTGGATCTAAATTTGAGTTGAGAAGGTTATGTAGAGTGTGTGGTGCTACTCCATTGGCAAGATTGGGTGCACCAACTCCAGAAGAAATGGGTGTCATCGAAACGGTGAAGACTATGGAAATTGGAGGCGACAGAGCCACTGTTTTCAAACAGGAATCAAATGAACAAACAAAGTGCGCCACGATTATTTTGAGAGGTGCCACACAAAACAATTTGGATGATATCGAAAGAGCCATTGACGATGGGGTTGCAGCTATCAAAGGGTTAATGAAACCAGACGAAGACTCTGGGAAATTGTTGCCTGGTGCTGGGGCCACCGAAATTGAGTTGGTTTCTAGAATCACCAAGTACGGTGAAAGAACTCCTGGATTGTTGCAATTATCCATTAAACAGTTTGCCAAAGCTTTCGAAGTTGTTCCAAGAACATTGGCAGAAACCGCAGGTTTGAACATCAACGAAGTTTTACCAAATTTGTATGCTGCCCATGCAAACACTAAGAACTCTGAAGACGCCATTGATTACGACGAAGAAGATAGAAAAATCCTGAATGATGGTGGTGAAAACAATAGTAATAATAGTAATGCACTATATCAAGGTATTGACATTGACGGTGTTTATCCTGATGGAATCAAAGACGTTCGTGAAGATGGCATTTACGACTTGCTTGCCGCCAAAAAATTTGCCATCAACGTTGCCACTGAAGCTGCCAATACCGTTCTTTCCGTTGATCAAATTATTATGGCCAAGAGAGCCGGGGGTCCAGCTGTTCCAAAGGGTCCAAAACCAGGTAACTGGGATCAAGATGATTAAACTGATGTGTATATATTGATTTGAGAAGGATAAATTGTATATTGTATAATTGTGCATTGAATGTTTGCATTAACAAGCTTGCATTTAGACCTTTCTACCAGTAAAAAGAATAAGATCTTTAACTTCTGTACACAAGAGAGTGGGTAAAGGAGCGTAATTTGTTATAATACTTATTGATATTACATAAAAGTATATAGTTGATGCAAAAAAAATGATTTGTTAATGAATGTGCAGAATGAACGAAACATGAGGGTATGTTAGCACTTTAAAACTCAAGCTACAACACATTGTGGGGTGAAAAACCAGGAGAGACCCAAGAACAAAAATTGGTCTTTGTCTTCAGAGTTGTTTTGGGAGTCTTTGTTAGCAGCGTGTGTAGTAGCGGCTTGCATTGTTATTTGAGTTTTTCTTTTGGATGGTGTTTGAGTTTGTTTTTGTATTAATTGAAGAGGCTTTAAAAATTTGAAGCTTGATTAGATCTTTGTGCTCTTTATATATTGATGGAAATAAATGGTTCTGCTTGATTTAGTTTGAGGTTGGAAATAACTGTTTGTGGAAAAACCTAATATTAAAGTTTTCAAAACCACCATTTTGGGTTTGATTAATGCACACATACAAGTAGATACAAACCTCAAAGGACCGTTTAAACCTCACTCAAAGCAACTGATGGTGTTTAAAGACGCCTAATCTCTGAATTTTTTTCTGATAATGGAATTTATCTCTTCTGTTGTGGTATTTGCTTCATAACCTTATTGCACAAGTTTTTTTTCCTTTTTGTTAAAACCGGGAAAATCATTTTTCCTTTTTAAGACGAGTCAAGGCAACTGCTGGCACAAAACGGTAGATAAATCAATTAGAAGAAGAAAAAGTATGTATCCCTTATCATACAACTTTATTGTTTTTGATCAAATTTCAATCAATGCGCCTGCAAGAAACTATATTTGAGGATATTACGATGCCAAGTCCATTATCGATGTGATACAAGATATCAATTAAAGTTGTTGTGTCCTCCCAAAGGGGTAATTTTTTTATGCATGGAAAAATTATTCCGTATGCACTAGAAGGTCCTGCAAAATGATATTATGGTAACTTTGAGTTTTGGTACAATATCTCATCTTTGCATATATAAACGCAAAATGTTTGAGCTCAACTAAAAATAAAATGTTGTTCTCTCAACTACAAACACGAATCAAAAATTGAACAAACAACCAATCAAAATCAAAATGCAAACCGCCAACACTTACGCCGCTAACAAAGACTCTCAAAACAACTCTGAAGACAAAGACCAATTTTTGTTCTTGGGTTTGTCTTGGTTTTTCACCCCACAGTGTGTCGTTGCTTAAATTAATCACACAAGGATACTTTCCATTTTCAAGCATGCGCATAATGCACTTCAACTACATGGTTTGCGATTGTAACATTACATTTCTTCATTACAAACCACTATCAAATATACTTTTTCTATACAAACATTACTTTACTATAATTAATTTCTATCTCCAAAACTTTTTTTTAATACTTAGAGTAAAGATCTTGCTAATATCTTGAAACAGTGCATCTTTTTAACTTATAATACATAATTTGCTACATGCTCAAAAAAAATATCCTAAATATCAGGTTAAAATAACAAATCATCCTTGAATCAATTTGGCAGTTAGACTTTCCAAATCTTCCAAAGTCTGTGGTTCTTCAACTTCAATAACATTGTCATCATCAGGTTCGCTTTCGCTAGAGTAGCTAGTGAACTTTCTTTTCTTGTATGATCTCTCTTCTTCATATTCACTTTCCATATCATCACTTAAGTTACCTGTACCGACATTGTAGTCATTTCCATCTTCATCCTCATAATCTTCGCTGGCATCGCTCATATCAGCCTCCAATTCTTTACGCATTTGTTCCAGTCTCTTTCTTTTCTTTTCTTGTTTCTTTTCCTTTGCTAGTTCTTTATCAGCAATATCAGCGTTGGCCATGACTTCACTTTCCTTGGCAAGAAAAGATTTCATTTGTGTGTCAACATCACCTTCTTTGTGGAAATCTTCTTCACCAATCAATTCATAAATTGGATGTGCAGTACCATCGTCGTCAAATTTAAGTCTTGTTGGATTACCCTTTGTAGACAAAGATGCTTTTTTAGACAAAGCCTTTCTTTGTGCTCTTTTTGAAGTTGGAACAATTAATTCTGGCAACTCTTCTTCTTTCAATGCATGGTCTGCTCTTTTGACAGTCATGAAATCGTCTTCTTCATCGGCATGTTGCTTGGTGATGTTCATGTAATGCTCACTCAACACATTTTGATTCTTTCTTTGAAACATCTTGTCAATTTTGGTTCTAGGCTTGTCAGCTTTTTCATCCACCAGATCACCGTTTTCGTTTGTTCTAGCCAACAATTGCAATTGTCTTGAGCTATTTTTCAATTCTTTTGCTTTCTCAAAAGACTTCATCCCTTTGAATTTGATCTTTGGTGCACCAGGTAAACCTAAAGAGTTGGCAAATTCTTCACTAGGCAAATCTTCAAACTTGAAAACTTCTTTATCTTTTTGAATGTAAATAGACTTGACATATGAGATAAAAGCCTTTTGTGCCAAATACTTCAATTCCGGGTCTTTGAACAATAGAGATTGCAATTGTGGTTTGATAGATTTCTTTTTGGATTGTTTGATATTCAATTTAGCTGGCTCAATGTTTTTCGTCTTCAATCTCGCCAACATCCCTGGTTCTTCTTGAGGAGTCAACAACAACAAGTTCTCACCAGCTTTCCCGTTTCTTGCAGATCTACCTGCTCTGTGAATATACGTATCAACGTCCTCTGGACAATCCAATTGGACAACCCAATCAACTGCAGGAAAATCAATCCCTCTGGAAACAACATCAGTGGCAAACAAGACAACGTGTTGAGCTCTGCTGAACTTGTCTAAAGTATCCGTTCTTGCTGTTTGCTTTTGTCTCCCATGCAAGTGCATTAGTGATATACCAGGTTGTAGTTTTCTAAAAGTTTCATAAACAAAATGGACTTGTTTTGACGAGGAAAAAAAAACAATGATTTTATTTTTCAAATGGGTTTTGATGAAACTGTACAAAATATCCAATTTGTCTGGCAGTGGAACTGTGATGTATGACTGTTTTAAAGATTCTGGTGCTCCTCCGTTTTTCGTATCATTACCGTCTTTCTTGTTCATGACTAAGTTGTTGATTGATTCACCACACGTTTTGTAATTGGTCAAGGACAGTCTTGCCAAGTTTTGTAAAGATTGAGACTGAGTGGCACTGTAAAGCAAAGTTTGTCTTGAAGCTGGCAAATTTTCCACAATCGAGTCCAATGTTTTACTGAACCCCATATCCAAACATCTGTCCGCTTCGTCCAAGACCAAGATTTGCAAATTCGATGTATTGAAACCAATGGTCTGATCCATGTGTTGTAAGATTCTTCCTGGAGTCCCAACCAAAATATTCATTTTTGTAATTCTATCTTTTTCAAATTTCACATCTTTCCCACCAATAACCAAACCTGCACCAAAAGAATGATATTTCCCAATTTTCACAAGAACTTCGTATATCTGCATAGCCAATTCTCTGGTTGGAGAAATAATCAGAGCTCCTAATCCATCAAATTCGGTCCATCTTTCTCTGTACAATTTTTCTAAAACTGGGATCAAGAAAGCCAGCGTTTTCCCAGACCCTGTTCTGGCACTCCCCAAAACATCAAAGTTCTTCAAACACATTGGAATGGATTCTTTTTGGATATCTGTCATTTTCAAAAAAGCGTTTTCTTTCAAACCTTTCACAGTTTTATCGCTGATTGGAAGATCTTCAAAAAATTGGCTTGTAGAGGTTTTACCATCGTACTCTTGGATTTTGGTATTCAAGTCATTGATATACTCAGACTCTTTTTGACGGTTTTCTTTACGCTGTTTGGTATTGTATTTTAGTTTTCTGGCCATCTTTTGCAAGTGGTGCTTATTTTTCCTGAAGTTTGTGTCACTGCTGTTTGACTAATGCACTTCAACTTTGTCCTTAATGGTTCAGGTTAGGGTGTTTCTTTCAGCAATAACATATGATACCTAATAAGCATCGAACAATGAACCTCATCAATTCCAATAGATTAAATGACCTTATGAAAGCGGTAAAAACTCTATTACTTTAACAAAGAAAAAAGAAATGTTTGATCTTTACAAATTTTAATATTATCTTAGATCACATGACTATTTGCATTTTTCGACGTATTATACGACGAGACGTTTATAACGACGTGGGCCAATTTTTTTTTTTTTTTGTTTTTTTTTTGTTTTTTTTGTTTTTTTTTGGTTGTAGCACCAAAAGGCTGTACCAAAAGGCTGCACACATCAGCTTCTTGTAAATTCTCGCCCTTAAAACATTAACAATCACTTTTTCGCCTTCAGCAGCGGTAGTTTATATCAAACAATTGTAACAGTACTTTTGTTTTTTTATATTTCCCTTGGTCAAACTATCTCAGTCTCTTTTATTGCTTTGGGTCTTGTTTATGCTCACTGATTAATTTATCACAAACCAAAAAACGCCAACCCACAAAGTTAAAACCTGAAAATCATCAACATGTCCCAAGGTATTCTTTACGCCAACCAAAGAATCAGATCTTGGATTCCAAGAGCTATTTGTGATTATTTCAAACTAGATTACAATCTAGTCAATCCGGAAGCTCTTACTGATAAAAATGACGATTTTTTCAGAGATTTCCCGTTGAAAAAAATCCCAAGTTTTATTGAGTACCAAAACGATGCTCATCCAAATGCTGTTTTCAAATTGACCGAGGTTATTGCTGTCATGTACTACTTGTTGGAACCTTTGGCCGATGAATACAAAAAAACCCAAGACACTCAATACAAATTTGCCTACCAACTTCTAAACGGTAGAGATGGTTCATACACTACAAGAGCCACTATTTTGAGATGGATCAGTTTGGTCAACTCGGACTTCTTGATCAATTTGGCAGCTGTTATGAAGGCTTTGAGAGGAGAGGGCCCATATATCAAAAAAGATTTTGATGCTAAAAATGCTTCTGTTGATGGAATGGTTGCCGACATTTTTGAAAAAAGATTGTCTGAATACACTTACTTGACCGATGAAATTCCAACTTTGGCTGATTTTTTTGCTTGTGCTGTTTTCACCAGAGGCTTCAACTTTGTTTGGGGTCAGGAATGGATGGCCAAGTATCCAGCTACTTTGAGATGGTTCAACACTGTTAGAAACCATCCATTCTTGAAATCATTTTATGCTGATTTCCATTTCAACGAAAAACCATTGTCTCCTCCACAACCAAAGAAAAAAGAAGCTAAAAAAAAAGATGCTCCACAAGAAAAAAATAAAGCTCAAGCAGCTAAAAAACCAGAAGCTCCAGCTGCTGAAGCTCCAGCTGCCGAAGCTAAAAAACCAAAACATCCTTTGGAATTGTTGGGTAAATCCACTTTCAACTTGGACGAATGGAAAAGAGAATACTCTAACAACGACACCAGACCAGTTGCTTTGCCATGGTTCTGGGAACACTACAACCCAGAAGAGTACTCTATCTGGAAAGTCTCTTACAAATACAACGACGAATTGACCTTGACCTTTATGTCCAACAACTTGGTTGGTGGTTTCATCAACAGATTGAGTGGTTCTGTCAAATACATGTTTGGTTGTTTGGTTGTTTACGGTGAAAACAACAACAACGGTATTATTGGTGCTGTTATGATCAGAGGTCAAGAATTCAAACCAGCTTTCGACGTTGCTCCAGATTGGGAATCTTACGACTACGAAAAATTGGATGTCTCCACTGAAGAAAACAAAGAATTTGTTAACAACATGTGGGCTTGGGACAAACCAGTTGTTGTGAATGGTGAAAGCAAAGAAATTGCTGATGGTAAAGTCTTGAAATGATTACACTGCTGTTTCCATTTCTATATTTTTTTTTTTTAATTACATCTTTTTGCTCATTATTTAAATTACTAATCAATGATTGATTAAACAAAACTTTCTTTAAGATGAATGTCAAAAGTTATACTCTTTCTAGGAGTTTAAAGGTAAGACAGACGTTCTTGAAGTAGGAAATGCGAACACATCAAGAGAATTGCATACCCTTTTATCGCTGTTACCCACTCTTGCTTTGAAATACTTTCACCATGATATTCAGTAGATTTCTTGACTAACTACAAATACAAAGTAATACCAAAACAAATTAGCTAGCTTCTTTTAGCTCAAAATGTTTGTTGAGCAAAGCTTCAAGCAGATCTTTAGAAAATACCGACCAAGTGTCATACGATTGATGTCAATAAGAGTCACATGCTTGTTGTTTCCATGTTGTTTCATACTTGATGTTCAGTTAAAAAAAGAGTCATTACCCCTATATTAACATTTGTGGAAAATTTACTGCCATCGTTGATTGTTTTCAAAGGCTTATTGAATTTATGAGGTTTGAGCAACAGGTAAATACTATTGACAGCGACGGTCTGTTTTTCTTAAACATCAGATGTAGTCGAAAACTAGGCTAGAAGCACATCAAGAATAAACCCAAAAAAGCACACTCAAAAACATGCCTCCAGATGCCATCTATATAAGTCAAGTGATGGGATGGTCTATTCCAAAAGCTATATGTGATTACTTTCAGCTCGACGACGCTATTGCTTGCTCCAACTTCAACGCCCATCGGTATGGTGTTTCCTCAAAAGGTTTATACAAACTGGCTGATATCTTGGCCAATATCTACTCTTTGCTAACTCCATTGGCAGATAAGTATACAGAAACAAAAGATTCTCGGTATGAACTTGCTTACAAGCTTGTCAATGGAAAGGAAGGAGTCGAAAATACCAAAGAAAACAATGAGCTGTGGATGAGTCTCATATGTACTGAGATTTTGGTTCCCTTTGCAGAAGCCATGAAAGCCTTAATTAGAAATGATGTTGATAGCACAAGAGACTTTGACGCTAAAAAGGCTTCGCTTCATGAAAGCGTTGGTAGAACCGTTGATATGAGATTAACAAATCACGATTATTTAGGAGATGAAGGGCCATCTTTGGCTGATTTTTTTGCCTGCTTTGCTCTGGCTGGAGCATTTAATGGCTTTTGGAGTTCTGAATGAATTGATAACCATCCTGTGACTTTTGAGTGGTTTGAAAAAATGCAAAACCATCCTTTCTCAAAAAGTTTTTTCGCTGATTCAGTATTTGCTGCAAAACATTCCAACTCTTCGGTACCCAAAGCAAACGAAAACTCCAAAAAAGCTAAGGAAAAAGAGGTTTCACGAAAGTCAGCACTCAAATTTATTGAAAGACCTAAACATCCTCTAGAACTATTGGGCCCATCTGAGTTTAAGTTGAACGATTGGAAAAAGAAATATGCAAATAACGACACCAGGTCTGTTGCTTTGCCTTGGTTTTGGGAGCACTACAACCCCAAGGAGTACTCCATTTGGAAAGTTTCTTACAAGTATAACGACGAACTGACTTTAACCTTTATGTCCAGCAACTTAGTCAACGGATTCATCAACAGACTAGTCGGCTCTATAGAGTACATGTTTGGATGCTTTGTCATTTATGGGGAAAACAATAACAATGGTATAACGGGTGCGGTCATGGTCCGAGGCCAAGAATTCAAACCAGCCTTTGATGTTGCCCCAGATTGGGAGTTCTATGACTATGAAAAACTGGATGTGTCAGTCGATGAAAACAAGGAGTTTGTCAACAACATGTGGGCGTGGGACAAACCAGTCCTTATCGACGGCGAAAGCAAGGACATAGTTGATGGTAGAGTAATTAAAAACTACATGTCTCAAACTCCATGGACCAGTGACTATAAGGCCGAAACTTAAAGCTCCACGTATTGCAACTCTATTGTCTCAGTTTCGTGTGAGTCACTTACTAGAGATGCCTCGATATTATCTTGATTTTTCAGCTCAACGTATGTATTTGGAGGAATGACCTCGTTATTTATCTGAACCATTGCTAACTCGGTTTTTGGCTGCAGGATGTAGATCTTGTTGTTTTGCTTCAATTGAATGTAAAAAAAAGTTGTCACAGCCTCAGGTCCATTGAACTGCGTGAAATTGGCACTTCTCGCTAGATTGAAATCTAAGTGATATTTGGAAGTCCCCGAATCGTCTACCTTTGTGTCTTTAACTCCAAAACTGTACCACGTCTTTTGATCTCTGTTGTTGTTTGCAAAGTAGGAGAGCGGATTTTGATTAAACTCTGCCTTGTCAAAAATTTTGAAACTGTTTCTGCTTTTTCTATGTACAAACTTGATCTCTTTTAAGTTTCGAGTCTTTACAAGTTCAAGTAACTTGACATGTTGATCTTCCCGTGGCACTGCGTAGCCTAATGGTAATAGGAGTCCGGAGGGCTTAAAGTTTGGCAGAGGGATATAGTTTTCCCTGTCTTTTTCACCTTGGTTATCATTACCAAAACCAGCGGAGCCTTTTCGTTGGCTCTGCTTGCTATATGGTCTTCTGTATGTTTTTGTTTCAAAGCTCATAATGATGTTGCGTGTTGAGTTTGATTGAGGTGGTTGTTCTCTTGGAGTCTTGAACGATAACCTTCACCTGAACGTGCATTCTTGACACGGTGAGAAAAGCTTACTGGCTATGAAGTTCACTTAATTGTGAACTTTTCACTTCACGTGACCAACAATAATTATTCAAGAAATGAAGTTTGTACCTGCATCATTTTCATTTCATCAGTGTTACTTGCTAAAGCTGGTTATTTTATAAACCTTTATAAAAAAACTATACACAAAAAGAGAAAATAGATCTCATATACGCTCACAATTCATCAAAGTAATCGTCGTCGTCAAATTCATCTTCATCATCTTCATCATCAAAGTCTTCTGGACCTTCGCCTGCACCAGCTTGTTGGTACAATTTCGAAGTGATTGGGAAAGCGACTTTTGATAATTCTTCGAATTTTTCGTCGAAATCTTCAGAAGTGGCTGAATCCATGTTGTCTTCCAACCATTCCAAAGTGTCGGTAACAGCATCCAACAAAGTTTCTTTATCTTCTTCGTCCAACTTGTCGCTTAGATCACCGGTATCAACTTGATTTTTCAAAGAGTGGGCGTAGTTTTCCAATTTGTTTCTGCTTTCGATTTTCAATCTAATTTCTTCATCTTCTTTGGCAAATTTTTCAGCTTCTTCCACCATTCTGTCGATTTCGTCTTGCGATAGTCTACCCTTTTCGTTTTTGATTGTGATGGATTCAGATTTACCTGTTCCTTTATCAGTTGCAGAAACGGTCAAAATACCATTGGCATCCAAGATGAAGGTGACTTCAATTTGTGGGACCCCTCTTGGAGCTGGTGGAATACCGGTCAATTCAAAAGTCCCTAGCAAGTTGTTGTGTTTAACTAGAGATCTTTCACCTTCAAAAACTTTGATGGAAACAGTTGGTTGGTTGTCGACAGCTGTTGAGAAAATTTGAGATTTTTTGGTTGGAATAGCAGTGTTTCTTTTGATCAATGTGGTCATGACTCCACCAGTGGTTTCAATACCCAAAGTCAATGGGTTAACGTCCAACAAGACAATGTCTTCGACACCTTGTTCCCCAGACAAGATCCCACCTTGAACAGCAGCACCAAAGGCAACTGCTTCATCAGGGTTGATCCCCTTGGAGACTTTTTTCCCATCAAAGAATTTTTCCAATAATTGTTGAACTTTTGGAATTCTTGTGGAACCACCAACTAAGACAATGTCATCAATTTCGTTTTTTTCGAAATTGGCATCTTTCAAGACTTTTTTAACAGGTTCCAAAGTTTTTTTGAATAGATCCAAATTCAATTCTTCGAATTTGGCTCTGGTCAAAGTTTCACTAAAATCAATACCATCAACCAAAGAATCAATTTCAATTCTAGTGGACATTTGAGAAGACAAAGCTCTTTTGGCCTTTTCAGTTTCTCTTTTCAATTTGGCAATAGCTCTTTCATTAGATGAGATATCAATGTCGTATTTTTTTTTAACAATTCTGGTCAAATATCTAACGATTTTGAAATCGAAATCTTCACCACCCAAATGAGTATCACCTGCAGTGGCTTGAACTTCAAAAACACCGTTTTCAATGGTCAACAGGGAAACATCAAAAGTACCACCACCCAAATCGTAAACGATAATTTGGTGTTCATCTTCAGTTTTATCCAATCCGTAAGCAATGGCAGCAGCTGTTGGTTCGTTAACAATTCTCAAAACAGTCAAACCAGCAATAGTACCTGCATCTTTTGTTGCTTGTCTTTGAGCATCGTTGAAATAGGCAGGAACAGTGACCACAGCGTGAGTGACTTTTTCACCCAAATAATCTTCGGCAATTTGTTTCATTTTACCCAAGATCATTCCGGAAATTTCTTCTGGAGTGAAAATCTTGGTGTCTGCATTTTTGGATTTATCTTCACCAGTTAATGAAACTTCAACAACAGGTTTCCCCTTTTGGTTGACAACTTTGTATGGCAAATGTTTCAAATCTCTTTGAATGGATTTATCGTCGTATTTCAAACCAATCAATCTTTTAATATCAAAAATAGTGTTGTGAGGATTGGAGGCAGCTTGGTTTTTAGCAGCATCCCCAATCAATCTTTCGTCTTGAGTAAAGGCAACGTAAGATGGAGTGATTCTGTTACCTTGTTCGTTGGCCAGGATTTCTGTTTTCCCGTTTTTCATAACAGCAACACAAGAGTAAGTTGTTCCCAAATCAATACCAATAACAGTTCCATAGTTGGTATCGTCTGTGGAAGCCCCGTACACCAAAGACGAGGAGGATCTAGTGTTGTTGCTATTGAATTTGTTTGAAAGTGGCAATACAACCACTAACAAGGCGTAAACAAATATCCCAAACAATGAAATGCTTTTCTTGGAATAGTTCATTGTGACTGTGTGAGTGTTTTTTTTAACTTTGTTTGATTTGCTTTGGAGTTTCTATTTTCCTTTTTTTTTTTTTTTTTTTGAAGAGAATACTTTTTGCTCAAACACAGGGATTATTAAACACAAGTTTATATATAAGTTGAAGTTCAAAAAATCTGAACGAAAATGAAAATGAAAATGAAAATGAAAATGAAAATGAAAACACGAACACGAACACGAACAATACACAATTTAGAATTTACCAGAAAGCACAAATTCAACACCCCTCTTTTGAAGCTGCTATTAAATATAACATAGTGTATCAAGATGTATCAAGATGGACCACAAGGCACTTCAAAACAAATGACAAATGACAAATGACAAATGACAAATGACAACACATCATTATCAATGCATTAATCTTGATGAAAATCACTGAAATCTTTTGCATAAATTAATTGATTCGAACATCTTTTTTTGATATTTTTGATGTTTTTGTTTTTTTTGATGTTTTTGTTTTTTTGATGTTTTTTTTTTTTCTCTCTCCAAAAGAAAAACATTTCTTTCCAGAAGCTTAAAGAAATGCAAAAATTAAGCACATAAAAATGACAACACACGCGAAACATACACTAACAATAAAATAGTATGTATATATATATATATATATATATTGAAAGAACCTTAAACCTAACACTTTTTTTTTTTTTTTACCCTGACATCCAATATATATTTGTTTATGTTTTTTTTATATTTTATGTTTTTTTTTTTTTTTTGGAAATTTATTAAAATCTGAAAAGACACAAAAATGAAACTGGAAAAAAAAAAAATGTCAAACTCATAAATGCCACTTTTATCGTCATGTGATGAACAGGAAGTTTTGATTCTTCTTCTCTGCTCTGCCTCATCATCTTCTTCTTTTCTGCTCTGCCTTATCATCTTCTTCTGCTCTGCTTCGACTGTTATTGAAGTTCCAAGTGAAATACCAAATAATGCTACTCTAACAAAAGACAGTTCTTGTTAGTTTTCGAAACCGTTTTGGAAACGTTGATTTAAATTAAAACTCTATATATCACCAATTCTTTTGCTTGTAATAGAGTAACGCTGGCGAATAAATAACTTCAGTTACTGAGGTTTCCACGCAAAAAAAACTGTTTGTTCAATGTAGAGTGATAAGAGTGCTTTTACTCCACACATTACTGAAGTGACCATTGCAGATACTGCAGAAATCACACAAGTCACTTTCATCTTGCTAACACTAGCAATGCAACGGACAACGGAAAACCGCTTCTTTCATCATAAAACAAGTTGCACCACTCTTATTCGGAACAAGTAGCACCTGAATGTCAAAGCCTCGAGACAAATATTATTCCGTCGGTTTGTAACCACTTAGTTCAGTATGCCTTGTAGCAATTTTTTTATTTTTTTTTTTTTATTCTTTATCTAAATTTTGTTCACTTGTTATCAAAAATTAGATAATATTCTTACACACACTTGAAAACTGCCGCTCTTGGGAAAGACTTTTAAGCATTAATTTTTTAATAATTCCTGTTTGAGTGCTCGCCAGAAAAAAAAATATCCAGTCATTTTTTTTTTTTTTCACTCAATTTTGGTGAGCAAAGATTACAACAAGTTTCCCATAGCATAGTTTATTTATCTTTAATCAATAGGTAAAAATTAAGCTTTAGTGTTGGGATGTGCTCTATGGTTAAGCTGACTTAAAAGGAGTAGACCTATTGGTTCAAACAATAATAGTTTGCAATAGCAAATTTTCTGATCATCTCTGATGTTTTTCTGACCACTTTCAGATATAATCGCTATCTCTTACCCATAGAGATGCATCTGAGCACAAGCCAATAAAAGAGGAGGAATAAAAAAAATTAACCAAGCGATTTGTAGTATCAAAGAAATGAAATAAAAAAAGGCTCAAGTTCATGAGCCATATTTGTTTCAAAAAATTGCAGTATATCTAAGGACCCCCATGTTTGTGCTCTAAAAGTTCGTACTCCTATGCTCTTTTTTTTTCCAATAAACTTAATATATATATATATATATATATAATTATCACACAACAACCAAACAACTACAATATGAGCCAAAAATTGAACATATAATGAAAAGTCTGTCAACAAATTAGATTCACGCAGACGACAAAGATAACAGAGTAAGTGATGTTGCTCCACCTATCAACGTTTCCACCACTTACAGATATGATGAAAACGATTTGATTCCATGGGCTAAAAGAACAAATTATGCTTTTGTTGATTCAACACCACTTTACGCAACAGAGGGCCATCCAAACAGTTTTAGAGTAGCATCTCTTTTTGACTCTTTTCTTAATGGTCATTCTGTTGTTTACTTTTCCGGGACTGCTGCTTATCATGCAGCATTGAGTTATTATACTCCAAGACGGGTCTTTTTGGACCAATGTTACCATTGGATGTCGTGCCGTTTGTGAAATGATTCAAAGAAATTACGGTTTGGAAATTTTTTTTTTTTGTCATTTGATGATATCGACACAAAGGCCGAACCAGGTGATATTGTTCATGTGGAAACGCCAACGAACCCATTTGGTACTTGTTATGATTTGCAAAAATTTGCAGACAAAGCACATGCTAAAAAAGCATCGCTTTTAGTTGATTCTACATTTGCTTCTCCACCTTTACAAAAAGTTTGGGATTTTGGTGCTGATATTATCATGCACAGTGCCACCAAATATTTCGGTGGTCACTCAGATTTATTGGCCGGTGTTTTGGTTGTTAAAAATAAACAAGATGCTAAAAATTTGAAACATGACAGAGTCCATTTAGGAACAAACATCTCCAATTTAGAAAGTTTCTTGCTACTGAGATCGATGAGAACGTATGAAATGAGGATCTTGAAACAATCAGAAAACGTTTTAAAAGTGGTGGACTACCTGTACAAGAATCATTCAACAAAATTTCACGGTGTCATTGACAAGATAACCCACTCTTCATTGCAACAAGACGATTTCGTGGAAAAACAATTGAAAGGTGGTTACAATCCCATTTTCTCCATCATTTTTTGAAAACTAGAAAACAATGTGAAAAATTGCCATCTCAGTTGGAAACTCTTCCAACATGCAACATCGTTGGGTGGAATTAAATCTTTGATTGAATGGAGAGCATTGTGTGATCCAACCGTTGACGTGAAATTGATTAGAGTGGCAATTGGATGTGAAAACGCTGACGATTTGATTGCAGATTTGTCCCAGGCTTTGACAGCTGCTCAAGAGAAAAACATCTAATTTAAGGACTGTCCTGATACATTATTTACTCAAAATATTTACTTTGAAACGGCATAACAGTTGTGCATATTGCAGCATGTGTAAAATATTTAAAACCATTAATGCTGATTATTAATCAGTTCTTATCACGTGTTATTCTTGTTTTTTGGAGATTTTCCTGCTGAAACCGACCAAAAGCGTCGTTTGAATTTTCATCAAGGTTTCGCTTCTTTTAAGTTACTCTGAATGGTATATAACCCTCTCTAGCTATCGTTCAATATAAAACAAGTTTTTTTTTATATCAGCCAACAACAAGACAAACCACACGCCATGTCCGATAACAAAACCACCCCAGCTACCACTGTTACTCCCTCTGGAGAAAGTTGCCCCGTGCAAACCAACAAAGACACCCCTGCTGACAAACCAAAACCATGTTGTGTGTGTCTTGATGAGAAAAGAGAAAGAGATGAATGTTTGATGTTCAAAGGCTTTGAAGACAAAGAATGTTTAAAAATGATTGACAGTTACAAGCAATGTATGAAATCCTACGGGTTTGACATCTGATCAACGCGGGAAGGGCAGGAGAATGTGTGTGATCTGGTGAATGAGCTTATCGTCTACGAGTGAGCCCCTCGGCGATTGATCATTCAAGATGGCCCGTTGCAGATCAATCGGTTCCCCCCCGGTTCCCGCATGCCTGGCATGAAACACTGAAGGGAGGAAAAACCTTCCCAAAATACAAACCAACCGCAACCAGAGACGCTACTGTAAATAGAAGTTTTAGTAAATTAAAACCATAGAAAAAAAATACCATGTATCTGAAAAAATCAATGACTTTGTTAATGTGATTCTAATTATAGTACTTGCCATTATGAAACCAGGCTTAGCATAAAGTCACTTTCTCCCAGCTTTGGCCTATAAGGACTATCCTACCCGAACACAAATTTCTTGGAAAAAAATGGCTTGGTTTAATTCGGCGTTTTCCAAATGCTGGGTTTTTTTTTTCGGCAAATGGAAACTGGGTACTGTGATTTGCATTGTATTCGGTAATTATTAACTCAAGTATTGTTTTTGTGTCAAACTGATATTAATTGATTGAGTGTAATAAGCCAAGTGAGGTGTGATTTTTTGCTGTGTTGATCTAATACCCTTGGAGCTGTGAAATAAGCTCAAACATGTACATGCTTCTTTTTTTAGATGAAACAATGGGAATCAGATTGTGATTTTACAATGATCTAGACAGGGTCAGATCGATATTACGGGGTTTGAACATTGATTCTAATAAGCAAGGATCACAAATATGCAGCTGCGTTGACGCAATACTTGTACATTTGCAGGCGACTGCCTATAAGGAAAGTACTTAAATATTATTAAAAAAAAAAAAAAACTGTATATAAAGACGAGATCAGAAGTATATCTTGTCCTTGGATTATTTCTTGTGTTTATATGAATAATTTAAAAGAGGATATCAACCAACCAAATAAACAAAAAAATAATCACAAACAGCTAAAAAAATACAAAAATGCAATTGACCGCTTCCTCTACTAAAAAAAACTCTGCTCTACTATTTCTAGCATTGATGGCTATCACGCAGCAAGCAAATGCCGCTTCTTCAGACAACTCTGGGTCATTGGAGTCATCTGGCTCTGGTTCTGGCTCTAACTCTGGTTCGGATTCTGTTTCCAGTGCATCCGCTGCATCCGTTGCCACGTCTATTGCAACTTCCAACACAAACATTGTCTCCACAAACAATGCAAACAGTGAATCTACTGCCAACACCGCTACTACCACTGGTGCTGCAACTACTGCAACCACAGCACAGTTTGCTGTGGAGCCATCCACAACTATTGTGACCACCGATGCCTCGGGCCAATCTACTACTCAATACTTGTGGTATGTCCCAGAAGACTCCTCTGCTTCTGCTGCTACCTCTGCTTCTGTATCTGCCTCTACATCTCAGGACAAAGACAACACAAAAACAACAACAACATTGTCCAAAACCTCAGGCACCACCCAGTCTTCCGACATATCGGCAGCTTCCTCAACAGGAACATCTCGTGCATGGGACGAACCATTGACAACAGAAACAGTCACTTTGTCCAATGGGGACGTCACGACTTCGCACATCTGGTGGTTGCCTTCTTCTTCCACTGGGGTTTCTGACTCCTCTTCTGCTTCTGGCTCTGCATCTGCGTCAGGTTCTTCCTCTACTGGGATCAGTGATGTCTCTTTTTCCACCTCATACTCTTTAAGCACATACACCTCCAATGACATGACATACACCACTTCCATTGCAGAAACCACATTGACCACAAAAAACAACAACAAAAAGGCAACTTCATCAGCAACAGTGCATTCGAACTCCACAACCAACGCTGCAGGAAGTCTTTTCCACCACCGTGCCTTGAAAAACACCAACAATAACAAGTTTCAAGCAGATGCTCTTTGGAACATTGCAGGTATTACTCTATCCTGCTTGGCTGTTGTTGGATTGGTCTTATAGGTTGACCTCAACGTAGAGAGAGGATAGTGTTAAATGTATAGTATATAAGAGCGTGTATATCTCTAGGTTTAAAGATAATATTTGATAGATAAGTTTTTGTTTGAATAGGTGACAATACTAACCTTCAAGGGTACAAATAAACACCGTACAACAGGTAACAATGTTATATTTGAACAAAGGACCTCAGGGAATTGACACAATTTTGATTTTCAACCAGTAACAATGTGTAATATTTACCCAGCCACACACAAATTCTGCTTTTTTCTGTCTTTTCTTTTTTCCATTTTGTCTTTTTTGTTTTTTTTTTTTTTTTTTTCGTCGCTAACTTCCAGTTATGCAGGCTCAGAATTTAAGCTTCAACAGATAAATTCGAAAATGTCCAACTTCGAGGCAACTTTCCGTGTTTATTGAACCTAATTCGGTTAGTTCCTTGTAATCATATTTATATGAGAGAGGTGACTCTGATTTTTATTAGGTTAAGAGTATGTTTTCAGTGTTGAAGATTACTGTCGGTTAGCTTTTTGTCTATCGGCTTTACACTTCTTTAGATAATCGATTGTGCATGCGTCTATCTTATCTCTTCCCCACGGAATAACCTTTTCGGGGAATGTAATGCTTTGTTTTCGCCAAGGTTAATTGATTGATGGGTCAGGCCTTTGTTTGATATATATGCATATACTTTAATTACATATTAACGCCTCTTAGATATACCAACTGTAAAACTATCAAACCTTCTCCAACAAGAAACTCGAACAACGAACAACAGACACACAAATGGGGTTTATATCCAGTATATTTTGTGGGAGTTCTGATAGTCATCAAAACGGGAGCAGCTCAAGTGGTCACGGACATACTTCCAATTCCGGTTCCAACAGCAAGCTGAGACAGAAAGCTTCCACACCACCAGCAACACATACCAACACTGCTACAGGCAACAATAGTCATACCAATAATGGGGGTAAAACACACAAGGCAAGTCCAGCCGCTTCAAATGGGAATTTGAAAAAACAACGTAGTTCCCACTCGAAAAATGCAATGTCAACTACAACAACAAGAACAACAACAACAACCGCTAGAGCGAACGAGAATGTTAATGCAAATTCTCATAGTAATGTTAATAACATCGCTAGCAGCAGCAGCAGCAGTAGCAGCAGCACCAGAAAACAAGTCAAGGTGGCAAACACACATGCTCAAAACAATGGGTATGGAAATTCTCAAGGTACAACAACACCAACACCAAGAACAAGTACTTCTTCTTCTGTAAGTGTCACAAACGAGAAATTAAAAATTTCAAAGAGCGACTTAGCTCAAGAGGAGAAAAATTACACTGTTGTCACTGAACAAGTTGGGGAAGAAGAGGAAGAAGACGACAACAACAATGAAAAAGACAATAAAGAAAAGCAGCCAGAAGACGATGTCAATTACGAAATGGACGTGGACAGCGACTCGGAACAGCAAGCTGCTCCAAGTTCAGATCTCCACGAACAACAACAACAACAACAACAACTGAATCTGCAAGGCGGTGTTCCATTGGACGAACTGCATGCTGCTTCTCCACACACGATTAGTGCCACTGGCTCTGTTGTGGTGCATGAGACAATGCAGAGTTCGGATAGCGAGTGTAGTGCACCGGGGACCCCGCCATCAGCCCCTCTATCTCAGAACCAGCAAAATCAAGAAGCTTCATCGTCATCGCCACTACCACCACTGCAAACACAACAACAGTACCAAGACGAACAGCAGCAGATGATGGCACAGATGAGCAGTGGGGAGATCACACCATTGATGGAAAGCAATTTTATTGATTTGACCAAGTTGCAAAAAGGGCAGGCTCACGCCAAGGGATGCGAAACGTTGTTGGGACCAAAAGACCAGAAGATGTTTAGCAACAAGAAATGTCTTGTTTTGGATCTTGACGAAACTTTGGTGCACTCTTCATTCAAATACGTGCGCAATGCAGATTTCGTGATTCCTGTTGAAATTGACAACCAGGTCCATAATGTCTATGTCATCAAGAGACCCGGGGTCGACAAATTCTTGGAGACTGTGGCCAAATACTACGAAGTCGTGGTTTTCACGGCATCCGTGTCTCGCTACGGAGACCCGCTGCTGGATATCTTGGACAATGTCAAGACAAACCACGGCGGGAAACTGAACGTTCACCACAGATTGTTCAGAGACTCGTGCTACACATACGAGGGAAACTACGTGAAGAATTTGTCACAGATTGGCAGACCTTTAGAAGATATCATTATCCTCGATAACTCTCCGGCATCGTACATTTTCCACCCACAGCACGCAGTTCCTATTTCGTCGTGGTTCAGCGATACCCACGACAACGAGTTGATAGACATTTTGCCCATCTTGACCGATTTGAGTGGGGTTCCAGACGTGTCAATGGTTTTGGACGTTTCCCTATAGTGAATATGATGTTTTTTTACTGACCTTTGATTTTACTCCTTTGATTTCACTCTTTTGAGTTTAATTTTTATTTGAAGTTCGATTTCTAAACCTATCAAATGGAGCAGGCTCTCCATCACTCATTTTGTTTTGACACTAAAACGAGATTTTCACACCTATTTGCAAATTAATATTTTGATTTCTATATACACAAAAGCACTTTTACTGATATCAAGTTATGCACTAATAATAATAACTAAAATTAACCTTCTTTATATTTAGGAACAGTCGTATTTACTCTTGCATTACAAAAAAAAAAACAGACACCCAGTGAAAAAACGTAGTGTACAACTGGTCACCTAGACCCAAGTTCATTTCTTTTGATCATCTTCATTGTATTGAAACGCTTTGCCCTTTATCTGCTTCTTTCTTTCACTCACGTAACCGATGTTTTTGTTATGGCGTCTTTCGTTGTTTTCTCTTCTTTTGATGCTATCTAGTTCAATTTTCTTGATTTCTTGAGCTTTCTTGACAACTTTTGGAACGTGTCTGTGTCTGCTGATTCTTTTAATCTCAGGCATGTACTTGAATTTTTCTTTTAGTTTCTCGTCATATTCTAACTTACTCTTTTCTTTGGTGGTCTTCACGTTCGATCTTTCCCAAGCAACGTTTCTCCACAAACGAACGTTCCCGTCGTCACTCCCACTCACAATGTACTTGCTGTCCATCGTGTATTTGACCTGGAAAACGTGCTGCATTCTCTTGGTGTGGTACACTTCTCTTGAGTGACCGTGATGTATATTGTAAATTCTGATTGTTTTATCGTAAGACCCAGTGACAATTTCTTGACCTGTTGGAGAGAAATCAACATCCAAAACAGCACTGACATGGTCCTGAAACACTTGCAATGCTTTGTCCATTTTTCTCATATCGTAATAATAGACATTGTGGTTTTCATTTGCAACAGCAAAATTAAATGCCTCCATTGGATTCCAACAAATACTGTTTGTTCTCATTGTTTGAACAATTTTCTGTGTTGGAGAGTTTGTTCTCAAATCGTACAAAACAACAGAGTTGTCGGTCCCAGTACTACACAGAATATCTGTTTCCATTTGATTAAATTTGACATGAGTGACAGTTTCACATCCCCAACTCAAATCGGTCAATGGTCTGGATCTTGCAGTGTCCCATAATTGGACCGAAGGACCCCCAGTGACAAAAGAGGCTTTGTTTCTGTGACAATCCAAACCCTGGAAAGCTGTTTCCCCATGAAACGTCTTGATCAACCCAGTCTTGTTGACAGATTGAGATGCGTCTCGGTCTTGGTGTTTCCCGATTAGCTCATTGTTCAAAGACCCGACATCCCACAGTTTGATGGTCTTGTCATCCCCACACGAAAGCAACATCCCGGCATCGTAACCCAACTTCATCGGCGTCATGCTCAACCCGGTGACCAGCCCATAATGTGCTTTGTAACTCAATTTCTCACTACGATCTCCCATGTTCCAGAACTTGATGATCCCTTCGCCGTCACCAGAAGTCATTTGGTTCAAAATATGGTAGTTTTTGGCAAGGTGGTACACACCGTCACGGTGCCCATCACCCAACTGCCCAATAAAGGGCTGTGCAAACATACGCTCCAACTTGGTTGCTTGCAAAGCTTTGGTGTATTCACGAGCACGTTCGAACGGGTGCAGCTCTGGGTTCAAGTTTCTTGTCAAAACACTTTCTTGAGTGGATTTCACAGGAACATAGTTGTCTGCAGACCTGTTGATAGTTTTGATTTTCATTTTGGGATTGTTGGTGATACTTGCTTTTGGAGTTCGTGCTGTTCGTTCGAGCTTACGGATCAGACTTGATGATAAGAACGGCATCGCTAAAAGGGTTTTGCTTCAAACGCGAGCTAACAGGAAAAAGAAAAGTTCATTGCATATACACGTGACCACAAATTTTGCTTAAATTGGTACACATCCTGACACAAAGCGATGCCAATTAGTTCATAAAATGTTTATAAAATGTATATGCCTGCCCGCTACAAATGGTCTAAGATCGGTTTGCCAATTTTTTCCAGCACATCATCGGCCCAAAGAACGTCGAGATGCGAGTAGTGCTCGATGTACCAAATTTTGTACAATGCTGGGTCTTCATACTTGGTGAAATGGTTGACCAACCGCACCCCATCAACCAACCTGTCCAACCGAGGAGCAAAAATTAGGAAATTTGGGTAGAGGTGTTGGTCTGAAGGGCTGTGAATATGCGTGTTCCGCCCGTGCTTGACGGTTTCTTCTTGGAAAGTTGCTGTTGAAGAAGAACTTCCCGACTGGTCCTGATTGTGGAAATCTGTTGGATACCACACTTTATGTTCTGGGAAATACGTTTTGTCAAATTGCCCGTTTCTGAAACTTGGTCTTTTAGAACTCAACCACCACTGCATCAACCGCACACTAATATACACCGGAGAAAACAAAAAATGTCTGTCTCGTAAGTGTCTGTCCCAAAGAGAATCCCCCCAGTCAAATAAATAATTAAACATCAAGTATGCTAGTTTACAATACGAGCTTTGCGTTCCCATCAATTTTCTCATTTGCATCATTAATGGTATGAACACGGTTTTCCCAAAGATCCACTTGTTGTCGATCAAAAAAGCCATCAGTCTTAATGGGATTTTTTCGTATAACAGGGCACCAGGATACACGGCTGGCGATAATGCAACAAAATTCTTAATTTTGCCTAGTAGTTCACGGTGATTCGTAAGAGAATAGAAACTTTGCATGGTCCCCTGGGAATGTGCAATCAAGTCCAAATTAGTAGAGTTTGTTTCTTTCAACACGAAATCCACCAAGCACGGCAGATCGTACTTGGCCATGTCCAAGATATCCCACGCCCATCTTTCCTTCTTGGTCTTCTTCTTATTTTCTGGTTCTCCCATGCTATTGATACTCAAGTCCTCCCAACCAGGAACAAACCCACACCGGTTATTACCCAACCAGCAATCTTTTCCGCCATGCACAGTCAAGTAATATGCCAAGGATTTTGTACCACTGGATGCAAAAGATCCACTACTCTGTAGCAAACCATGCAAAAACAACACAGGCCGGCTACTGGGATCTCTGATATTTGTAGCATGGGGATTCACAATGTGCCACAAATCAATTATGAAACCGTCCTCGGTCGACAGTCTGTACGAGTCGATAGTGAGTCCGTACTGCTGGAAGTAGTAATTCAAATCTGGCACTAGTTTATATGTGGGTTCGGTAACCATCTCAAATGGGTTTTCCAAAATCCTTAGCTCTGCACCGTTATCGTCTGTTTGCCCAATCGCGATGTTTTCAATGCTCTCGGTTTCACTGTGGTTGTACAGCGGCGTTGCACTTGTGGGTCTGCTTGTGCTGCTATTGTTGTTGCGCAGGGGTTTTGAATTTGCAAAATGCCCATTGTGATCTGCTTTCACAAAAATGACCTTTTCAGGCTCTTGAATTTTTGTTTTAATAGGTTTTGTGTCTCGTCTTTTGGACCGGGGCTTCAAGTAATGATTCAATATGCAAAACACAAACAGCACTGTTAGGAAGTGTGTTGTGATGATCCACGCGGTGATGGCATATAGCGTGGCATACATCTTGGGAGGTCTCTCTTGTCTGCAGAAATGGTTTGCCTCTTGAGGAGTTTTTGTTTGAATGTGCAGGCCGATGAAATGCCAGTCATCTTTTTCTTCCATGACACAAAACACAAACAATGCGTTTTTTCGCTTCTTGCCGTTTCGCGAATATGCGTTGGATGGTCAAGGTACAATCCCTTTACTCAGGTGAACTAATACAAACCACAAAGTTCTTCAAGCAAGCGATAGTCACGCTCATGCAGTACAGAGAGACCTTGGTCAAGATCGCAGACAATGCGGAAATCCACATCTGTTGTCAGTTTTTCGCAAACAGGGTTTTAGTTCAGATCAGATGGAATGGTGAATTGGATACCAGTTACTCCGTGACGTGTCAAGATATCACACAGGTATTGGAAGAACCACATAAGTATGGTGAGGACGAGGAAGATGCCGATGATGGATTTTATCAGGACCCGTTGTCCAACTATCAAATCACAACGCTTTTTGGAGACTCCAACAACTTGGAACTTCCGATCATTGCATCACAAGTGAGTGAGCTTTTCATCAAAAACAAGGATCGTGCCCCCAACATTGGGTCGTTTGTGGTTATGCTCTCATCAAAGCTTTTCCACCAAAAAGACAACACCAAATTTGACACACTGCTTACGATCTTGTCTGCCATTAAGCAAGATATACTTTCGTGAGGAAATCAATCCTTTTGGAAAACTATATAAAGTCGAAAATTTTGATTTCAAGATATTTTTGTACATCAGTTATCTAGTTGTTATCAATAACAGCCATGTCCAAGACCTGCACGACACCCAGGTTCTTGTTGTTGTTGAAAATTGTCACGATCTCTTTGTAACTCACTGGATCGATCAAACCTTCGCAAACCCAACTTTCCCTGTCACCTGAGTCTTCTCCTGTGCTGATTTTCTTATTCAAAAAAAGTAGTTCCAGTCTATCTTTCTCTGGAGCTCTGGCATCCTGCAACGTAATCTTCACTAGCATCTTGGCTCTAACGATAGGAATGATCTGTTCAGCCACTAAAAGCTTGATGGCTTCCAAAGCCTGGATTTTCGCTGGTTTCGAAATAGAGATATTGAACTTCAGCTGTTGTAGTGCCTTGTGGATCATTGTTGGTGGGTATCTTTTCTTGGACTTCGGGTTGATGCATTTGCAGCTGACAATGTTCAACATTTCGTTGTTGATCTGCTGGATCCTCAACTGTCTTTCCTTGTCGCTGAGTTGTAGTTCTCCCTTTTCCAAGATGAACTTGATCACCGTGTCCTGGTCTGTGGTGCCGAACCCTTGCATTAGGTCCTCGTTCGGGGCCACTTGGCCCTTGGAAACGTTCAAAAACACCTGGTTGATCTGCAAGACATCGTCCAAGTTCTTTTCGATCCCCTTTCTGTAATCTTGCACTTTGTTCTGGTAGCACGCAAGTTCAAATCTTTTTTTGTTTCTTTTCAAACGCACAAGAGAAACGTTGGTCAATCTGATTTGACCCATTGGCTGATTGATTAACCCCATGCTGGCTGAATGTCTGGTTTTCTGGTTATTTGGTTGACAGATGTTGTTTTGCAATTCAAGAAAGGTGGCACTGAAATTGTGTGAGCGTAATTTTTTTTTTCACTTTTCGCGAGGCAAAAGAAAGTGTGTTTACAGGAAAGGCATAACTTTTAGAATATATGTCATATGTGTATATAGCAATGATGATTATATAATGTCATAGAAAAAAAGGGAAATATGCATAAAATGTGTGATTTGATGGTGAGATGGCTCGCTGGTGTATTTTTGTATGATGCTTCACTTGGGTATCCGTTGAGGGAGTTGCTTTGCTTTTGCATTTGGGTTAGCAATGTCTCGCTCGTTCGCTCATGCTGACTGCGCAATAATATCCATCAACGTTTTGTAATGGCCCAAACACCCCATCACAACAGCAATGTGCCAGACATTGTGGCTTTGGAAATAGTAATCCACCCACCAGAGCGACTTGAAACTTGCATGATGTTTGTGCTCTGTAGTATGAACGACAGTCTCGCCCTCCATCGCGTACACTCCGCTCTTCAAAGGCACAACGTGTTTGGAATGCGTGTCCCTTTCTTTTCCCAGTATCCCCAAATCCGTGCACAACTTTGCATGGGTCGGAATCTCGCGGGCAACATGCACATCAGATCTGAACTTTTCCGGGATGAACCCACCATAGAACAGGACCCCACCCAGATAGTAGACAAACGAGTTTTTGAACAATTGAGTGAAATGTGCACGTCCTGTGGCGCCGTCTAGCAAAAAAGAGATGTTCCCCAATGCGGCCAACAGAACAAACACCAGAATCCGCAGGTGTCTGGACTCGGGTCTGTCGAACTTCGGTGACCAGTTCATGTACACTGTGCACAGGCCTAGAGAAGCGATGGCCAGGATCATTGTGCCGGTGAGTATAGGCGAAACACGTTCGTTCCATAAGATCAAGCTCTGCAATGAAATGATGGAGTTTGTGATCAGGAGCGAGATCCCGGTGTAGTCGCAGCAACAGGCCCTGGATCTTTGTTTCAGGTTGGCAAACCCGTTAAACGTGTGCCAGGTGGCAGAACACAGGAAACAAAATGCGCCCATGAACATGAACAGTGCGCAACATGTCTTTTGGAAAGCGTGGAGATTTGAATGGGATTGGTGAAGAAAAGTGTATAGGAGGTAGCACATGTATAGGGAGGCACATAGGTGAGACCAGATATTGACTGTCTCGTTGTGCCAGTGGTATGGGGAGGACCCGTGGGCACATGACTTATCTGCAGAGGAGGAGTCTTCTGGAAAAGCCAAGATTGGTTTCAACCCAAAGATACTCTTCAAACACGTTTTCCAGTTTTTATGGAACCTGTACCCATGTATAATGTACTTGTTTTCTCTCCATGGGAATGGCAATTGATAATAGTGTAGATGCCCCTTGGAACCCAGTTCGCATGCCTCAGCATAGTTATGATAGTTGATTTGTGTCCATATATCCACTGTGGCAACTTCCGGAGTGGACTCAATGATTTCATTAAATTCTGGGATCTCTTCCAATGACTCATGCAACGAAGATGTCGAGTAGTTGTGCTTGGACACTAGGGTTTCAGAGTCGAGCAAGGAAACCGTGGAGGAGTTGGCAGAGTAGGATAACAAATCTTCGGAAAGCTCTTTTTCGTTCGAGACAATCAAAGTGTACTTGTCGTGGATGTACTTTAGATTGTTCAAGATATCCATGTGTGAGTGTGTATTAGAGGCAGTGGTATCTTCATTAATCAAAGTGGCACTGCTGCTGTTATTACTTAGCATACTGACATTTGTACTATTTTGATCAAATTCAGAACCGTAATAATTTTCAAAAATTGTAGTAAACTTGTCAATGATGCTGTCGTCATACATTTTGGTGTGGGATTGTTGTGGTGTGGTGGTATGCAGTGGAGATTGTGTCTTTTTGGTGAAATTTGGTCTCATATCTTTGGCAGTTTTGAGGAAGTGGTATAGTGTTGTGAGGTCGTTGGCTAGGGAGGTTTCACTAATACGCGCATAGGAACCACGAGCAAAGTGAGTGCCTTCTTCGTTCGCATTAGTGTTTGTATTAGCATTAGCATTAGCATTATCATTATCATTGGTATTGATATTAGTACTAATTTCGCTTGTATTTGTATTAGCACTCGTGTAAGCCCTATAAACACCAATAATTTGTTTCTTTTTATTTTGTATTTTAACTTTCCTATTTTTATACCTATTATACAAATTATTAGTTAATTTCTTTCTCATTGATGCCCCTGATGAGGAGTGTGTACCATTTAGACTTTTTTTTGCATTAATCGCTTCAACATCAATATCTTCTAAACCATTAGAACTTAATAAATTTTCCAATCTATTCAATTTATCATCAACACTTGAAAGAAATCTACTCAATCTGTCAAGTGCAATGTAGTTCAATTCAGTGTCGTGTGTTTGGTTGTCTTGAACATCAATCTGTTCGTAACTTGTCATATTGTTTTGCGTACTCTGTGTGTGTATACTCTCGCTCTGTGTATACTCTCTCTTTGTGTATACTCTCTCTTTGTGTATACTCTCTCTTTGTGTATACTCTCTCTGTGTATACTATTTAAACACTCTTCACTCACAATCACTTGAAACAAACTTACTCTTTTTCACTTTCATTCTTTTTTTATATAAAATACTACAATTCATTTAGCTTTCAACCATCCAATCATTATCATTCTCATATGAAAAATTTACAAATATACTCTTATCGTTTAAACTTTTTCCTCGACTTTTCGACTTTTCGACTTTTCGACTTCTCGAACTCCTCAATTTTACTCCTCAAATTTCTCCACATACGAACAGAGAGCGTATATGCGTGAATATTTTTTGAATATTTTTTTTTTTTTTCTTTTTTTTTTGTCACCGGTTTTTTTTTTTTTTTTTTTTTTTTCACTTTTCCGTAATGAGTTTGTTCTGTCTCTCTGTTTGTCTTCCACTTCTCAGTTATTTCTCTCGTCTCTCGTTTCTTTTCCGATTCGTTAAATGTTCTGCATGATTATGAATGTACTGTCTGATACCGTATGATACTGTATGATACTGTATGATACTGTATGATACTGTATAATATCCTATCATATCTTACCATATAATCCCAGTTCAATCTGCAAATAATGTCCCTGTTATCTCATGCCTCCCAGATCTTACCCCTTTCCAGTGCAAGGTACACTAAACGGTCCTATAGACATTCGAGAAATTCGAGGAATTCCAGAAATTCCAAACACTATAAAGTTCTAGACTCTAGAATATACTTTTATATCTTTCCCTCGTCCCTTTCTCTCCCCCCCCCCTCCCTCCACTTTACTCTCAACGTACTATAATATCAGATGTAATCAGTCGATCTATACATATCGGTAATGATCGTTTTTGATATATATGACATGTATGATATTGGTGTACGGAGGCATACTTTATCATCTTCTTTAGCCTACTCTTCCTATGAGATAGATGGTAGTATAGACAAATAAATAGATCTCTTGTTGCTATTGGTAGAGACAGTAAGACAGTAAGACAGTAAGACAGTAAGACAGTAATATAGTAAGACAGTAATACAGTAATACAGTAATATAGTAAGACAGTAACACAGTAAGACAGTAATACAGTAAGACAGTAATACATACCCTATAAAAAACACATACTCTGCACTCTGTTACAGTCTTCTCCTATAACCTGTACCTCATACTACAGTCTCTATACTCTTCAGCCTCTTTCTTGATATAACAGTGAGGGTAATATATATATATCTATGTATCAATATGTGGTTTATTTTTAAAACGTGTGTCTGGGTAATGTGTCCTAAATCATAAATGTAATATATAGTCAGGTGACCTATATAATCAGGTGACCTATATATTATTATATACAATTGATTCATCTTCCTTTTCATCTTCTACAGGCAAGCTAAAAAAAAATTGCAAATGTCGATCTATTTCCAAATATTATACTTCTGTTTTTAGAAACAATGCATTGAAATATACTATTTTTTTTAAGAGAGTGATTTTGGAAAAAAAAACTAAATGGATATATCGTGTATGATATATTTTATTATATTTTATTATATTTTATTATATTTTATTATATTTTTGTTCAATGTTGTAATGAATGAAGATTTTAAATCTTGCAAGGTTTTTTTGGAGGTGGTCATGGGTCTCTTATATCCGTTGATAATTACTTTCGGAGGGTATTTGACATAAGCTTTGTCAATGGAGTAATTATCAAACTTGATTACGCCAAACAAGGCAGATTGAGCTCAAAAGGGGCAGAACAACAAAAAAAAAACAAAAAACCAAAAGAAAAAAGCAAACATAAATGCCACTGACAAGGTTGAATACGTCGATTGATGAAACAAGCGAGGCGAGTTATTATACAAATGATATACTCGGGAATATAGTCAGGCATATTAATGAAAATGGGTTGACTGATGAAGATATTACAAGCAACACGAGCAACACGAGCAACACGAGCAAAACAAGTGCACTACGAACAACTAGTCCCACCGAAATGAGTGTACCACAAAGTTTTACAAATGACAATATAATAGACCAAAAAGATAAAGAAAACTATATACCCAAGGGCTTGAATGATACTGAAAATAAACATCTAGATGTATACTTTAGCATAGTGGACAGGAAACCGAATGATGTCACTTTCCAAAGCAGAAACCACAGATCAAAGGGTATATTCCAAATGACCAAAGTGTTACACATACAAACACCAAATCAAACGATAGAGAGTTTTAATAAAAATACAGTGACAAAATTGCTGCTCGATGTGATAAGCAGAGCAAGTGCATGCAATAATACCAGTAGTACACAAGACTACAATAGTAAAGTGCCCGTGGTGCCCAATTTTGTTACTGGTGTGAGATTGGATCCATGGGAGGATATTTTACTCCAGGATATCTCCACCACTTCATCTGCCTGTCCCAGTGGCAACTCCACTAATACCTCACTCACTTTCCATGGCGAAACGAAATGTCCGCTTATGCATCTGCTCAACAATAGTGACTCACTGGAAAGTATAGTATCCCGCTATAGCATCAGCAAAGTCAACCCTCTGATCGTGCTCCTCACGAACAATCCCTTGTTCGAACAAATAGTCCAGCGTGATGGAACTCTAATGCTTCCAAACCTGCGCACGCTCAATCCCCACACACCAAGTCTTGGATCGGTCAAGTCGATGCATCGTGTGAAAACCCCGACATCAACAACATATATGAACATCTCGAGTAATATTTCACGCAGCGGAACACCAACAAAGAGGGAGTACACCACATTACTTAAGAAAACCGAGGAAGAGGCAGTGGTTGCGAATAACTACATGTCGATGTTTCCCGAGATCACTGTGCTTATTGTTGAGGATAATATCATTAATAGAAGTATTTTGAGTGGTGTTTTGCGGAAACACAAGATCAAATACAAATTGGCGAAAAATGGGAAAGAAGCAGTGGATACCTGGTGCAAAGGCGGTATTCATTTGATTTTCATGGATTTACAACTTCCAGTGATGACGGGGATAGAAGCCGCAAGAAAGATTAGACATTTGGAGAAAGTCAACGGGATCACGGGTAGAGCAAGTGAAGTGGGCGAGGAGTCTCATGAAGAGGAAGAATCACAATGGACACTGGAACGGGAAAAATTTAAGAGTCCAGTGATCATCGTGGCCTTGACTGCCTCAAATAGTCAACAGGATAAAGAAAACGCATTGACTAGTGGGTGTAATGATTATTTAACAAAACCAGTGAATTTGGTATGGTTGAGTAATAAATTGGGAGAATGGGGGTGTATGCAGGCATTGATTGTGAGCTCAAACGAAGCTAATATAGACAAAGCTAACACTAACAAGGCTAACACGAACAAAGTGAGTGTGAGCTGAGTGAGCGTCACAGGAGTCTATTTGAAGTGAAGAAAGTATAAAAGAGCTTTGCGTGCTTGCTACACCAGTGAATATATCAACTACACCAACACCGTTGACTCAAATGCTGCGTTCAGTGACTCGAAACGTCCACTTTTGAGAAAGTTTGTCACGTACGAAGCCAACGAAATAAAAAGAGCTGACTGTTTGCGGAGTTTAGATGGCGTATGGAAAACCAATTAAGAACAAAACTACAACAAACAAGGAAAATTATAATGGGTATCATATGCCTAAGCCAAAGCTTAGCCCAAGCTTAGCCCAAGCATGTGGCTATGATGCCTTTCCTGAGCGAAAAAAAAAAAAATATACAGCTTATCATGACTCAGAATTTTCACTGTGCCCTTCGATTTGTGATGGTATAGAGTTGATCCGTTCAAAATGTCAAAGTGAAACCAAACTCGCGTAAGCAGCAATTATGACCAAAGATTCCCTCTTCATGTTAGAAAGAAAAAAAGAGGAGGATTATCGAGTCACAATTGTGACCACACTTTACACAATACAACTGGGTTTTATGTAGTGATCTTAATATAAAAGAGTAAAAGGTATTGCACAAGTAATTAATTTATTTGGCTTAGCGGCTCGCTCTCTCAGGCGTGTATTTCTTGCGGGAAAAACCGGTATTTGTGAAATTTGCTTGACAAGCTTTTCCTATTAAAGTGGCCATGCATACTAACTTTGGTAAACATCATTAAGCTAGTAAAGTCTGCTTTACCCCCTTGTGTACCTTTTCTATAGCTTGATTTATAGATGTTAACTAAAAATGCTTGGAGCAAAAGTTCTCATGACGCAAATAACGCATGCATTACCCGACCATTTTTTTGGTTGATTTGTCTTAAATGCACATTTGTAAACAAATGTCAAGGTTTGATAACATTATAGCCCTTCCCTGATCTCAAGTACCAACCCCAATCTTAAACTCAACAGTAGAAATACCAAACTACCATTCTTCCAGCTGCTCACCTCTTTTCTCAACCTTTCCCAACTCTACTGATGGACTCTTTTATAAAATACAAAGCTTTTGAACTCAAACAAGAATACGAGTTTATCCTCAAAGACAGCAATGGAGTACCGCAAGACACAGTGAGGCTGATCCATTGGCTGAAAAAAATCATTTCGAATTTCGCCATGAGCAACCATTTGGAAATGTCTCATTTATACTTAGAGGTGTACGACATTTGGCGTTTCCACAGCAACGGCGAATCTGTTTCCAAAAAACACACGCATAACAAAAATCACCACCAAGTAATCATGGGGATCTGCCATCACTATTTACAACTCATGACAAGTCCACAAGTCATAAAACTAGACATAATTGATGCCGTAGTTGATCAAACGCGCTCAAACTTGGATCATGCTCTGGCAGAAAACGATACTGCGTTGTTTGAGCAATCTTTCAAACTTTGCCTTCAACTAAACAATATACCTGGTTTTCTTCATGAAGCGGAACGTGTTCTCGAATCTATCATATTTACAGAAAATGTTCAAAACGAGTTTGGTTTTAGAATTTGCACAGAGAGTTTAGTTCTTTTGCCCTCAGTGCTGAAAAGAAACCCACAGGTCTTCAGCACTCTTTGGAAAAATTTTACAAAAAAGGACTTGTCACCAACACAAAGAATAGTTTCTTTGAACACTCTGTATCAATTGAGCAAGAATGGTGTGAAACTTGAATACATGGACGTGATCGAGATTTTTGAGCTTCTAGAGCTAGTCAATGAATGGGACAAATCTGTAGTGTTGGCCAGCTTGCCAATAAGCTTTGTGCCTTCGACTCATGCACAAGTTTACAAACTTATCAATCTCTCAATGCGTCAGCTAAGCAGCCTCAACACCTCAAATGTCATGAACTCGTTGAAATTCATCATGTACTTGCTAAACTACGTGGACGAGATAGACCTATCAGAAGTGAAAAATTTGAGCAACGGAATTGTTTCATTGTTGAACAAGCCTAACGAACTGAAATTTTTGGTTCTCAGAAATGTAATTCTTTTGCTTTTGAGCAGACAGCCAGCATTTTTTCAAGGGAAAGTCGATATTTCTTATTTTTTTATTGAAATTGATGATCCAATTTATATTAAAGACACCAAGTTGGAAATCTTGTACTTGATGGCAAACGAGCAAAATATTAGCATTATTTTGGACGAATTGAAAGAGTACTGCATGGACACGGATGTTTCCATGTCGAGAAAAGCGGTAAGGGCTATTGGGAACCTTGCTATAAAATTGCAGAATGAAATTGGTGTTCGCGAATCTGTCCAACATCTATTGGAATTATTAGATTTTTTTGCCAACAATGATTATATCATTCAAGAGATCATATCGGTTTTCAAAAATATATTCAGAAAATACCCACAATACGGCACTTCAAAAATCATAAACCAGCTTATCCAAAACATCGATAATATTGACGAAAACGAGTCCAGATCGTCAATGATTTGGTTTTTGACAAATTATGCACAGTACAATCCTTTCAAATATTTCGACATTTTGACAAAACACTATTACTTGAATTTCCAAGCTTTTGATCTTCAGCCCTTTGATGTTAAATGCTCGATTTTGAATTCTGTTATGAAATTTTTCATCAACACTACGCAAAACAAAAACACCTCCCTAGATAGCAATAGAGTGCTCCACGTTTGCAACACGGTTTTGCAAAATTGTGTGGATAATGTAGCGAACCCAGATATTCGTGATAAAGCATTGCTATACCAAAGATTGTTGTCTGCATTGAGCGGTGCTGCCGGTATCACTTTGACTTTGGAAGACGTGTCCAAAATTGTTGATTGCGATTTGCCATTAATCACTCTAAACGATCAACTAGATCCTGTGATTTTGGAAAACCTGGAATTGGAAATTGGATCCACGGCATCTATCTACTTGAAACCCGTTGAGCAGATATTCAGAACAGACAAGCCAAAGTTTCTTCCAAACTCCGAAATTTTACATAGAGACAAACGTGCATTACATATTACGGGATCTTCTCACCCTCCTGAATCTTTTCCTCATGAACTGCATAATGGAAAATCACGCACTAGTTCGCTTTTTGATTCACCTTTTAACGAATCGCCAACAGAAACGCGTTTTAGCAATGGGAACAGGTCTCGTTCTTCTTCTGCTTCTGGTGCAGGAAAAAACTTGAGTGACTTTGATAAACCCGCAACCAAAGTAACCACGGTGAAAAGAAAGAAAACGCTCGTGAGAAAACCGTCTATGTTATCCAAGACTTTCAATCTTAAACATTAAAATGTCCAAGCACTAATTTATGATAGTATACATTCTATATAGCTAAAAAAGATCTGACTGACATGAATCAATACAGCAGAATTTTAACTGATGATTTTTCCTTGATGATTTTTTTCAACACAGAGCACAGCACTTTCCCGTCAAGAGACGTGAAGATAGTATTTGTTTTCGCATCCAGATAAGAGGAGTCAATAATGATATCTAGTTTCTCTTTTCCCTGAAAGAAAAAAGCACTTTCCTGAATGATTTTATCTATTCTGTTTGGTGTACTAATAAAATATTTAATATCATTGTGATGTGGTTTCTTTTTGCCTTGTGAAAGCTCCTCAAGTTTTGCCAAATCGTCTTTCAATTTGTTCTTATTGAAAAGCTTTAAACTTTGCGTAGAGCCACCCAAGTTTTTAAATACTTCTGCAACTCTGACGTTGGTGGAACAAAACACAACGGCTTTTGGAGCTTTTGTAAATTTAGTAACAAAATCTTGGAAATTCTCCACAGTTCTTGGCTCCATGTAGCTTGTTGTTGGAATGAATTCGGTTTTCTTAAAATAAAGTTCCTCTAATTCCAATGGACTCAAATCAGGGTACCACAAACCAATCATCTTGTTCAAGTTTTCTGCAATTTCTTCACCGCTCAAAGTCGACAGTGCCAGCCGTTGAGATTTTTCAAACTCCATTTTTTCCTTTTTTTTAAGGTGAAACTTGGAATTCTGTAATTTCTTTTGTCTTTTACTCAATGGCGCTTGGTTTGCACTTTCAACAGAGTTTGTTTTCTTATTAATTGCACCATCATCTTGACTTAGCCTTCTCTTGTTTGTGTTTTCATTGTCGGAAGATGCAATGGTTTCTCCTTCATCTGCAGACACAATTCCAGAGTTGAAGTCGTAGTCCAAGCCGTCATCCAAATCATCAGCGTTCATTTTGCAAACAGGTCTATGTAATTTTCCGATTTTCTCACCTTTTTATCTTCGATATCATTTTTTTGCCAATGTTTAATGATATGATTCAGGTCAAATCGCGATGAGCTTTAACATCTGAAACTTACCAATCACCTGGGAAAAAGAAAAGTCACCAAATCTTCGCTATACCGAGAAAACAATAAGTTTCTTCACTTCTCAACCAACATAACCTCGGTATTCGGTATGAAAAAGCTTATCAGAAACCAAACAAAAAAAAAAAAAAAAAAACAAAAAAAGAACTCACATATTATGAAACAATAGGGAAAGGTTATCACAAAAAAAAAAAAGGAAAAGGTTATGACAATAGGAGAAAGGATGCAACCGAGGTTGTTCCTAAAAAATCTCAAATGGCAACCGTTTTATTAAAGCAATAAGTCTTTGATCGAGTAAAAAAATTGACAACTAAGCAATTAAAAGAACTAGCAAACAACTGACCGCAAATATGCGAAGCGTGCTTATTGTGCATTTGGTGCTCACCTTATTTTGCACATGCTTTGCGAAAAACGTGAAAGTGAAACTGAAAGACTCACTTTTTTTCGATAAAGACGAAGACAATTCGCTGAGCTTGGAAGAAGAAGAAGAAGTATCTAAATCAGTATCCAACGTCGACAATCCCACACGATTGCCTTTTGAACAGGACACAGCTACCACTTCTTACAAATACTTTGGTCCAATCAAAAATCAATCGCCATACTTCAAAAATCTGTCTTCCGAGTATCCTTATTTAAAGTACATCGATGTGTTTTATGGAACGGAGAACGGTGGACATATGTTTCCGGGGCCCAATCTGCCCTTTGGTATGTGCAAAATTGGTGTTGATATTGCAAATCCTTCTGAGGACTCTTACGCTGGCTATGGCCCTCAGGGTTCCTTTTTAGGTATTTCCATGCTGCATTTGAGTGGGACTGGGGGTGCTCCAACTTACGGAGTAGTTTCTCAAATTCCATACACCGACAAAGATTTGGGAACTCTATTTGACAGTCATTCTTTTGCACGTTTGACTACAGGAAACTTCTCAACTCCAAGGGAACTGCAACGTGCTTATCCAGATTATGGTCATTTGGGTTACTACCAAGTGTCTTTAGACAATGGGGTCAACATTGAGTTTTCCAACGGTTACAAGTCAGGAATTATCAAGTATGACTTCCCAAAAGTCAATATTTGCAATAACATTTTTGTCAACTTGACACACCATTTACACACTTTTGCAAGACCATGGTGGACACAAAATTTCGAGAGCGGTTACATCAAAGTGAACAAAAACCATTGCAGCTACCAAGGAGCATTAGTCATCAACGGTGGTTGGTCTTCGTCAGATTCGTACAAGGTGTATTTTTATGGTGAGTTTAATCAGAAATTCAAGCACTATGTTCATCTCAATGGAGAGGTTACTTTTTCCAAGATTTTTTTCAACTGGGCCGGATCCGAAAATGGAACGGTTGGAACCTATTTCCAGTTTTCCAACCGTGAACTGTCTGGACCATTGGTTTCGCACATCGGGATCAGTTTCAGGAGCGTCCAGGAAGCAAAACGTAATGTTGAAAATGACTATCCTGGTAGCAGCAGGTTCAATCTCCAGCACTCTGTGGAGAATGCCGTTCAACAATGGGACTCTAAGGTATTCTCAAAATATCAAAACTTGAATTATTCTAACGAAAATGACATAGTTTTGGAAAAGTTTTATACATCAATATACGGGTCTCACTTTATGCCAACAAATAAAACAGGTGTGGACTCTCCATTTTACGACAAGGACTGTACCACTTCTTCATGCGAAATTGTTCCTTACTATGATGATTGGTTTACTATATGGGATACATTTAGATCGTTGCATCCGATGTTGAACATTGTCAACAGAGAAGTGGGATCTGAGTTGGTGAGAGCACTTATTGAAATATGGAAATTCGAGGATTTTATGCCTGATGGGAGAAGCGCGGGAAGATCCGGCAGAACACAAGGTGGGTCCAACTCAGACATTGTCTTGGCAGATGCATTTGTTAAGAACATAAGTTATCTGGTGGACTGGGAAGCAGGTTTTAAAGCAATGCAAAGCAACGCGGATGTCATCCCACCATACGTCTTAGATCCATTTGCCCCGGACTCCACAAACAAGTTTGGAAGAGGAGCTTTGAAAGAGTGGCTAGAGCTTGGATACATCACCAGAAACTTCAGTCGTTCTGTAACAAGAACCATGGAGTATTCTTACAATGATTATGCTTTGTCTGTAGTGGCCAAAGGCTTAGGCTACGATGACTTACACAAAAAGTACTTGAAGAGATCTTCCGGCTGGCAACAGATTTGGAATTTCAACGCTACTTTGTCAGACAAGTCCTATAAAGGTTTTATAGGGCCTAAAAACGCAGATGGGGAATTCAACTACGAAAATTACGACCCTTCAACGTGTTTCAGTTGTTATTGGGCAGATGACGAGTATGAGGGGTCTCCTCTTGAGTATGGATGGGCTGTTCCCCATGACATATCCTTTTTGCTGTCTTTCATAGGGTCAAATGAGACTTTCCAGTTGCGGTTGGATGATATGTTTAGCTTATATGGGAACGGATACGCAAATATCGGAAACGAGCCTAGTTTTTTGACTCCGTACTTGTACAACTTCATCAACAATAATGATAGAACTAGCGAAACATTAAATTATTTAACCACTGTTGAATTTACAACCGGGGTCAATGGCTTGCCTGGTAACTCAGACGCAGGTTCCATGCAGTCATGGCTATGGTTTGCTCTGGTTGGGATTTATCCGGTTGCCGGGACAGATGTATATCTGTTGAATTCACCACAAATAACATACTGGGAACTGCAAGAAGATCCGTTTTATGGCGCAGGAAGAACTGTCTTTGAAGCTGAAAACTTGTACAAAAACGCAACGTCTGGTGAAAGAAACATTTACATCAAGCAAGTTTCTTTAAATGGAGAAAATTTGAGTCGAAATTGGATACAGCATCACGAGTTGTTTGGTCCAGAAGGCGGACATCTCAAGTTTGTAATGACAGACACTGCACAACACTGGGACAAAGATTCAGTGACTCCTCCTAGCAGCGGCCATTTCGAAAGAAAAAAATAAGTTTTTACCAAGCAAAGCTTGATTTAAAAAGTTATAGATATTTATATGATAGAAAACTAGTTAGCATAAAATAAGTCTTGTTTTTTTAGATGGCCAGAAAAACTGAAATAACAAGGATGGAATCTTTTCCACTCAGGCACCTCTTTGTTCGATACATCTCAAGTACAGATTTTTGGACCATTTTCTTGCTCTCTTACCATAGATAAACATTGGCCAAGCTAGGAAAGTGAAGAAAAAAGTCAAAACACCCAAGGCAATAAAGGTGTTTTCAATTCCACTGTCATCCAACCAGTAAGAGCAAGTGAAGGTGAAAATACATGCCAAGTTGTTGTTGATCAACGATGTGCACACCATACCTTCCAAAACCATTTCAGGGTAGCAGTCCATCAAGTAGGCCATGGCAATATCACCAGCACAACCCCAACCAAACCCGATAAAAGCTAGTCCCATGTATGCAGTTCTCCAGTTGGTGAAACCTCTTCCGGATGCGATACCAAACATGAACAAACCGGCTGGGGACAAAATGGCAACAGCAATGGAGAAGTACAATCTGTATTCTGCTTCCAAAATCCCCTTGTTTCTTCTTGCCATCCAAAGGACAAAGTAGTCACTGATAATACCAGCGTACATACACCCAAGAACAGCTCCGATCAAAGTTGGAACGTTCATGATTGCGACAGCAGCATCACTGTAGTTCCATGGGTCTTCGTAGTAGTTGTCTTCTTCAATGGTCAAGTAGAAGGACAACAAAACGTCTTGCCAACCCCAGAACAACCCAGAAATCCAAACGGCAGGGAAAGCAAACATTCTCAATGTGATCAACATGTATTCAAAATATTGTTTGAACCCATATCCTTTCAAGTTGGTAGCTTTTGTGATAAGAGCAATTCTCTTCCAGTATGACCATTTTGGTTCTTTTTTCCCATCAATCAACAAATCTTCACTCGACTGGACTGGTTCAAAACCATTTGAAGAAACTGTGTTGGCAAGTTCCTTCTTTTCTGAGTCACCAGACCCAGTGATTTCTTGGTTTGCGCTGTCAATGTTGTTTTGACCTTCCAATTTTTTTTTCGAATCAGATGGCAACCCATTTTCGTTATCCGAATGTGCAAAATCTCCAGCAGTCGTTGTTGTTCCGTGTAAACTTGCTTGGTAGTTGATAGGAGTTCTGTACAAAGATCTGTCGAAATAAGTTTCTTCACATCCAAAGACCAAAACAATCAAAGTCCCACCACTGATAATCAATGCGGTGTATCCAACCCATCTGAAAGAAGTCAGATCTGCAATGTAACCGGCAATCAATGGTCCCAAAAAGGTACCTATAGACGTAGCCATAATATAAACAGTCAAGACAGACCCTAACTGATGTTGGAAAAAAATATCAGATAGAGACAACTGGACTTGTGCCTCGGCACACGCTTCGGAGATCCCAACAAACAATTGGGACCAGATGGTGTCACTGGTTCTTTTGGCCAAACCGAACCACAACCCACCAAACAAACCAAGCGAAATGCAAATCAAATAAGTCAATTTTCTCCCGTACAAATTGGCAAAAGGAGCACAAAACAATGTGCCCCACCCAATACCCAAAAACAAGACCCCGGCACCAGTGTTCATGGCATCGTAAGAGATCCCGTAGATCTCATTCAAACTGTCTTGTGCGGCACCAGCATCGTTTGAAGTAGCTGCAGTGAAAGCCGTGATGTAGGCCATCAACAAGAAATGCCATGTTTTTCTCCAGTACGACCAGTTCAATGGATCGTTTGGGGAGTCGGAAGGTTGAGGAATCAAAACGATTCCTGATTTTTCGTCTCTTTTCAATGGGGACCCATTAGCGGCCCCATCGAACTCGGCTTCCAAATCATACTGTTCAGCATAAATGTTGAATGTCCCTGGAACATACAACGGATGGTTGGTGTTTGTGTACTGATCCATGAGTAGTTTATTAGTTTATTAATTTATTAGTTTATTCGTTTAATATTTGTTTTTGTAAAAAACTTCTATCTGTAATAAAACGTCAGCAAAAGGGCTTGAATACCTGTGAATATATCACTTTAAAGTTTTTGAAATGAAACTGTTGAAAACTTTTGGGCGAAATGATGGATACTTTCTTGCTAAAGCAACGGTGACAGAACCGACAGGAAGTGTGTTTTGTGGGGTTTAAAAAAATATAGTTATTTAAAAGTTTGTAAAGTGCTGAAAAAGTGACTTTAAACTTTGGTTGGTATGAAAAAGCTTTTTTGGAATGGAAAAAAAAATAGATATTTTTCTTTAGTTAACTCTTTCAAAAACAGTGAAGTTGTTGTTGTTGTTGTTGTTGTTTTGAGGGGGGGTTGTTTTCTAAAGAAAAGGCATAAAGGTAGAGCAAGCTCAATAACATTCAAACGGCAACAAACACTAAAATTGAAAACATTTGAAATTTAAAAAACTTGCAGATGCGGTACGTATATTTATATCTAAGGTGGGTACACTAAACGAAAATCCATCAAATATAATTTGAATTTCTTATCGACAATAAATTAGACTTTATTCTTGAAATCCCATAAATGTTCCAACATTTCGAGAGTGAGGGACAAATATCATCGAAAATTAACAAGAAATTGAAAAGAGGATCGATTGAGGACAAAAACAAGGAACGTTTCTTTTTTTTTTTTTCTTTTTTTTTTTTGCTTTTTTTCTTTTTTCCTTTTTTCCTTTTTTTTTTTGCCGATTTTGTTTTTCAGATGGAATTTTACACTTTTTTGTGCCTGGGTTGTGATTTTCATTCCGATTTTTCAAGAAATTTCCCGCTCTTATGATTTCCCTAATTTTTTTGGCTGTAAAATTTAGCCTTTCACGCTTTAGTTTCTGCAGTCACCATGTAAATAACAGGATGATCACACAGAGTTTTTAACGTTCGTGTACGATATCGATTAGGATGTTTTCGTGTGTCGAGTCATCAGTTGCAGGTGTACAAATGCTCAAGTTTTCCCTCTCTCAGAAATATCAGTACAGCTTTCAATTGCTCAAAGAAAACGATGCTTTGATGTTTGAAAGGCAAGAGAGTGAAAGCTGTATCTATATGAAGTGTCATAAAAAAACGTTGCTTAATCAGTACTTAGTTTACTTTCAGGATTCAACATACACCAAGACCTTGACCTTGAAAGTGTGATTAAACAAAGAGCGCATAGAAACAAAAAAAAAAACAAGCTTTGGAGACGGTAAAACGATCATAATATTGTAAAGGTAACCTATGTTGGTATGGAAGAATAATTCTTAAGAACAACTCCTATGCTTTACTGGGCTCATTTGTTTTGGACTCTACCAAACATCTGCAAGAACCATGAGTGAACGGTTAGACTGCATAACCGTTTTGCACAAAAATGAGAAGCAATACCGAGACCAAACACACACCCGGAGTAAGCATTATTTCGGACTATTGTTTTTTATGCCGAGTAACTCAATTCGTTGCTCCCTTTATTTATTTTGTTTCTTCAGGGTTCAAATTTGAAATCTTGGCATTTCAGTTCAAAAGAACAATGTTACGGCAAAAAAATAATAAAACATACATGCAAAAACACAGGCCAATCATTTCAAGGGGATTCCCATTGTGAAAAGATATTTGGAAAGAAAAGACTTTTTTCAAAAGGTTTAAAGTTGTGAAATTCAAAGGGGCGTTTTCAGAGCATGCACTCAAGGAGGCGTCTAAATGGACCAATGTGAATTTCTGGTATATAAATACGCTTGGGTGATGTGTATGAACGGGATAACCATGGAGTTTTAAAATGCATCTCACAAAAAATCAAAACACACCAACAGCTAATATTCATAATGATAACAATCCCACTTAAAGTACAAAGTCAAGGCGAATGGTATTCCAAGCCGCTAATCCAGGTGTTGGAGTCGACAACCGTTGAAGTGAGATATTTAGACGAAACTGAGTGTGGTGTTTCTGAAGTATTCGCTTTTTGATTTTGAAGCGGAAACAGAATACATGAAGCATACTTGGTCGGTTAACAGATCCCATGATGAGGTACAGGCTGTGATTCTTAAATTAGCAAAACACTGTGACTCAACGTGGCCATGTGAAATAGTTGAGATGGTTTTTGTTGGGCCAGAAAAGAGATCTACTCAGTTTTCAGCAAATACAAACTCAACTTTTCGTGTTGCACAGATAACAAGGATCAAAGTGAGGTAGAATGGAGCAATAAGCTATGTAACATTGCTACGAGGTTGATTCACTCGTGTAAAACCAAGTCTACTGCTAAAGAAGTGTTGCCTCTTTTTAATATATTTCCCCTTGCAATCACTTTGGGATGGCTAACAGGATTCGATGGCAAATGGGGCGGTTTGATCAGGGACCATTCCGAATTTTCCGAACTTTTGGTTTCTTCTGCGTCAACTAATCTCTTTGTTCCGTATGGTGCATTTGATATTAATGAATGGTATTTTGTCGGACCATTGTACATTGCAACTGTTCATGAAATTCAGACAATAGAGGTTGAATACCCTGTTTTCGTAGATGAAGAGTTTTATCTTGAAAAGAGCGAAGATCAAGAAGGGGAATTTTCCAAACATAAAGTACCAACACTTGACGTAGGGGGGAGTGATGTTCTTCTTTTTGAGTCGCAAGTGTCAAGAAATGAATGCGCCAAAGTGATTACAGAAATGATCAAGCAATGTAACCGGTTTGAAAAAAAATAGGTATCGCAGCTCTGCTCCCGTCAGGCCAAGCAACCGCTGCAAAGCTTACGTTGATGCAAGTGACTACTTTTGGGCATTGGCCCAGGAGATCATAGGTGCACGCCAATGCATTTTCATTCATAGCAAACTAATCAGTCAGGAACTATATTTGGCAAGACCCACAAAGGACTATAACGAGTCTAGACTCGACAAGCTTCTAGAGAAAAAAGCATCAGAAGGTGTAAAGACCTACATACTAGTGTCCGGCTCTGAGTTTGACTTTCCACTTGCAAATTTTGAATCTCGGTTTAATATAGAGGTTCTTCAGTGTAGAGAGAGACGTTTGGAGCAGAAGGAAAGTTTCATTGTGGTTGATTACAACCATCTTTTTTTTTGGCGAGATAAATTTATGCTTTGGTAGGTACGACACTCCTAAACACCAAATAGTTGATGAAAACAAAGCATTTTATGGAAGAGCTTTCTACCATCCACACCCTGTCTCTCAAAACCAAAAGGATAGTTTTGATGAATTAGGATGCACTTTCCGTTACTTGGGTTTTGGCTCAACTTACCTGCCTTTGGAAAGCGATTTTCAGGAAACTGTGGCCGCTAGGATGCCTTGGCATAATACACAGGTTAAGGTTTCTGGACCTGCGGCTAGAGACTTGTGCAGGTTATTTACACAAAAATGGAATGACCTGGCTTCTGAAATAGATGAGTACGAGGGGACAATTTTTCTTGGTCCGCCTTGTGATTTAACAGAGGACCAAACGGAAAAGATACTAAATTAGCCACGGTTAAAGGATAATGTCAACTGTGAGTGCCAGCTTTTGCCAGATGTAGTAAGGGTGCCATAAAATTCCGTTGAATCTTCATACAATATGAGCGACTGGGAACACTATCGCACAATAGAAAAAGCATTCTCAAGAATGATCCGAAACTCAAAACACTACGTTTATATTGAGGACGAATTGCTTGTCACTTCGGAGCAAAAGGGTGAAACATGGCAAAGTAACAAAGTAGGAAATGCCTTGTACGACCGGATCATTGATGCACATGAGAAAAGCCAAAAATGGAAGGCAATCATTTTGCTTACTCTAGAGCCAAAATTCAATTATGAGGAATCCTTTGAAGACTTTGACTTCAGGGAAAAGATAACAATGCATTACTCCATCTCGTCACAGGAACAGGATTCGGTCATAGCAAAACTTGAAAGACGCGGCATCGATACCGCAGACTATATCCAGCTCTACTCACTAAGAACGTGGGGTGAGGCAGGGCCGCATGCGTACTTGCTTACTTTGCAGATTTACAACCATTCGAAAGTCATGATTGTCGACGACCAAAGATGCCTCTATGGGAGCACCCGTGTGAGTGGGAACTGCTTTGCGGAGATGACCAACGAAAACAGCGCAATAGTGATTGAAGACAAGGAGATGGTTGGCTCCAAGATGGGCGGAAAATACTACAAGGCTGGCGCGTTTGCAAGTGGGTTGAGACAAAAGTTGATGCGGGAGCATTTGGGCTGCGACCTCGAGTTTGTCACGTACTTGGAAGATACGTTTGCGCAGTACCGTGCGTATGCGACCGAACACTACAGGGCTTTGCACACCTTAAGCGAAGGCCCTGAGCGTGCTACGTCAAACAAAAAGCACGCCAGCTCCTCTGTGATTGAGCTTGGTATGCGGGCGTTATTTTGCGTGCCAAGTACTGCGGCATGGCGCAATGCCCACGGCGGAGAAAACGATGAGTGCTTTGAACCATCAGAAATTGGCACACGGAATGACCAGTACACCAAGCAGTTGGACTACTCGCGTGTGCCCCAGGTGGACAAGCTCATTGCGTACTTGAATACTCTTAATAATGATGACTTCAAGAAGTTGGCTCTACTAAAAGGATTGTTCTATTTGCAGCACAGGGAGCTTGGGACCAAAACCGCTAGAATCTACGACTATTTCGAATATGTATCCTCAGAATCGTTTGTTAATGGTCTTTACCGGTTTGCAAAAGTTATTGATCCGTTTAGCTTCTGCGACCCTTTGGATGACTTGTTTTGCGACATTTGGCATTCCACAGCTCGAAACAACACTGCCATATTCAGGTGTGTGTTCTATTGTCAGCCTGATGATTGCGTCTCTAACCAACGCGAGAATGAATTGTTTAGAAAATCTGAGGAGACGTTTCAGCATGGCCAACGAGAGCTTGCTTCGAGTCCATTGCTGGAATCCTCTTTTGAGCAAGTAGATGTGTTTATTGCAAAAAAAGCACTTGATCAAGACACTAGAGATGCTTTAATGAAATTAGGTAGCGGTCAAACAGAAAATAAGCTTGCCAATCGAAAATCAGTTGCCAAAGAGCTACTCAAGACTGTCCGTGGCCATTTGGTGCAATGTCCAACTAAGCTGTTCGTCAGGGAGGAGAGCGAAGATAAGGGATATAACATTACGTTATATTATTGAGCAGTTTTTTATTGGTTTTTTGCTTGATTGGGTGTAATTCCTGCGTGACACGGTGCCGCATTTTGTGTTTCTGACGTGTAATAGACATTCAGTGGTAGAAAAAGCTCGGCTCTTTGCCTTGCAGGCAAAAAAGTAATATATGGTCTTTGACTCAACAAGTTTTGTATATTTTAAAGCAATTGTAACCCTTGACTACCAAATAAGTATAAGTTATTTGGTATTGTCATTTGCATGTATTTCTTCATTGACTTTTCTTCTTTGGCCTAATCGTACCTTCTCTTTGTTTTTGCTGTTTCACGTTCAAATTGTAAGTTTGTTTCAAAAAAAACATAAGGTTTCAAAGATTATCATAAAATATGACGCTTCAATTCATGATTGATTTTCTGCTTTTTTTTGCATTCAAACAACGTTGGAATTTTCACATAGTCATTCTGATTCAATAACCGCTAAAATAATGGATCTGTGTATACAAATCTTTGATAACTAATTTGCAAACAAGATATAAAGCCAGTGCAAAACTACAACTCTCATAAACAATGTGTTTCTTTTTGAGGTTTACGCAAAGTTTTAGTACAGTTTGTTTTCTTATGAAATAAATGCACTTACATAACGGTGAACCCCAGTGTGTTATTTTTCGCTGACATAAAGTATCTTTATACTTGTGGCGATACCTCATTGAGTTAAGCCCTTTGATTTTAGAATTGAAAATGTCCCTAGGGTAAAACTCTAAACTGTATTTTAAAAAGCAACTAAAAAAGACCTTCTAACATATCGAGGAACTTTTACAACTCGATTGGTGTTTTGTTTTACTTCAAAATAGTGAAAATTTTGTTTCAAACAATGTTTATTTTTGTAAAATTTTACTTTTAGGCAAATTCCCAAAAAACTTTTTTGATCCAAATATCCAAAACCTATGCTCAAAAGTAAACAAACAATTACTTAAAAGGCACAAGTTAATGCACTCTTAAGCACTTGTTAGTACACAAGTTGCGAAATTGTTTACAATTTTTCTTTTACTGAATATTATTAATTTATAAATGTATACATGAATTAAAAACCATCTCTAATACTGATGAATGCCAAGTATCTATCCTTTGACCATTTTCTCGCCTTCTTACCATATATGAACATAGGCACTGCCAAAGATGTGAAGAAAAATGTTAAAACACCAAGAGCAATAAAGGTGTTTTCAATTCCACTTGCATCCAACCAGTCTGAACAGGTGAAGGTGAAAATACATGCCAAGTTGTTGTTGATTAGCGATGTGCACACCATACCTTCCAAAACCATTTCAGGGTAGCAGTCCATCAAGTAGGCCATGGCAATATCACCAGCACAACCCCAACCAAACCCAATAAAAGCTAGTCCCATGTATGCAGTTCTCCAGTTGGTGAAACCTCTTCCGGATGCGATACCAAACATGAACAAACCGGCTGGGGACAAAATGGCAACAGCAAACGAAAAGTATAATCTGTATTCGGCCTCGTAAATACCGTTTCTTCTCTTGCTCAACCATACAACAAAATGGTCGCTGATCACCCCTGCGTACATACACCCAATAACAGCTCCGATCAAAGTTGGAACGTTCATGATTGCAACAGCAGCATCACTGTAGTCCCATGGATCGTCGTAGTAGTTGTCTTCTTCAATGGTCAAGTAGAAGGACAACAAAACGTCTTGCCAACCCCAGAACAATCCAGAAATCCAAACGGCAGGGAAAGCAAACATTCTCATGTTCAAATACATGTATTGGAAATATTGTTTGATCCCCCAACCTCTCAAGTTTGTGGCTTTTGTAATCAGTGCCATTCTTTGCAAGTATGTTTTTGGTGGCTCTAGTGAACCATCAATCAATTCCAGATTTAGTCCGGGGATTCCAGTACCATCAGCAATTGTGGTTGCAAGTGGGCTAATTTTATCGTGACCAATTTCAGCTTCAGGAATGTTGTTTGAATAGACTTGAGACAAAATTTGTTGAATATCTCCCGCGTGTGGAGCATCTTGATCGTTTTCCTTTTTTTTCTTCATAGCTGCAGTTGTTGATACGTTTATTTTGTTTTGTAATTTTTCATCAACACCATGACTGTTGTCACTGTTGGAAGGATACTGTGCAATCCCGTCCAAATGCTGACCTTCCAATGGGTCTGTGTTCATTGGTGTTTTGTATAAAGTTCTATCGAAATATGTTTCTTCACAACCCAAAACAAATACAAGCAATGTTCCCCCACTGATAATCAATGCAATGTATCCAACCCATCTGAAAGTGGTCAAATCAGAAATGTAACCGGCAATCAATGGTCCTAAAAATGTACCAACAGATGTGGCCAAAATATAAACAGTCAAGACAGACCCCAATTGATGCTGGAAAAAAATATCAGATAGAGATAACTGGACTTGCGCTTCTGCACATGCTTCTGAGGCACCAACAAACAACTGAGACCAAATGGTGTCTCTTACTCTGTGCGAAAGTCCCATCCAAATGGCCCCACACAATCCCATCACAATACAAATCAAATATGTCAATTTTCTTCCATACAAATTGGCAAATGGTGCCATAAATAATGTACCCCATCCAATAGCCAAAAACAGCACACCAGCACCGGTATTCATAGAATTGTATGAAATTCCGTATTTTTCATTCAAAGCATCTTGTGTGGCACCTGCCATATTGGATGTTGCTGCTGTAAAAGCGGTGATATAGGCCATCAAGGCGAAATGCCATGCTTTTCTCCAGTACGACCAATTCAATGGATCGTTTGGAGAATCTGAAGGCTGAGGCATCAGAACAATACCGGACTTGCTATCTTTTTTCATGTGGTTCGAGAAAATGTTACTGTTAGAATCATCGTTGGACTGAGCATATGCTTCTTCGTCATACGCTTGTGTGTCTTGTCCTAGTTCTAGATAGATGTTGAATGTCCCTGGCACGTAGTCTGGGTGCATCGGGTCAGTGAATTGCTCAAAAGATGTAGAGTCGACCATGATATGTTTTCTTTTTTTTTTTTTTTTTTTTTTTTTTTTTTTTTTGGTTGCTTGCTTTTGATTGCTTGCTTTTGGTTGCTTGCTTTTGGTTGCTTGCTTTTGATTGCTTGCTTTTGATTGCTTGCTTTTGGTTGCTTGCTTTTGGTTGCTTGCTTTTGGAGACTTGAAGCGTATTGAAATGAATAATGCTTAAAGTTCCTTCGCTCAGCTGTCAGAACTACACTGCTTATATACTCGACACAACATACCGATAAATTTTCAAGCAATTGAAAGATACACCCGATAACTCACCTCCATATCTCATTTGCATTTGACAATGCGCTAATATTAAGCGCTTGTTAAATATGTGTCACCAAGCGAAACTAACGTCAATAACGCATCAAAGCGAAAAAAAAAGAGAGGTATTTTACTTCTTATATTGTATCCTATGAATATTGCGCTCCTTCACCAATCAGTACTAATATGCAATCTCCCCAAGGAATAACCGAAAGCTAAAGAAGAGTTTCTTTTTATCTAGGCGACAAACCCGCCAAGAAGTTGTGTCATTACTCCTTCTGAAAAATCAAACCAAAGCATAAGTTGTTATCACAGTGGGTTTTCTTCTTATCAGTTTCGGGTCCTTTCTCGTGGCAGGAGCTAACCACCTTTCCCACGGAACTGAAACTTCTACAATGCAGCGGGGAAAAGAAAAATAAAAAAAGAAGATCCAATATCGCTTAGTCTTTCAGCCAGGTCCCTAGCACAATCGATAAAATCAAGATAGATAAGCTCAATGAATAAATGAATAAATCAATCTATTGATCAATCTATTGATCAATCACACACACAGATCAGCCGCAAAGATGTAAATCATTTCATGGCCATAACCGCAAGAAATTTTTCATGCTTTTTTTTTTTTTAAGCCGCAAGAGCGCTTAAGCTCGGTTGTGCGTGGTTGTCTATTAACCAGTTTAGCGATAAAACGTACACCGTGAACATTTCTGAGAATCAAAAGACAACAACAACAAAAACAACAAAAACAACAAAAACAAACCGAGCCTGGAAAAAATTAACGACAAGCGCTTTATATGAGCCTGATTAGGAAACTTGAAATGCGCTTATTGAAGCTGAGAGTACTTTTGCAGTAGAGACCCGTGAATGTTCCTTGAACTCCAAACTCTAAACCAAAGAGTCATACTAATATGGCTTTTATAAACTGTAAATACACCTGTTATATTTTTTATATGTACAAGGAGAGAACACGGTATCGCATATGGCAACGTACGTCATCTACACGCCAGATCATATAGATTGAGTACGTTATTATAAAGGCACTCGACTCCGCAAAATACGTCACCCAGTTGCCTTTTTTTTATTTTTATTTTTTTTTTTTTTTTGGTAAAGCTTGATTGACGCTCTTGTAAGTAGTACGTGGTGTATTCGCTTTACTCACTTTGCTGGCTTTCTTTTCTACTTTGACTGTAAGACGTTCAAAGAGCTGTCGCAGTAAGCAATGTCCCTCCAGATCTCTTTTGTAGCGTGGTTCCCCATTCTCAACGTAGTCAATCTGTTTCTGTGCACAATGGATGCGTTAATGAAATTTGCTCTCAATAACTGCATGTCAATCACAGTGTTGACGTTGTTGCTGTTTACTGTAGTCCCACTACCGCCGCGAGCAGCATTCAAGGCTCTTTTACGATGTGCTGCCCCACCAATGTCAACGGCCCCAGACACCACAGGGACAGAATGCGTTTGTCTCTCCATTCTATAATTCAAACCACCCAGTTGCAAGTTCTTCTCAATGATCTGTTGTTGCACAATGTTCAATCTTCTGTAACTGGTTTCTCTCAACGGAATGATAGTGTACACACTGCCATCTAAACCACAAGCAAGGGTCATAAACTCAGTATCTTGTTGGTTGTTGTTGTTGTTGTTGATTTTACGAGGAACGGTTTTCAAAACACTTGTTAATGTGCCCAATTTGTAAGTACTCCATTCAATCAGTTTGGTACCGTTCATGGACAAAGGATCATCGTTGGCAAATTTCGAAATTGTCAATTCATTAGATCCATTGCAACTCAATTGATAGCAATCACCTTGATTAACAAGAAGTTCGTTGTTCAAACTCCCACCATTGGAAACTCTTTTGGAAATAGGAACAAGTCTATAAGGTTCCACTTCAAATCCGTGCATAAATAACCCATTGTAGAAACATGATGTCAAGATCAAAGAGTTGAATTCACTGATTTTTGTTGGCAAACTTGGCATGTCAGCAAAGGCAACAGGTTCCAATAGCATACTTCTCTTGAAACTTGATTTAACTCCATTGGTTTTAACAGGAGAAGACAAAGAATCTTGTTTCGGCAATTTATCAAGTTTCATTTGACCCATCTTGATCATTACTTTCCGAATCCATAGTTTCTCGCTCTCATTGTAAACAATTCTTCCCTTGCTTTCAGCCAAACACGTAATCAACCCTCCACGCAAAAACTCTTCTTTATACATAACGTGCAATTTGCCAGCTGATGTAACATCAAGAACAACCAATCTACTCAAAGCATGCGTATCTTCGTCTTTAAAATATGTTTCTCCAGATACTAAATATTCGTGTTGCGCTTGATGAGTAATAGGAGTAAATAAATTTGATGGGTTCCCAGGATTGTTCAATTGTCCAGCAGATGCGGCAAGTGCTGCAGCAGCTGTGGAATTGATTGTTCCTGTAGCAGATGCATTAGCACTGGTAGCACTCATAGATATTCTATCATCCACATGAAGCACTTGAAGTTGCAAACTTTGTAAACAGTTGACCATGCATTCCATTTCAGTCTGGTATTTATCCATTAGCTGATATTGCCGTTTGATAGCATTGTATTTCAATAACAAAATTCCACCGGTGTACGCTTTACTCAAGTTACAAGACCCATTTTCAATCTCAGGATTTGTAACGATCGGCTCTCCAAGCTCATTCTTGGCTACGTAATCTATCTCACTGTAGTAAGAGATCGCCAAATATCCGCCATTTTTATAATAAGTCAAATTGTTGAAAGTTATCTTTGTCGCTTGCTTATCCAGAGCTTCCTTATCAATCGCGACTTCCCCATCATCCTTCGTTTCTTGTTTTTCTCCCAAATCTTTGTTTCCCTCTTTCTTCTCAAGCTCATAGTCAACCAAGTGTCTCTTCACTGGTAGTTTTGCGCCATAATGCATTCCATCCACGTCCAAACGCAAAATACGAGCGTTCTTGACATTGTCAACAGTAATCATTTTACAACCAACATAGTTTTCATCAAACCAAACACCCAAAGACATCAAGGGCAAGCTCCCAAACTTGTAACATCTGGCTTTATCATTCAATTCATTCATAATAATAAATGGTTGAATACCACTGATTATGATCACCGATTTGCCAGTGAAATTTTCCAAATAGTACATGTTTTGCTCAATTTCAGTGCTGCCACCGGTAAGAACACAACCATCCACTGTTTTGTCAAACTGGGTAGTAATGCTTCCCTCACGCTGTTTGTATATGTAAACTTCACCTTCAAAAGTCAAAACAGACAACAAAATATCTTTGCCCATTGGTGCAATCATCACTTGTTTGATAAAAGGGTCAGGCGTTATTTCATCTGGAATCTCATAAGGCACGACTCTCAAAGTTTTGGTCAAATCACAAACACCTTCAAATTCAAAAATCTTATCATCATGATCTTTATAAAAAAAAATCAAATGGTTGTCTGCAGTGACAAAGGTAAAAATCAATGATGACGCACTCAAAGCACTGACCATTTGTGTTTTCATAATACTACCTGAAGTCAAAATCAACTCGTTCAATCCCGTTGGTAAGTTTATCTCATACAGTTCTTGCTCAAACATTTCATAAATACCGATTTCACCCTTTACATTGGTGGTCAAAATGAAATCATCTTGAATTGAAACATGAACAACTTCAGCTCTAGCGCCTTGAAATAAAAGTCTTGATTTTTCTTCAAAATTGTACCCAAATACAAAGATCCCCTTGTTTGTGACATGTATGATGTTTTCTCGAGATACACTCATTTGTATATCAACAGTTATGCAATCACGACCGGAGAACCCCTGAGGTTTGAAAGTTTTGAAATTCTTGTTGATCAAAAAAATGTCCGATCTCATGTTTTTGGAATCCGTGGTAATCAAATAAGTGTTATCCAAGTTCCAAATTTTTGTAACGTCAATAAACTTGAACCCACGCTCGACAATTGGCTGCACACTTGGTTGAATCTCATAAAGGCAATTGCCCATAGAAGGCCCAGCGGCAATCAAAGAGCACTCTGAAAAGTTGGGGTTCTTCAAACCTTTGATAAGATTGGTGGAAGAAACAGTGGGAGCAGCTGCCATTGACGTAATAGGCCCAAAATTTGGCAGCACATGGTCTTGGATAGTGGCAGTAACGGTAAATTCAACATTTTCCTTGACACCTGTGTCATAAATATCATCTTCATCATTAATGACTTCTTTTGAAACATGCAATTTTCCTTTTTCCTGCGTTGTTACTTTAAAATTAACAATAACACTATCACCTTTTGCAAATGAAATAAATACCTTTTCCTCTTGTGCTCTTGCATCGGAAAGCTTTGCGGCAGCCAATTCACATTTGGTCATGGATTGAATATTTTGCCACGAATGCATGTTATCCATATTAGTATAGTCAAAAAGTTCCATCCCTGCACATGTTTTCCCTTGAAATTTGAATTGAAAAACCAAGTTTTCAAGAACCAACACGTAAAAATTGTTTTTCTCATTAGGAGTCAACCATGCATAGCATGGATTTTTGGATAACTCAATTTGCTTTGTTGGTTGATCAGGCTCATGGGGAACGGAAACAATTTTATTGCAATTAAACGTTTTTTGCAAATATGCAAGATCACAATAGGAGTTTAATTTACATATAAACTTGACGTTAAAGTTTTCGTCCACTAGCAATATTTGGTTGACCCCAATCAACAAAATAGATCCTGGCTGTTGAATGATTGGAATCACACTGTGGATGTCGTCAGGCAACGATTGTAAACTGTTGATGAGAGTGGACGTACTTAATTGTGTTTGAAAACTCATGCTTGCCGATTTTCTTACTGTTGATTTCGCAGTTCCATTAATTTTACCGTTCAGCTCATCCATTGGGTCGTCTTCAGAGTCCAAGTGCATATTTAAACAAATCAACTTGACACTGTTATGAGTCTGTGACCCAGACCACTTAAGACCTTCTGGACTGTACAAAAAATATAACAAACTCCCACAATCGTTTTGAAAATCAATTATATTTCTCAAGTCTGAATGGATTTGAGTCGACTTCAATGCTAAACTTTTTGGCTGGTATTTCCGTTTTTTCTTTACTGCATACCCATCATCATTTTCAGGATTTTCCAAAGTTCCTTCGGCTGAGGATAAGGACAGAGCGTTGTTTGCTTCATTTTGAAAATGTTTCAAATGCACCAAGCTGTTTGCCTTGAATAAAACACACGATTGGATGCCTTCCAACATTCGTAGTCTCGCAATGCCATTATCACCACTGTCGTCTTTTTTAGAAAAAGTATCAACATAGTAATGCAAACTTTTGGTATCCAAACTTTGCTCAATGTCGTTAAATTGTACAATTGATAGTTTATCGCCGGTCCCGATGATTAACTTGTCGTATTCAAATAAGTTTGCAGATCCAGGAATTCTTTCCAAAGAAGTGATTTTCGGTGTCACCAAGGGGAACTCAAACCTCAGTCTCAATTGCACTTCTTGAGAGTCTTTCCCATTTTTGCTATTAAAATGACCGTCGCTGTTGTCTATAATGCGGTATATTTTGATAATGTTAGTGCACACAACAACCAACTCGTCATACTGGAATGTGGTAAAGTTGCTCACAAGAGAATGGGAAGCGGTGGTTGGATCCAGCACTTGGTCGTAAGCAAACATGTTTCTAAATGACGCTGCTTTTTTGGAAGTCTTTCTGTTGGTGCAATGGCCCTGGTCCTTACAATTACTGTAACCCAAGGTTTCTTTTCAATGGCTTGAAGACTTTCCCTGTTTGTGAAATTGAAGATTTACTTTCGGAAGTGCGTATTTTCGGACTCTTTGGCTTCTTTTTTTTTTGCCAAAATATTCGGGTCTCGGACTTTGTTTGTCTCGGTCAATTGAATTACTGAAAAAAAAAAAAAATGACTCAAGATGAGATGATTAACTAGCATAGCGATGCCTATGGCAAGTATAGCTTTTGTTCATGAATCGCAGTACTCTAGCCATTTTTTGTAAAAAAAAAACCACAATAAGTATCCAACGCTAGAACAGATATCTAAGACTGAAGCAAACCAAAGAACAATTAGCGAGAACTTTTCTTCAACATGTCTGCAAACAAACCTTTGACCATTGTCATCAAACTAGGTTCTTCTTCGTTAGTGGACGAGAAAACCAAAGAACCTAAACTTTCTATCATGTCCAAGATCGTGGAAACAGTGATTAAATTGAGAAGAGAATTCAATCACAGAATCATTATTGTTTCTTCCGGTGGGATTGCTGTTGGATTGAAAACTCTAAACATGAAGTCCAGACCAAAAAAAATGGCCCTTGTGCAAGCTATCGCAGCTGTTGGTCAAGGGAGATTGATTGGAAGATGGGACTCCCTTTTCCAAGAGTTTGATCAAAGAATTGCTCAAATTTTATTGACCAGAAACGACATTGCCGACTGGTCGCAGTACAGAAACGCACAAAACACCATGTCAGAGTTGTTAAACATGGGCTGTGTCCCAATTGTTAATGAAAACGATACTTTGTCTGTGAATGAAATTAAGTTTGGTGATAACGACACTTTATCTGCAATCACTGCATCAATGATCGATGCTGATTATTTGTTCCTATTGACCGATGTCGATTGTCTATATAGTGATAATCCAAGAACCAATCCAGATGCCAAACCAGTGGTGATAGTTAACGAAATGTCTGATGTGGCCCAAATTGACGTGTCTGGTGGGTCTGGGTCGGACGTGGGTACTGGTGGTATGACCACAAAATTGATTGCTGCTGAGTTGGCAACGTCGTCTGGTGTTCACACTATTATCACCAAAAGTGAAGATCCAAGCAATATCTACAAAATTGTCAAGCATATCCAGAAACATGCGGGCAGCAATGATGACAGCAAGTACAAAGAAGAATTGGGAATCACTGTGCCACTACATACAGTTTTCAAAGCGCAAGATAATCAGCACCAGGTCAAATCAAGAGACTTTTGGATGTTGCATGGATTGGTCACGAACGGTGCTATTATCATTGATGAAGGTGCATACAACGCACTGACAAGAAAAAACAAAGCAGGTCTTTTGCCTGCAGGTGTTATTGGGGTCGAGGGTCATTTCCACGAAAGTGAGTGTGTTTTATTGAAATTGGGGTTCAAGGACCCCACGACTGGAGAAGTTGACGAGTCTAAACCATTGAGGGTGGTTGGAAGAGCAAGACCAAACTACACTTTCCAAGAAATAAATAAAATCAAGGGTTTGCAATCACAAGACATTGAAGAAGCATTGGGTTACGCAGATACCGAATATGTTGCGCATAGAGAAAATTTAGCGTTTCCTCCACACTAGACTATTTCAAAATAGACCGCGTTTAAACTGAAGTTTTTCTTTTCTAATCAAGTTAATGATCCTATATAATTACGTACATTGTTCTTTTAGACTTTATGAAAAAAGCTTTTACTGTATCTTCAGGACCCATTTTAAATTTCGGAAGTGGGATTTGCAATGAATTTTCTTTGTACCTGTGTGTATTGAGATTTTTGATGAACAAAGTATGCTCTTTGTGTTCATAATGCAAGCTAAAATCCAGCGAGTTGCAGTTTTCCATGTTTGTGGTGATTTCCACTTTCAGTTTGTATGGTTTGCTAGGAGAATCTGGTTTCCGCATGGTCACTTCGTACCTGCATGAGTCCAACTTGCTGTGCTGAGTCGTGGCCATGTTGGATGAGGATTTGTCCATGGGATTTGTAGGGGTTTGTATCTCTTGAATGAGTGGGGTTTTTCCTTGTCTAGATAAATTTGTGTTTCCAGGCAATCTCAACTCCATCAGCTGTCCAGACTCTTCTTCTCCATTTTCATAATTTCTTTTCATTTCCAAAAACTCATTGGAAGAGGAAGATACCTGAGCTTTGTCAGCAACATTTTGGGCCGACTGTTGAAGGTCGTTTTCAAGAATTTCAATTTTTCTCACGTCACTTCCTTTGTACTTCATTTTTGGGAACTTGATTGCGTCTCTGTCAATTTCGAGCTCAGAACGCAACTCGCAGCTTTCTAAACACCATTCAATCAATATTTCTTTCAATTGTTCATTTTCAGTACACCACTGGATACATGCACTGTTCACACAGCAATCCCACACAAGACATGTACTACCTTGCTTGTCCTTGTCTGTGACGTAAGCAGTTGTTATTATTGGAATCTCCCACTCATTATTCATGATCAAGGGGTAAACAATACTTGGATTGAAAGGTATTTCAGGTGCACTGGGATAACTCTCATTGTGTACTATATTCACGAATATCTTGGCAGACACGCCAGGAGCACTTGATGATGAGCCCAATTTTGATTTCACAACTAGATAAGGCTCGGGAACAATGTCTATTGACTTCACTTCATTCAACGGTCTAAGATAAAATGACTCTTCCATAGTTGTGCTGTGGTGACCAGGGTGGAGGGGTTGTAGAGAGAACGCCTACATTTGTTTCAATAGCTTTCAACATTTATCGAGTAAACATCTTACACAATTTGCTTTGCCCTGTAATTTTCAGAGAGAAAAACGCACGAAAGCACCACCCGCCCGAATTTCCACCGCTTCGCACAGACCTTGAAGCTGTAAACAAAAATAGTCTATCAGTAATAACTCTTGAAAAAAAACATCAGGAAAAGTGAACCAAACAGAAGAAGTCAGATCCCAACGAGCCAAAATCAAGAATATGGCAGTTGATTGGAAGTGCGCCATTAGCGGTGCTATACCCGAAGAACCGGTTCTATCCAAAGTTAGCGGATGTATTTTTGAAAAAAAATTGTTAGTGGAGTACATCAATATGTACAAGAAAGACCCAGTCAACAACCAACCAATCACTTACCCAAAAGATGTTGTTGTGATCAAGAATCCTGAAAACCCTGTTTCTGTTCAGCAAGGGTTGGCCGCTGCCAGCAATTACAGCATTCCAACTTTATTACACTCGCTCAAGAACGAATGGGATGCAGTCATGTTGGAAAATTACACATTGAGACAACAGTTACAAAGGTGCAAAGACGAACTGTCAGAGTCCCTTTTCAAGTACGATGCCAGTGTGACGGTGGCTGCTAATGCTATGAAGGAGCGTGATTTCTACAAAGATGAATTGACCAAACTTACGAAGAACACAGAAAAGGACTATGGTGAGCTGATTTACAATGCATCTGCAGCTTACCTTGGTGTTTATAAGAAGCTGGTGAAAAAAAAAGGTAAGGGAAATCCTTATTTGCAGACTCCTGCCGAGGCACACACTTTGAGCAAACGTTCTGTGTGCGATTTGACTAAATTTCATACCACTGACTATACAAGCAGTCCTTTGCTTGTATCTCAAAATGAAGCAGACCTGTCAAAGTTGGAAGTTTTGAACATATTCACAGAAAAGTTGGAGAAAAGTCCCGCACTCACTTGGTTAACTTTTAGAGCCGATATGTTGCAAATTTACCAATGGGAAACCATAAACAAGATTGTTGTATTGGGAAACGGGAAGCTACGGTGCATGGACTTATGGACTGCAGCAGAGCCTTCTATTCCAAGTGCCTGGGAAATTGATTTTTCTTTGCAGTCAGGAAACAAATTTTGGTACTTGCCACATCTTTTCGAGGACAGGATTTATGTATTAGATGTGCAGAATTGTACGGTTCAATTGAAGTCATTTGTTGATCACAATGATGATGGGTTGCTTTTGCAACTAGACGATTTGAAAACCCATAGTTTATCTTCTACTGGAAGTGATGGGGCCAACTTTTCATGTGATTTGCACAAAGATGGGATGTTATTTGCTTTGTTCAATTATAGTTCTAGCACTTTGGAAATATACGATTTAGCAGACACACTAAACACCGCACCAGCACAAGTTTTAGAAATAAATCAGACGAATAGCAACGTGAGTCTCAAATTTTCTGAGAACGGGTACTATCTATTTTTAGTTTATGACCAGCAGTGTTCAGTGATTGATTTGAGAAAAGATTTAGCAATTGCTGCCAGTTTGAGTTTTGGTGAAGAAGCTGAGACAGGACAAGCCTACTCAGTAACTTCTGATCTATCAGGAAGCAATGTTTTTGCCTCGGACGGACTGTCAACAATCACTTGGTTCTATAAACAAGGCAAATCTGAATGGGGGAAAAAGCTGTTCACGGTAGATGGAGCAGCGGCCGATCCGAGTTTCCCCAATCACGGTTTCCATCTTGCCGAATCGGGCTTCAAAGACCCTGAAAGCAACAAAGCCATGCTTGTTCTAGGAACTCGTTTGTACGAATTTAAGTAATGATGTAAGAACTTTTGTTCTAGTTAGTTTTCATAAGTGCGGGATAATGAAGGGCTTAATCGTTGGCAAATCTATTTTGAGATCAACATGTCACGTGGAAAAATGCGCTTAGCTGGTCAGGTACGAATTACTTCTTTGGGACAAGCGATCAAGGGTTTTGATTAAGCTTTGACGCTTCAGCGTTGATAAGAAAAAAAAATGGTGATAAAAACGCTAATCAACGTGCTTTATTATATATTAGATAAGCAAGTGCTGTGGTGATCCATGTAATCTACAAAAAGCTGTAAAGAATTCAGGCTTATCGAGTGTGGTGTGACCTTTGGTAAAAGTGAAGATATTCCAACACGTTCATAGCTTCGTATGTGTCGCAGAGATCTTTGTGCGTCAATTGTAAGATTAGAGCTAATATATGCAAAAAAAGATTCTTATCTTATCGTTAGATACTGAACATATCAAAGCAATGCACAGGTGTATGAAGATATAAAAGACCAAGCATTTATTATGAATATCTGTGTCATCTTTGAAGCTAAATTATTGACGCTGAAACATAGCCAATAGTGCCTAGGCCCTTTTTTTTTGTAATATCTTTAAATCAAATAATTTCATCATGGCCCAAATTGGTTTTAACAGTAAGCTCTCTAAGCTTGAATTTCTTTCTTTTTTTTTTTTTATCAAATCTCATATTTGCATTGTCACGGTTCGCGTTTTTTTTTTGGCCAACGTTTTCGGTTGCAGCAAGATAAGAATCAATTTTATGAAATATTGATTGTATCGGTTTGGCAAATGATTGAGAGTGCAGTTCAGTATTGTTCAGATTTATCCTTATATATAAATATGATATGAAAATAGTTCAGCACTACAAAATAGTAAGCTCCACAGAACCCAAAGCAAAATCTGAAGCTCTCCCTACAAAAAAACCCAATATGTCCGTGGAAGCCAGCTCATTAGTTTCGGCAAGAAGAAGATCTTCTGTCTTTGTTAAACCCTCTGTCATTCCAGAGCAAGCATCACTTCTGAGCCTCGAAACCGAGACTTTTTTACCCGATGAACCAACTGATCAATCGTTATACGAGCCAACCACCGTGTGGAAAGAAATAAAGTTTGTTAGCAAAAACTCGCTTCCCTTGGTGCTGACTTTTTTGATGCAATACTCGTTGTCTCTATCTTCACTATTTGTTATTGGGAACCTTTGTATTGATCCCGAAACAGGGTCGAGTGCAGGGTTCTTGTCGTCAGCCTCTTTGGCCGTCATGACCTACAACATCACTGGGTTGGCTGTTATCGAAGGTTTATCTACTTCACTGGACACATTTTGTTCGCAAGCTTTTGGGGCTAAAAAATATTCAAAAGTTGGTTTGTACACCCAGAGATGTGCATTGATGATCTTGACACTATTGTTCCCTATTCTCGCGTTGTGGTGGTGCTCTGAACACTGGCTTGTTTGGTTGATTCCTCAAAAAGAATTGCTAGCAAACGTTCAAGTTTTTTTAAGAATTTTGTCATTTGGTGTTCCTGCATTGACCATGTTTGAAACGGGGAAACGTTTTGTTCAAGCACAAGGTTACTACAATATATCTACATACGCGTTATTTTTCATTTTCCCAATCAACTTGATCATGATTTACATTTTAACAATGAAATTGGGATACAAGGGGGCTCCTATTGCCATTGCAATTTCACAGTGGTTGATGTTTTTATCTTTGGCAGGCTACTGTATTTTCATCAGACCAGACACTTTGAGATGCTGGTCTAGGATCTTCCCTCCTAATGTTTTTCACCAAAAAAGAGGGCTTTCCAAAATTGCAACGGCTTTCAATGTGTTGGTTTTTGGTACTGATCAAAACGATTCCGATACAGAAGATGATCAAGTTGGAAACACGACTACTTTGGGCTCTGCATCAACTTCCTACGGTTCGATCTTGGGCAAAACAAACAACCCAGTGAAGCAGAAAAAAAGATTGGCCATGTTTCAAAATTGGAAGCCTATGATTGACTTGGCATGGCCCGGGTTGGTTATGATTGAGAGTGAATACTTGTCCTTTGAGATTTTGACCATTTTCTCTACTTATTTAGGTGACGAAATTGAAATTGCTATTCAAACAGTGTTGGCCAGCGTTGGGACATTGATTTATCAGGATTTTTTTGCAATGGGCTGTGTTATCAGTACGAGAGTTGCCCAATTTATTGGATCCTATTACCACGAACTACAACAACGCAATCCTGCTGCTTTGAAAACCGACTCTTTAGCTAGAAGAAATGCAATCAAGTGTATCAAGGCCAGTTATCTGCTTGGTATCTTGATTGGTGTCATCAATTGTTCAACTTTGATTTTTTTTGCAAAACCTTTGGCAAGACTATTTACCAAAGACGAAACTGTTATTGAAACCAGTGCACTGATTTTGCCAATCATTGCTTTCAATCAGTTTCCAGACTCATTTAATGTGAACAGTGCTGCTATTTTGAGAGGTCAAGGGAGACAAAAAATCGGTGGGGTTTTGAACGTCGTTGCGTACTATGTGATTGGATTGCCTTTAAGTCATTTTTTTGCATTCAACTTGGGGATGGACATCAAAGGTTTATGGTATGGTTGCTCTGCAGGTCTTACCTTTTTGGCGCTTTCTGAGTTCATTTGTGTTGTAAGAACAGACTGGGACCATGTTTTAAATGCCTTTATTGATAGATTACACGCTGAGCAGCATGTCTGAAAGACAAAATAGACCGACATTTATTTATAAAATGTGTATATATATATATATATATGCAGAAAGACTTCGCAAAACTTATCCAAAGATCTTGATATCATCGTTGTTGATACTTTCCAATTCTTTGGCAGTGGTGTCATCCACATTGTCGTCACTTTCATTGTTATCGGCGTCTTCATCTTCTTCGTTGAAGTTTATTCCTTGTCCAAGTAACCCTGCGAAAAATTCATCAATTTGTTCATCAGACCATTTGATGTAGTTCCCCACCGGAGCTTCATAATGAGCAATAGGTTCTTGAATTTGGAAATTTAGCTTTCTACCCTTGGATGCCTTGGTGTCTATATTTTTATTTTTCACTTTATTTGTGGATGAAGTGATCAATCTCACTTGCTGTTGGCCAGAAGACGCAGAATTGGTGTTATTGGCACTATTGATTTTTTTATCCACCAAGTCGTTCAATAGCACTCTATAGAAATCTTCATCATCAAAAATGTACGGGTTCTCTGAGGTGTCAATGTTTGATTTTAACCGTGGATTATAGTTTTTAGGAATATCGATGTTGTCTTCGTCACCATCATTGGTTATATCGTTATTTTGTTGTGAGTCCTGTGGTTTCAGTTTAGAAAGCATTCCAGATTTGTAATCTTCTTCAAAATTCATCGGAACAACCCCTCTTCTGTTCAAGAAAGTTCTTTTCAAAAGCCTTTGTTGGTCAGCTAATTGTGTTTCCACTTGAACGTCTGAGGTTTGGTTGATAGCCGAGAATTTCTTTGATGAAATGCCGCTGGTGGCTGAACCTGATGTAGCAAGTCCTTGAGTTTGATTGATTTTGTTTGACCATTTGTACAAAACCACTTTTCTATATTTGTTCAACTGCGAATCCAAAGATTGCGTTGTTTCACGCACATTCTCAAATGATCTTTTGGAACCTATTTCTTTTGTTTCTGTTGAAGTATTGATTTTATCATTTTTTTGTAATAGAAGTCTGATATCAACAATCTTGTTCAAAACTGTGGACAACAACTCCATGTTTTCACTCATTAATTTTTCAGTCTTGGAATTTTCCAGTGCATTCCAACTTTTTTCAGTAATTGGAAGGGTGTTTGCAACATTGATGGCTTTTTGTAGTTTGATTCTGGAGTCAATGATATTATCGAAGAATTTGTTTTGTTGAATGATGGAATAGCCTTTCAATGCATCCTTTGTTTGTGACGCAGTGTATGATTTACTCAGCGTTTGTCTGGCCTGGGCGTTGATTTTTAAAAGTTTAGATCTTTTATCTTCGACGTCACTGTCTTCTTCTGAATCTGATTCTTGATCATCCTCCATTTGGTCTTCATTCTCAGATACTTCTTCTTCACTTGAGGAAACTTGATCTAGGTCAACGGCACTATCAGAGCTGCCTTCTTCTTCGTCTTCGTCTTCCCCATCGTCACTGTCCATCTGTTTATCATTGCCATTTCCAAACAACTCATCTCTAGAACCTTTGGCACCAGTGTATTTAGTATCTCTCAATACACCAGTGACTACATCATCACCATTCAAATCAGCTCTCAATTTGGATTTACCCATCTGGACATAGTGCTGTTTCTTTGTCTCTTCATCATCATTTTCACCATCATCACTATTAGCATCACTATTCCCACTATAATTGTCTTGGTCATCATTGTTTCTACCTCCTTGAAAATCTTCATCTTCAATATCAAAATCTTGAAATTTGGGTTTATTTGCCAATTCAGCAATCTGTTCACTCAATGTTTTTTTAGCCATTTGTGTTGAGGTTTTTGATACCGGTTTGTTGTTACCTCTTGGCTCTTCTATATTTTTTTTTTTTTTTTTTTTGAGTAAGTCTTCTTTCTCTTTTACATTGAAATTATCGATGAGCATTCAGATTCACTCAAGTTAGCCTTCATATCGTGTGTGTACAATATTAAAAAAAGAAACGATTTGAAGTTTCCAATACTCGGTCTATGTCTTGGATAAAATAGTCCGAAAACTACTTAAAAAAACAAACTGTCTCGGACATTGACGTATTGGGTTTTTTTAGTTTCGGACAGTGCTCACGTGATAAAAATAACAGAAGCAATCACCTGACGTTTAGCCAATGATAGTCTTTCATGTTTCTCTCCAATGGGCTATGAAATAAAGATTAGGTTGGCATATTGAGCTGCATAACAGAACTATTCATCACAGTCAGACAAACCCATAACGATATCAACATACTGCACAATCTTTAAGCCATATAGTTATGTTCTTTCTTTTCTCTTTTTTTCAGGTTCAATAAGTCACACACCTTTCTTTTATAGAACAACCCATAATAAAACCCACCTCGCGTCGCACGAAACGTCTGTCCAATCGACTGGAAAAAATTGTGTTATTTTGTCTGTTTGATAAATTTGCTAAGTCGTTTTTTCTTCGTTATGTGTTTCTCCTACTACACTCCTTCGAACAGCACTCGAACTAAGTTCACGTTTTTTATGCAACTTTGATTCTCTTGTTTATGGCCTACCTTGTGGGCAGGTTTTGTAGATTTGAGGCTCTGAACAAGGGTGTTTTTTTTTTTTTGAAATAAGTAAGGACTTTGTCTTCTTAAAGATTTGATATAAATTGTTTAGTGCGTTCGTTTAAGAGAGTCCTCTTGGAGGTCGGATTTTTCAAATCGGTTTCTTGCACTTTGTACTTCCTGTCAGAGGACTGCTTAAAAAACCGTCAACACATCATCTGAACTCACACCCTCCCACATCCCACAAATATACTCCACAAATGTTTACCAGATCCGCTATCAGAAACCTAGCCACTGCTGCAAAAGTTGTTAAACCACCTGTCCAATTGTTTGGTTTGGACGGTACTTATGCCACTGCTCTATACACCGCTTCTATGAAAGCTTCTACTATCGATGCCACTTATGACAGTTTGAACAAATTGAGTGATTTGATCAAACAGGATCCTAAAATCAGCTCTATTTTGGAAAACCCATCTTTGTCTCAACAAGAAAGACTTGAAGTTGTTAAAATTTTGGAAACCAAAATCCCAAAAATCGATCCATCTGTTGCCAATTTCTTGGATGTTTTGAGTGCTAACAACAGATTGTCCTTGTTGAGTAAAATCAATGCTAGTTTCCAACAATTGTACTCTGCTCATAACGGGGTTGTTGAAGCAAGTGTTGTTTCTGCTGTTCCATTGGACTCTAAAATCTTGAAAAGATTGAATAAAGCTATTTCCTCATCTTCTTTGATCAAAGATGGTCAAACTTTGAAAATCTCCAATATTGTCAATCCAGATGTTCAAGGTGGTTTGGTTGTTGAAGTTGGTGATAGAACTGCTGATTTGTCTATTGCTACTAAAATCAACAAATTGAACCAACTTTTGAATGAAACTATTTAGAGAAACTTCGGGGATTTGCGATGTTTATCTAATGAAAGGCTAAAAGCACACACAGAAGGTCCATTATGACAACAATAAAGACAAGTTTTATAGCTCTTTATACCACGTATATATAAGAAACTCAATTTTCAATATTCGAAAAAAAACTTTGTGAAGAATTTTTAGAGAGTGTCTTGCAAGCGAAAAGCTTACCCACATAACTGTATGCCAAATTGTTTAAACTCATATAATATATATATCTATGTATAAATTGTAAATAATAAAAAACAAAAAAAATGATCATTTCTTCTTCTTCTCTCTGTTTGCCAAAAACTCTTTGTACTTGGCAATAGTGACTTTTCTTTGTTGAGTTCTGTACTCTTCATATCCAGGATAGATAGTACCAAAAGTTTGATCCCAAAAGATGAAAAAAGGTTGGGCATAATTCGATTTGATCCCCCATGGTTGATGGTGAATATCGTGATACACAGAATTATTTGGGAAAATCATTTGGAATGGATCATATGGCAACGAGTACCCACAATGGTCATCCACAGTTTTCAGCGTAGCAAAAGTATACAAAAAGATCTGTTCTCTTGGACTCAACCCAGTAATCAACATAGCAATCCCTGTACCTAAAGTGTCCAATAGGAACCCTTCTAATGGAGCGTTGTACAAAGCACCATAAGCGTATGGGACATACAATCTGTGGTGTCTAGAGTGAAACTTCTTGTATAAGGTCATGTTGGTGTGCATCAACAAGTGCAAAGCGTATTGCCACGAATCGATGATCAAGAACCCACCTAGAATCTTGGCAAAAGAGATCCCGTATTGATAGATGAAATATACTGCGTAATTCACCAAAGTGTTTGCAATCGAGGATGGTTTCAATGATGCAAAGAAAATAGACCCAAGAGCAGAAGATGTCAAGTAGTTCTTCCATTGCCACATGGTATGGTTTTCGTATCCGGTCATCACTGGCTTGTCAAAGTAGTAGAAAACATAGCCAACCACAGACTGAATCAAGTGTTGAAATAGCACTTCACAAAGCACTTCGATTCTTCCTGCTTTGTTTCTTTTCAAAACCTCTTCACTTGGGTGAATTCTGTATTGTTCGAAAACTTCATATGTATCGATGATGTGGAAAAATAGCGAAAAGGACCAGTAAGCAACAACAGGAGCAATTAGTGCAAAAATCCCATCTGGAATGTTGTTCCAGACGCTTCTGGTGTCAACGTAGAATGCTTTGGTTGGAGGAATGGGAGAGTTTAAGAAACTCAAGTCTGGTATGCTAAACACACTGGTGGAGTTTGTGTTCATTGTGTGTGTGTGTGGGGGGCTATCTGATGTATATACTAAATGTGGAGTCTTGGTAGTTGATATCAGCAGGCACTCGTTTAATCTTCAGAGCTGGCTCGGTGTATGGAAAACGAGTTTGTGTCTTTTGTTTTTGTTTATTGTGCTTTTTGTTTTCTTTAGTTGAAACGAGTATTATTCAGAGTCTCGTTAAAGCAAACTTATATCGAACTTAAGACAAAAGCAGATGTCTTATATACCTGTTGATTGTCTTTTTTGAGTTATTATTGTTTATTGTTTTGAAGTAGTAAATGGAGATGCAGCGCTCGGGACTAATCGGTCCATCAATAAATCATGTCATCAAGATATCTAAAAAGTTTATCTCAAGAGCTCGTTTAGCAAGCAGGCTTCAAGATAATAAGTGTTTTGTGTCACGAAGGGAGATAAATAATGCATCGCAGTTCCGAATCGTGAGATTTTTTTTTTCCACCTTTGACTGTTGCCTATTTTTTTCCGCTCTTGTGTATGTTTCTTTTTTTTTTTTTTTTTTCTCCTTGTTGTGGAAGCGTGTCTTAGGGCAGGTAGGGTTGGCACAATTTTGGTACGGTGTTTCGTAAGTCAAGGTCGAGCATTTCATGATCTGAACATCCCCAATGTCATCCGATTAAAGTTTGGTTCAGAGGCAAAAGATAAATTGGAGTAGCATTGTGTCGTTTAATGAGGTCCCAAGGCAAGTTTAAGCTTAAAAGAAACCTAACTTGGCACATGCTCGTTTAGCTAATCAAGACAAGCATTGTCTTACTTCTTTACTCCAATGTCCCTCTTTCCTATCTACCTGAACCGGGATGGTTTTTAAAAAAAAAAAATGGGCTTATCTGCCAATTATGAACGTCACTGTATCTTATTAAGACTCCGCGCTATCAGACACTGTGGCTAAAGCTTATTTCCACGGACTCAGGACCAAGGAGGGTATGCCTGGTACGCGTCTATCCCTACATTTGTCTAAGTTGCGTGCATGGAGTTGAGTAGAAAAAAAGTGCTCAATGAGAAGACCTAAGTATGTAGGGTCAGATTATATGGCACAAACTACACATGTTCATTGCATGAGTGCATTATATACAGGAGAAAATTTCATTATTTCCACAACACGACACACAGCTTACGTTTCAGGCAGTGATAGTCTTTTCTTTGCTCAACATCTTTTTGAACACCACGTCGTCGTCGGCCACATTCCAGTTCAATTTTGCCAAATCTCCCAATTTCTTCAAAATAACGCTTTCTTCTCTCCCTGTGTTCAAAGTTCTTTCGATCATTTCGTGTTTCACTTGTGGCAAGTCGTTATTCCAAAACATATCTAGATCCCCCTTTCTCCATTCGTCTTCCCAATGCAGAGTAATTTCGTTACCATTAACCTTTGAAAACTCAATTTCAGATTTCAACAAGGACTCCTTGATATCAGCAACGGCTTCTTGAGCAAAAACAGGTGCGTATCTTCCGTCTTGGAAAACGTTACCGCAGTGTTTCTTTCTAAGCTCATCGTTTTGTTTTTTATACTGCACGTCTCTCAAAAATCTTAATCTGTTCAAGTTTTGAAAGACCTGAATGCTGTCTTTGTATGTGGTCAAATTGATTACACACATCGCTTTCCAAATATCTCTTCTTTTGAAATCAGGTGTTCTGTTCAATTTGTTGCATTGCTTGAATTGCAATTTATTCACGTATCTTGGATTAATAGTAGGCAACTGAGAATAACACACTTGTCCACTTTCCAAATTCCGGAAAACGAAAACTTGCGGAGCATATCCTGCTTTTTGTAACCATCTGGCAGTTCTAAAAGAGTTTGATGAATTGGCAACAACGGGCATCGTAATTATGGTGACGGATTAAATAGCCTTTGTGTTTTTCTTTGTCTTGGTGTTTTGTGTCTTCTTCCATCTCGTCATCTCAGAACATTGTTGCAACTTAATAGTCTCTCATTGAAAAGTTTTGCCTTTCGTATCGGAAGCTCTGGAAAATTTTATAATTATGGTTTGTTAGTCCGAGTATGGTTGTGCCAATGTTCTATAATTCGGATGTAGTCTGATGTCCGAGCCTAACGTTCTCGGTTATCTCCGAACAAGCTTTTTCTGATAAGACAGATCAAACTAGGAACGTCTCAACTGAATATATAAAACACAAACATTCAAGTGAATCATTGAATGACTTAGAGCCTAATTGCAATGATTGAGAGTCAGAAAAAAAACACCACAGTCCGAAGAACATGCCAATTTACTCCTCACATAATGTTCTTCCTAAATATAAAAAAGATGGTGATAAATACTTCCCAGAGTTGTTGGAGCCCAACAACCAAGGAGGGTATGTGCATTTCCTGTTCGAGCCTGATGCATTGAAACAGGAAGGAAATGTCAGTGTGGTCAACGACATTAACTGTACCTCATGTGGGTCGGCCATATCTCCGTATTGTTTAAGAACTGAAACGTCGTGGAAGTGCCTTTTTTGTCAAGAAGCAAATTATTTCCAGCAAGCCAGCACCATGGATGCCGACAATATTTCGAGAGAGTATATTGCTGAAATCAACGCAAACGATAGCACAAGGACACATAGCATACAAGGGTATCGATTATTGCTCGTCTTTGATGCTTGTGTAAAAGATGAGTTTGAGCTCAAGCAGTACAACAATTACCTTACTACACTTACATCCAAACTTTCAACTTGCTCTTTAGACTGCTTGGAAATTGCTTGTTTTTGGATATTCCCCGATTCGAATTTTTACCAACTAACACATAATGGCACAATAGCAAAATGCAAGAACAAGAAAGTTTTTACAAATGAACAAGCATGGGTCACCGTTCAACAGTTTCAACAGTTGACTCCTTCTTTTTCTGAGTTTGTGAAAATTCAAAAAGTTAAAATGGGGAAAAGACTGAAAAGAAACATTCCATTTGAGATGTTTGAAAGTCTTGCTTCACAGGATCCATCTGCAAAATACATCTACAAGGCAAACATTTTATTGTTTGGTGGATGTACCACCAAGGATGGGAAGGTAGTGGACAGCGAATTGAAAAACACCATAAGAGATTTTCAAAAATACAACGTCTCAGCCTTTCGTAAAGCTAGTGATTTTTACTCCTCTGCCCTGTCTAGCAAAAAAAATGGTAACGCTGCTTTATGCAAACCCATAACTTACCATTTTTTCATATGCTCATTACACGATTGTGGGATATGGGAGATGTTCACTGGTGCAAGAGACAAATGTGATTTGGTTATGTTTTTGGACGATTTTGAAGGATCTTTTTTCCACCACTTGTTTCAAAGATGGTGGGAAAATTTTTTCATAACTTACACCAACTTAAAGATATTATCTTCAAATGGGAAAGTTTTCAAAAATTGCGGTGTTGCAAATATAGGGTTGGAAAGAGTAGCAAACAAGTTCACAGACTCCACCATGATGAGTGATGTGGCGATAGGATTCAAAGGAACTCAGTTCAAACTGAACAACAGCAGTGTGAAAAATTACTGCGCCACGTTTCATTTGGAAGGGATTAAAAATTTGGAGTCAAAAGATCATCAACATAGGTTGGCACAGAGTATTGTTTCTGCTGCCCAATTTCCAGCTGCTATTGTGGTTCAATTCGAGATCGAATACTATATTGGGCTTTCACAATACAAGAAAGTTTCCTGCATTCAGATGCCTGTTGTTGACAACTGCGAAAGGCATTTAGCCATAGATACGAAAGTTTTGAGCGTTGTCTTGGGGAAACAGAGTTTACATCATTTGTGGAGATTTGCAGGAACAAATCTGAGTAACATTGAGTGGAAAATCAAAGAGACCCACCAAAAAATAAACTCTTTGTTACAGTTACGGTTTTTGAGGCTGTCCAACAAGAGCCATATCATGCTTGATCACGAGCAGCTCTTGCAGTTGCTTTACATGATGAAGTTTTCCACGAAACTTTTGGACATCACAAATGTTTCTCCTGATGAGTACATTAAGGAGAGTTTGATTAAATGGGGTGGGAAAACGAGCTATGCTGACCTGATAAAAGAGCTTAAGCCAAAGATTTGGACACAGACTTCACCATTGGACATGGAAAACTTGCAGGAGGGAGCTTTTGATTTGAACCACCCTCTAATTACAAGCGTGACCATTCAGGGCAATATGCTGCTAGAAGTTGCTGACTCGTACATACTGAGGGGATCTAGTGAGTTTTTGAACGCGTTTAGCACGCATTGCTCTACTTTGGACAAACCAACAATTGATGTGGTTGAAGGTCAATCAAAAGACAGGCTGGTTGTGCACAAAATTTATCCATCGATTTTCCTTGCAAAGCAAAACGTTCTTTTCGATTATGCCCTTTTCAAACAGAGACTGGGATTTTGAGTCTTACAGAGCAGGAATGTTTACGTTTAGATTTGATTGTTGTAAATATTGTAATTTGACTTTCACGACATCAATTTTGTAGATTTTTATAAAAAAAACAAAAAATCAAACAATGCGGTTCTTTTAGGCTAGTGCGTATTTTTTTTTTTTTTTATCGCGTCTTGCATAACATCCTGCTGTAAGCGGTTTTTTTTCCAAGACGTATAATCTCAACGGACAATTTATGCTCAAGAGTAATAAAACGCAAAAAAAGATTAAACCCACTACCAACAGTGATGACCATTACAAAACATTCATATGGGCTTTCGCCTTTCCAAAACGACTTGCTTTCTGTGCTGAAAGACTCTCAACCAAACACGCCCATTTCAGAAGAAAGTGTCAAAGAAACATTTAACAAATTTGTTTTTCATCCAACTTTGACCGTGCAGCATTATATTCCACGAGACCTTTTGCTCACGACTCCCTTGGAGAGCTTATGCTATTCGAGTGACTGTTTGCACAAATTTGTCAAGTATCTCACCGAAACCGCCACGACAAACAACGAGTCCGTGTGTGTTGTTGCACCATCAATACAGCACTTGGATCTCATTGAAAGAGTGCTACTGAGTATACCCAATGAGAGCGGGGAAACCCATGAAACCCAGATCAAAAGGTTGTCAGGGCTGGCTCTTTTGCCAGAGCACACGTTCCACATTCCAACAAGCGAGGAGCTCGAGATGTTGCAGTACATAAACAAGACCAAGCAGGACCGTTTGAGATTGGAAGAAGAGGATAAGAGAAGAATAGGTAAGAATAAGAAGAAAAAACGGAAGATAGATTTGGGAAGCAAAAATGGGAACGGCACAAACACGACTCGCGAAAGCAGCATGAAAGCTTATGGCAACAGTTGTTCTCCGCAAAGTGTGCTGTTTAATGACATTGAAAGATTGTCATATGTGACCAAATACAACTATATTATGCCGTCTAAAGAGAATACTTCAGGAACACTAGTGGCAGACAGGCAGCAAGACAAAGTTTTTTACTTGATCACAGCAACGCATTTGAGCAATTTAGGAGTGTCTCGGTGTTTGTTGGAAAGTTTGCAATGTGGGAAAGTGATATTTTTTGAAAATGGATCGAAAATTGAGTATCCTTCCTCTGTGGATGTGCAGGTTTTCGCATACAATTGTGTTTCTGCAATGCCCTTGTCACTTTCAGTGAACAAGGACGAGTTATTAAAGTATTTGAAAAAAATGGAAGCTGATATTGTTTCTGTGAGCAGTGCAATTAGGAAGAAACAGGCGCATGAATTTGCACGTCAACAAGAGATGGACAAACTCAGACAAGACACACGAGCAAAGTTCAAAGATATATGGAACAACAAGCTGGAAAAAGATGTGGAGGCATCGTCTAAGAAAGTTTACAGAGTGGAAGATGATATGAGTAGGCTTATGAAGTACTATGACGAAATATCCACTTTCAAGAGCAATGCGTCAACGGGAAACACCGAGTCTGAACTTGAAAAAGAAATTGAGACAATGCGGCTGCAATTGCAAAAACAAGACGATGCTATTGAAGAACTTCGCTTGGAGTACCAAAAAGTGTCGAATGAAGCAATGTCTAGCAGTGGTGAATTCAATTCCGTAGAAAGGCAACTGAATTTTTATAAAAATAAGTTGAAAATGCTTGAAGAAGGGATGCAAGAAACGAGTTTTTTGGAAAAAGAGAAAACGAGTTTGGAGAAAGAGTTGAGTCAAATGGAAGATTTGAACAATTCAGATACGTATTGGAAGTTTGTTCAAGTTTTTGAAAAAAGGATGATGGACGCATGATGGGAGGTTGGCTAGAAATGTTTTGTTTTGTTTTGTTTTGTTTTGTTTTGGGCAATGAGCATGACGTTTGTTGATGCGAGCCAAGACTAGCTCTTAATCATTAAAACTCTATCAACTATTGAAACTGTTCAATAAGTTGTGAGATAAAAGCCTGTTTCTTGCAAGTCCTCGTTTGAAAGTCAAACTCAAGACGGCGCCCACGAGCGATTGAGTGAGCGAGTTATGAGAGTACCGGGTGCGTAAGTGGATACGAGAAGAGAGTGAATGAAAACGAGAAGAGAGTGAATGAAAACGAGTAGAGAGTGAATGAAAACGAGAAGAGAGTGAATGAATACGAGTAGAGAGTGAATGAATACGAGAAGAGAGTGAATATGAAGTAAAGCACGTTTAAATAATAATGTTTTCTTTTTTTTTGTTTTGCTTTGCCGTGGACTGTGTTAGTGTTATTGTTGGCCACAGACCGAGTGGCAGTATTGTAATGCAACTGATAGGAACTTTTTGATGGGATCAATGGCTAACAATTTAAATCACAAATTAATCCAAAAATATGTATTTAATGGAATACATAGATGTGTATGTTACTACCACAAACACTTTTATTTTGTCACAAAATAGTTGCATATATCTGATTTTATTGTTTTTTATACGCGCTTATTACTATTTATTTACCTTCTCCCTCTCTCTCTCCCTCCCTCTCTCTCCCTCTCTCTCTCTCTCTCTACGAATCACCAATCGAATCTCTTTTAAACTCTGATTCATAGCATTGATGTATTTCTTCTATCACTCTTCTGACCATACCAATACTAGCCCATATGCATTAGTGTATGCTATATTTTACTAAATTATCATCATATTCGTTATATCCATATATATTATTATTATTATCTATTACTTTATTATTATTTTTATTATTATCTATTACTTTATTATTATTTTTATTATTTTTTTTCAGTTCATGTATTCCCATAATGTACAGGCTAGATTTTTAGCATTTTTTTTGCGATTTTCCTCGTTTTATTAATTAGAGTTTCTTCGGACATTGATTCGGTGTTTGTTATACTTTCTTTTTGTATTTTTTATTGTGGTAGTTTTCGTCATAATACCGTACACTTGTCCGTATACTTGTCCGTGTACTTGTCCGTGTACTTGTCCGTAAACGTCAATGCGAGCAGTCACTCACATTTAGTAGTTTCTCGGATAGTTGTTTTATTGCCTCACTTAATATAATAAATATCTTAAAACTACTCCCATCAAACTAAAACCATAATAAACCCCACCAAATAATATAGTATTAACAATCAAATAAATGAAAAAACTATCTATATTAGTCAATAATAAATGACATGGTAAATGAATTAAATACAAATACCAATAGTATTGTAATTTATTTGAAAGTTTGGTATTTTTACGTAGTTTAGAGGTTGTAGATGTAGATTTAGATGTAGATGTAGATGTAGATGAAGTAGACAATTCGTAATTCAGCGGAACATTCAAGTATTTTTCTCTAACTAATTGTGATATTTTTGTATTGGCAGTGGAGGCTGTTCCTGTGGTGGCCATTTTATTATTGACAGTAGTCAATTTCAATTGATCATTATGTGTTTGTGTTTGTGTTTGTGTTAGAGTGCTCATGTGTGTGTGTGTGTGTGTGTGTGTGTGTGTGTGTTTTATTTTTCTTTATGCAATTGAAGTAATTATACTACCTTCAAAATATCCTCAAGACAAGTTCCTTATATATACAATCACTCAATCACTCAATCAAAAAATATCAACTAATAGAATCATCAAGATCATCTAATAAAATACCTCAAAAAAAAATGTATACATTTGCAGTAAACTTACGTAATAAACAATATATATATATACATATATACATATCTCTCACTGGTATTTGTTACCTTAATCTGTCAAATTTAAGTTTTAAACCTCGGAAATGTTGACTGATTGGTACACAGAGTATACACTGTCTGTGTGTGTGTCTGTGTGTGTGTGTGTGTCTACTGCATTGCATTACTAAGAATAAAAGTTTGTGTATACCATCACCAATTAGAAATTAACTCATTGGTATTGTGTTGTGCTTTAGTTAGCTATTTAGTGCTAATTATTGCTAATTATTGGTGTTTTTGTGTATTGTATGAATTAGGATAAACTTATAATAAATCATAATGAATTTAAAATTTCTGTGAGTTTTATCGGTCTGGATATTTTATCGGTTTGTATTATATTTGTATGATTTATTGTATGATCTATTGTATTGTCAATTGTATAATCTATTGTATGATCTATTGTATAATCTATTGTATTGTCTATTGTATTGTCTATTGTATTGTCTACCAGATCATTAAAAAAATAGACTCTGCATTATGTTATAACCACACACACATTTTAATATAGAAAATAACAGAGTACATTCTTTTTTTTTATATTCCATATTCTATCGGATTAAAGAATAGAAGTAGAAATAATAATACAGAAAATCAAGTACAGAGTTGATGCTTTTTATTTCTATTTCTATTTCTATTGCTATTTCTATTTCTATTTCTACTTTTTAACACTTCAACTACAACTATTTCTATGGAATATCTACAATAACTACAAAATAAAAAAATATCTTTAATTATTCTTTGACAAAAACAAATCAAACAAATCAAATAAATCAAATAAGCAAAGGCAAGAAAATATAAGCAAAAGCAAGAAAATATATTAAAAATTTACTCAATTGCGTGTATATAATCGTAGAGTCACTTGAAAGTAATTGAGTAATATACTTCAGTACTGCAACAAAATAACAAGAGCCCATTAATAAGAGCTATATGAAAGAAATTAACTCAACTTGGTGTATTCTAGTATTTTTGCGCTATTCTACAGAAACAAACAAACAAACAAACAAAAAAACAAACAAAAAAAAAACGCTTTACTGCTTTGGTTCCTGCACTTACCAAAAAACCAAGTATTGAAGAAACTCTACTGATTGTATTGTTAAAGGCACTGAATTGTACTACTACTACTACTACTACTACTACTACTGGCACTAGTATTGGCACTAGTATTGGCACCACTTACTTATACCCTTGGTAGTGCAGTTGAAAATGTGCAGTCGTGCCTTGTAGTAATGACAATCACTTTCAAAAATACAACAGTTGATACTTGAAAGTTGTTGCTGCTGTTGACTATTGTGCAAAAGTATCAGGAGATAAAGTGTTATCTCCTACAAATATCATATGGTGTGTGGGTTATAAATAGTTACTCGTAAAGAGTTGTACCTGATTCTAAACTCCGAATGCATGGAGAATGTGTGATTGTGGGAGAAAAAATTATATATATAAAATTAAAAAAAAAAAAATACATATGGGGTAGGGTAACTTTTGTGTATTTTTGTTTTCTTCTCTTCTCAAATATCATAAAGGATTAAGGTGCTTTACATATGATCAGCCAATTTCCATTGAATATGAAAGTACTGTTTGCAGTTTGGACAAGAAAGTACATTATTTAGACTAAAGAAGAAGGCAGACATCAACTGATCATGGAAACTATTACACACCTCCAGAGACACCTCCAGAGACACCTCCAGGGACACCTCCAGGGACACCTCCAAGACTACCTCACCACAGCGTCTCGATACACTCTGTTCAAAGACACTGTTTTTTACTACGTTCTCATTTCCTACTTTATTATACCAGTAATACACTTTATTGTCTCTCCTACAAGACAACGCAGGTTGCAGAAGAAGGTATGGGACTTTATCGTATTGACATTACTACACAAATCCACCCAACACGAACTAGACAAATTAGAAAAAACTCTTGCACACGAACTCATAGTCACTGATCCAAAAATACACATTTATAACAGACTTCCACGCGAGGGACTGAGTCATGAGGATGTGTTGGCGTACATGAATAGACAGTGTGAATTGGTGGATCAGGGTTTTGAGAAAGTAGGCAGTGGAAGAGTAAGTGGAGCGGTTTATCATGGGGGATTGGAATTGGTTAAATTACAGAGCAAAATATATGAATTGTATTGTTTGAGTAATCAATTGCATCCGGATTGTTTCAAAAGTTTGAGAAATGTAGAGAGTGAGGTTGTAAAGATGGTACTAAACTTGTTTACGAGCAGAGTGAGCACAGGAGCGAGCAGTGAGCGAAGCGAACGAAGCAAGTGATGGTTATGCAGATAATAGTACAGCAAGTACTAACATGCCAAATATGACTACCTCAAATACCAGTGTTCCAAATATGAGTACACCAAATATTAGTACACCAAATATTAGTACTCCAAATATCAGTGTTCCGAATATTAGTACTCCAAATATCAGTACTCCGAACATCTGCACACCAAACATCACTGTTCCAAATATCGAGAAGCCGAACATCTGCACACCGAACATCAGTGTTCCAAATATCGAGAAGCCGAACATCAGTGTTCCAAATATCAGTACTCCAGATATTAGCACTCCAAATATTAGTACTCCAGATATTAGCACCCAGAAATCAGTACTTTAGCCGCTGAAACCCAGAAATCAGTACTTTAGCCGCTGAAAACCCACATACAGGGAGTTTAGACACCGAAAAACCAGCGTTAAAAGCGTCTACTAAGACTTTGGAAACTCAACCGCCAACAGTCAAAATCCCAGAGAGTACATTTATAGGCGCGGAAAAAAAGCATACAAGTGCTGAAGATTCTGGAAGTATCAAACCGAATGATACGAAGCCAAATGCTGCATTGTCAACCACGGAATCTCCTCCAAGTCACAAACTCTTGAAAGAAACACCGAGCGCAGACTCAAAAGTCAAATTCTTGCCTAAATCAAAACCAACCTCCAAACCCCTACTCTCCCAATTGAAAAACGCTTTCCGCACCCAACTTCACACGGGTGATTACTCCTTCTGCGGCACGACCTCTTCTGGCGGTACAGAAAGTATTCTTTTGGCATGCCTCAGCGCAAGAAATTTTTTTTTAAAAAGACACTTGGTCACCCCAACCCAGACACCACAACTAATCATCCCAGAAACAGCACACGCAGCTTTCTACAAAGCAGCAGAGTATTTCCACATGGAGCTTATTGTCGTTCCCGTGCGTGCGGAAATGGGATACCGCGTTGACGCACGCGACGTTGCCCGCTGTGTCACTTCAAAAACAGCAATGCTTGTTGGGTCCGCACCAAACTTCCCACACGGGATTGTTGACGACATTGAAGGATTGTCACGGATCGCTGTTCAATGGGATATTCCGCTCCACGTAGACTGCTGTTTGGGGTCGTTGCTAATGCCCTTTTACGCAGAAACCGAAAATTACGAACCATTTGATTTTTCTGTCCCCGGTGTCACTTCAATCTCTTGCGATACACACAAATACGGATACACCCCTAAAGGGTCGTCTGTTATCATGTACAAGTACCGCACTTTGCGCAGTGCCCAGTACTACATCCAAACCGACTGGTCCGGGGGTCTTTACGGCTCGCCAACATTACAAGGTAGCAGACCGGGAGCATTGGTGGCCAACTGTTTTAGCACATTGCTAACCTTTGGTGAAACTGGGTACAGAGACTCTTTCAAAAGAGTGTCGTCCAGCGTGATTGAAGTGGCGGAATTCGTGGAAAAAGATCCGCTGGTGAGCAGGTATTTGGAAGTCATTGGGGACCCAAAAATCTGCGTTGTTGCATTCAAATGCAAAACAGGTACCGGGAAACTCTTTAAAGACTCTGATATCTACAAGATCGGGGACACTTTGCAAAAAAAATTCGACTACCATTTATCAAGCTTACAAAAACCAGCAGCCTTGCACTACGCCATCACGTACCTTGCCTCGTCAAGAGAAAACATTGATAGATTCAAAAAGGCCTTGAAACAAAGTGTGCAAATGGTAGTAGAAGAAGCCAAACAAGACGTTGTAAACAATGCAAAAAGCACAACAACAACAAAGGAAAAAGCTGCAGAAGCGAACACTGCCCAGTTGTACGGGGTCGCGGGAAGCATCAAAACCAACGGTGTAGCAGGGAAAATCATTGAACTGTTTCTTGACACAATGTACAAACCTATGCCTGACACATAGTTATCTTTATTATATACCTTTAAACCACACTGAACTTTGTATGTTATAACATTGCTATAAATCTTGTCAGGCAGAAGCTAGGCCGGGTCATAATCTTGCAGTCCTCTAGCTCGACCACGTTAACAGCAGACAGTGACTCATGGCGCTATACATACCCCAACTCCCCTCAAGAAAGACCACCGAACATATGAGAAACATTGTCCACATTGATACCAGAGACGCAAACACAATTGTGCAGTTATCCGATGCACTGATCAATCACTCTTACAGTCGCGCTCTACAACAGTGGTCCTTTGATTTGAAAACTTTTAGAGCTCCCTCGAAAACCGAGCAAGTCGGGACAGATGACAGCCCTGTTATCGAAAGAACACAATACTTTTTACATTTTTTGAGTTTCAACAATCAAAAAGAGGTATTGGTGAATTACAAATCAGTCGCTTCAGCAGCCAATAGCACACAAGAAAAAACTCACCAAAACGGAATCAAGCTTTGTGCTCCTGAAAATCTAGCCCAACTACTCCAAAACGGATGTCTTTTCCAGGAAAATTTGCAATTTGGCAACGATCTGATATTTGACAAGATTCTAAACAGCAATAAGAAATGGCAACAAAGACAGTCGGTTTCAGGGAAGCACGGCCACATATACACATTGAACAAATCAACTGTGAAAACAATCAACGTTTACACCTCTTCAAATGAATTGAAAGGGTGTATTGTTCAGATAGACAGCGAAGACAAAGAAACAATCAACAACGTTCTTGCAATTTTGAATTCGTTTGTGGAAGAATGCTTGCCGAAAAACTCAACTTACGCTTTGCTCGACAAAGAAAGTGATGATAAAATTCCCGAAACTGAATTTCAAACTATCAGGGACTATATAAAGTTTTTGGATCTATAGTTTGTACTAAAAAAATTGCCTTTTTACATGAAATAACGCTCGTAGTTGTGATACAGCTCAATAACAACCTCTATAGTAATCAACCAAATAATAATCCACTCCAATTTTGTGCCCTTTTTTTCATTCAATACACTTAAAAGAGCCTTCATTTCGTCTGTGGCAAAGTCCAATTTCTTGTTCAAAGTGTTGATTCTGATCACAACATCAAGTCTTTTCGATATCTGGAAGTACAGATTTTCCAAATCAGGCAGAGGCTCGCTCCAGTAAACGTCTGGTGAGTTGTCGATCAACTCGTTATATAAGTTAAGTTTTCCTCTAATCAAATACAACTCACCACAGTACTTGACAATCTCGGTTTCGGTTTTCCCCTTCAAAGTCCCGCGGTGGCGCAATTCATAGATCAAGTCTTTGGTCTTGGAAATGTGTTTATCAAGCTCATTTTCCAAAACGCTTAGCTTTGTGGATCTACAAATCGCACGTGTGATTGTGGACTTCACTTTCAAAGGATTCATCTTTGTACTCAGTAATAGCGTGTCGTCTTGTACTTTGTTTTCGTGACTTTGTAAAACAATCGTGTCCTTCGCTGGTTCGACAAACTTGTAGCTCAATTCTTCAGTCTCAACAACGTTTCTATCTCCTTCAACAAATTGCTCCAGCTCCGCAATCATTGGTGTCAAGAGCTGCATGTTGTCTTCTTGAACATCAAACAAACACACGGAGCCATACCTTGGGATGACAAACATTTCTTTGATTTCTTCCGGACATTTCCCATTGGCAAGCTTGTCGGTAACACTGCAAGCCTCAAAAGCAGTGCTACTTAGTTTCACATTGCCGTATATGATATCAGAATGGGGCAATTTCACAAAAGTTTTACCGTATTTCTGCAAAAAGTTTTCAACATTAAATCTGTCGCCAATGGTAACACCTGTGACTGGTTTTGCAAAGAAGGCTGTGTTGTAAAGTTTGCTGGTAGAAACAAAGGATCTTAGACCTAGCAGGGGTCTGTTTATGAGTGATCTTGAAAACATCTGGAAGCTTCGCTGGAGCTACGTGTTTTTGTTGAATACTTGAGTGCAAATGAGTACGTTGCACATATAACGGTTTTTGAAAATCAGCTGAATAAGAAAACGCGAAGTACAGTTCAGTTACGCGATTATTAAAAAGTGAGCTTTTAACATTACAACAAAAAATCTTATATAGAACAAAGAGTATACAGTGTTGGGCATGATATGCTGATGCTATTTGGTGTAGTAGTAGCAGTCGCTACGCTCGAGATATGCTTGTTTGAAAGTACTTGGTGAATTAGCAACTTTCACTCGCTATCGCTCGTGTTGTGGTATTTAGTGTAGTAATTACCAAACATCTTCTTGATACTTGCCAGCAACTTTCATCATCTTCAACATTTCGCTAGCATCTTCATTAGAGATATTTTTCCCCGTAGCCAAAATATTACACAATGTGTCGTGAACACCTTTGGCCATATGTTTGGCATCACCACAAATGTAGACAAAAGCACCTTTACTTAACAAGTCCAACACTTGATCCGCATTCTCAAATAGTTTATCTTGGACATATGTTTTCTTAGTTTTTGAAGATCTAGACAATGCAACAAACATTTCAAAACTGTCACCCAATTTTTTCGCATATTCAGACCATTCCTCAGCATACAGGAAATCATCGTCGTTTCTACAACCGTAAAACAACAAAGATTTCCCAAATTTGGTATTTTCACTGTTTGGTTTCGAAGCCATTGTTACTCTTTCTCTAACAAACCCTCTGAATGGGGCCACACCTGTTCCAGGACCAATCATGATGATTGGAGTGGTTGGGTTGGATGGCAATCTGAACTGGGATTTTCTAACGTGCACTGGAAGTTTGAAATTACTGTACAAGTTTCTTGGACCTTTCAAATCGTAATGGACCAATTTTTTACTCACAGTGTCGTTGTTTTGGTCAATTTCAATGTTTTGTAACAAGTTTGTTGTGACACCTGTGATCACTTGTTGTGGATTTTCTGCATTGATCATTGATTCCACCATAGCAGTGATATGGACAGTTTGCTTTTCCATTGAAGCTGAGGAAGAGATGGAATAGTATCTTGGTTGCAAACGAGGCATGTTTTCCAGAAGAAAAGTCCATGGAATAATAGACCAATCCAATGAAGAGTCCAATGCTACAAGAGCGTCGCTAAAATTGTAGTATTTGCTGGTGATAGTTTTATGGTACAGTTCGCTATTTTTCGACAATTCAGTGATTTTATTTTTCAAACTTGAGTGAGTATCTTGTGGGATAAATTGAGCCACAGATGCAAACAATTGTCTTGAAATAGGACCTGTGATTTCCAAATAGTTTCTAACTGCTGCTCCAATCGTACATGGAGTTAAGAACGGTGGTTTGACTGTAGAGTCCAAGGATTTCAAATCGAAAACTTCGCTGCCATTCAATTTGAAAGTTTTCAAAAATTTGTCAACATGTTCGTTACTGTTACTTGGCCAAACACCTAAATGATCACCAGTTGAGTATTTCATGTTGGAACCGGACAAATCGAATTCCACATGAATACAATTTCTCCCGCTCGCAGGAGAACACAACTCTTTTGAAACAGCAATTGGAGCCACGTATGGGTGTTGAGCGTCAAATGGACCCAATTGTTTACCCTCGTTGTTGACATTTAATTGTGCTTGTGGTAAGTACTGTTTGTTTGGTTCTCCCTGAGAAACGTTGCCCTCTGTTGAGTCGGACAATTTCACATATTCGAAACTTGGCTTAAAAACTTCCTCTTTTTCATCCAATTTCAATTCATCTTTCAAAATTTCTAGAGCATTTTCTTTCCAATTGACGTAATCGTCGTCGGTGGTACCCATCCCATCATCTGCTTTCCCAAACTGTCCCAACATAGAAGCTCCACCAATTTTACTCAATTTTTCCACAGCTTTTTCTGCAGCACCGTTATAAAATTCATATGTCGAATTCCCTAAACCAAACATCAGGTATTTGGTGTTTTTCAAAATAGCATCGTCTGCATCCAAACTGTTTAAATAATCTTCGAAATTGACACTGCTATCAGGGAAATCACCCTCCCCATAAGTACTAATGAAAAATGCCACGACTTTCACATCAGTTTCACTACTCAAGTCGTGGAAATTTTCAAAATCGTAATTTTCAATATCTCCACACAAGACATTGATCTGGTTTCTAAATTTTGCATTCAATTCTTTGGAGAATTTTTTCGCATAATCTTCCGCGGTCCCCGTTTGTGAACCGTAAAGCACAACGAAATTCTTGTTGTTTTGTTGCACAATCTCTTTTAAATCTCGAGTATCGGAATTGGAAACAGAAAAAGATGGATCATCGCTTTCTCCTTGTAAGAATTCCAAGATCTGGTCTTTTTTCAAGTATAAAGTTAGTGCAACGACTAAGGCCACCAATACGGTGAAATCTAAGGTATCTAATCCCAATGGCATGTGAGCTGTGAGTGTTTGGTTTGGCCTTTTGGACAACTGTTTCAACACAGGTGTATAGATAGATAGATCAAGAGCAGTTAGCTTATATACTAGGAAGCGATGTTGCAAATTAGTCAAATAAAGTAACAGGCAATTGAGGTTTTCGAGAGTATGAATAATACAGTAAAACACTTGTTCTTGAAAGATCAAGATATATTCTAAAATCACGATGATCAAGATGATCAAGACAACCAAAGAGGCTCTATTTTTCAAAAAGAACTTTTCTCTTGTCTGCTTAATTAGCTACTGATTTTATTACGCGCGCGTTTAGATAAAAAGCAGAGCAAAAGTAAAGCAGAGCAGCAATCAGTCGGTCGGTTTTTTCTGTGGTCGTTCGTTTTCTTTTTTTTTTTTTTTTTCCACCCAGAAACTTTGCTGTCGGCGTCGTTTATGATTGTTTTGAGATTGTCGTACAGTAAATGACTGTCTTATCTTCGTTTAAACAAACCTCGATGTGTGAGTTATACGAATGATTCGACTTTTTAGAATTATTATTTGTACAAACCCTGACTTTTTATGGCGTTTATTTCGTTTAAGCTGTAAGATGGTTGTCAATTAGGGACGTCTTTTAAAAGACCTCTTAGAGATGGGATGCTTCTAGAACAATTGGGTTGCAAATATAGACACTGGGAAAAGGACCACGCCAGTGGTAGTCGTTTCTCTTGGCCAATTAAATAAATGTTACAACTAGTGTTTCAAACAGACATAATCAAAGGGAGAGCAGGAAGCTTTCTAGTAATCTTGCAAAACGCTCTGCTGATAGAAGAGTCTAGATCAACGGTTTGGTCTATCTTGACCTAAAAGAATGACAATCTTGGGGAGTAATGCTCCACTACACCAATAACAATCCACCTGGCATCATCGATGGCTCGGCTTTATCTACTCGTAAATAAAGTAACTATCACGTGCACGCTGATAAGAATAAAAAGATCCGCGGAAATATCGATAATCTCTACCTTCCATAAACTGATAAGATAAACTTTTCTAACTTCAAGCAGATGATTTTACTATATTGGTTTGATAACACTTAGACATCACTTAGATAACACTCACACATCACTTCAATAGCACTTATCTCTACTCCCCTCAATCGTATGACTCCCCGACCAGCAGTTTGATACTTTGTTCATACTGGGGCAGTTGCTCATTTGTTAGAGAGAAAACTCTCTTTAGCAATAGAGTGAAACTGAAAATATCAAATTCCAATTTTGCTCTTCTTCCCAAAGAGTACACCCCATTTTGCAAAATTATGTATTCTTGTTTAGCAAACTTGAGTAAAACCACTCCCATATCAAGAAACTCAGTGACACCATCCGGGTCTATACCGAAATTAAGCAAATCTTTCCCCAATTCTTGTTCGTGCACTCTGTTTTTCTTGACTATAATAAGGGCCAACACTAAGCACAGTATCCCATCTTCTATCACTTCTGTGTGCTGAGCATAAAACTCTTCTAGTTCGACTGTGTTTTGCTTGTATTTGGTCTTGGAATCTGCAATCAACGTCTCGTGTAAAATAGACTCATAATTCGCAGATTCTTCTCCTTCCTCTCCTGCACTTGAAGAATCGTCTTTTTTCATCAGTATAAAACTTTTGTCATCCAATTTCAGTAATTCCAAGTTGTACAAAGATCTTAGCAATTCATTGACGTGTTTATGCACAATATCAAATCGCATTCTCTTTTCATGAATTGAATGTGTTTCTTGAATTGCTCTGATCTGTTGGGTTATTCTTGCTCTTGAATAAATAGTGTTTCCCTGATTGACGCTGAGTATATATCTTGTTAATTGACAAACAACAAGAGTCATTCCTTCAGAGAGACTGGGAAAGGACTCGGTGTTGGGAGATTCAGGTGTGGCACTCATTTTGGGATCTTGATTAAATGACGCTGTGATGCTTTTTGTTTTGCTCTTCCTAACATCTTACAACGAAGAACTCACCCCAATAAAGAGAGAAGCCCAGTGTTAGTGTCAAAAAGTACGCGTAAACTCACATCTCTGCACTACGCAAAGAAAGAAATTTCTGAACAAAGATGAAAATCACAATTTGGTCACCTGACTTTTACATTCTGCTTTTATACCTAAAAACACTATAAAAGATCTATAAACTGTGACGTAAACATGGTGATCTCCATGAGGTAACTCATTTCTTGGACTGGGATAGTTTGTTCAATAGATCCTGGATGTTTGAGGTCAAAAGAACTGGTTTCTGAGTTGCAGGAGGAGAAGAAACTGCGGCATTGACGTGTGAAGGAGCATCCAATTTAGGTTTCTTCTGTGCTCTCTGTTGTTCTTCAGGGTTATACTCTTCCAAGTTTTCCTTGATTTCTTTCGCTGGTTCCATAATGGCATTTTGGTCCGCTGAGGTGCTCTCCGCTTCAATTTTATTCTCTGTTGAGGTACCTGCATTGGCTGCATCCTGGCCATCTTTTTCTGTCTCTTTCTCCTGCGTTTCAGCATCACTGTCGCTGTCTGAGGAGGACGAGGCTGCGTAAGTTGGTATTTCTTCTACAGCAGAAGTTGTGCTTCCTGAACTGATCAGTGGCTGCTGAGCTAAAACCGGTTTTACTGAACTCTTATTCTTCAAAGCAGTCTCTTTTCTTTTCATATCAAAATACTCTTTTTTCTCCTTTGCTATTAAACCTTCCAAATTTCTTATAACTTCTCTTTTCAAATCTAAGCTTGTTGACCCAGTGTTGTTATACTTTATATAAATATCATTAATCACTTTCAACTCTTTGACAGTCTTGTCTGCACTAGATTTAAGCGCCTCTGCATTATCAGCTGTTGTTGGAGTTTCTTGCACACTGGTGTTTATCTGAGACAACACTTTCTCAGGGTACACCTTTCTCTGTTTCCAAATTTTCACAACACGCACTATTTTCTGCTGAATATCACCAGGCACAGAACTCATGGCCTCATTAATTAAATTTGGAATCTGTTCATCCAGAGTCTGCACAAACTCCGCTTTATCTGCATGCTTGAATTTGATCAAATGCGAAAGATCATTCAACAAGTACACTAAGGTTAGTTTTTTCTTGTTGCTCACTTGGTACTGTGGATCAGCACTATTCAAATAAGATGATATCGTAAAAAGAATCACATCAAATGTACTTGGTTCTTTAACAGAATTAGCGAAAATCCATTTTGAGGTAGCCACAATACTGTCCTGTGTTTCGTTTAGCTTTTTAAGCTTCAAATTGACTTCTGTGGAATTGACCATTTGATTTCTTCCAATACTCTAAACTGTTTATGCTTCTTTTCCGCTTATCTTTTCAGGTGATTGGTCAGCTTCTGTGGTTCTTATCATGATTTCCATATGATTAGTTGTTGAACCAAGGAGATGTGGGAGTCTATGAAGAGAACCTGAAATTGAGATGAAAAGTTAAGTGTCCGAAAAGGGCGCTCACACTCGGATTGCTTTTTTTGAGCTTCTCAACAATAGTCCGAATACGTTTCGGACATTGTGGCTTTTATTATGTTTACATTTTTATTCATCTAACCTTACTGTTTGAATGTCTATTGAATGATGTAACGTGTTGAAGATAAATAAAATCAAACAACGAGTGTATACACTTTCCACTAATTAACATACGAGTCTTTCCTTGAATGTTAAAAATTTGGAGCCCAAAGAGCCTGGCTTATCTGCTTCTTTTAACATAGTGTAGCACAAAAACTTCAACACATAGTCACAGCTTATATTCATTTTGAAATGTTAAACGTAAATTCAAATCAATCACAACAAAAAGAACAACATTTGCCAACTACCTTCAAAAGATTACGTTAGTACTATTGCTTGATACGCTTCACTAACTCATTGTTAAAACATCTCTCTTGACATTGACGCGTTTTTTTGGCAAAATCTAGAAAAGTCACTCTCACGTGATGTCAAATATTGGCATTTGCTACTTAACACCAGTCTCAATCAAGTTGCCAACGGTTACGTTATCCCCAAGCAAGAATATATATATCAAATTTTACAGACAACCAAAAACTTCATAAGCCGCAACAAGATGCAAGAGACTCTTGGTGGCAATGATACATCTCAGCACATCCACAACAAACAACTAGCCAATTTGAAGAAAACTTTCAAACATGTCAACACTTTTTATGCATTTCTGAAATACAAGCACCCTTATATCAATTCCTTATCTTTCAGATTTTTGAAATTCAATTTGATCAAACAGTTGAAGAGAGAAATCACAGTAGAAGAGGTACAGCAAATTGTTTACATATTAAATTATGTTCCAAATACCACTTCTACAGCCACAAAGACGATCAATAATGCCAACGAGAAATTCATCAAAAAAGTGGCAATGTTTCAATACATTTCCAAAGACCAGTTTGAGCTGGAAAACATGTCTATGTCTGGGTCTGCAACTAATCAAAGTGTGAACGGAGATATCTTCAAATTGAAAGATGACACCGATGAAGAAATTGACATTTCAGAGATTCTTGTGCTAAGATTAAAGCAAAACAAGGCCACCACAATGGAGGTTTTGAAACAATACATAAAACATAGAGAAACCATTTTTGACAAAAATTTACAAATGCTTTTGGAGACACACGGTTTGCCGCAATTGTTAATGGTGCTTGGAAACGTCACCTTGCCTAAACCAACTGTACATGTTGATCCCATCGAGCAAATGATGAAAAAATCCAAAAACAGAAAGAGAAAATTGGAAGAATATGCAGAAGAAGATGGGGAATATGACGAAAACGAAGACAAAATACAGTCATTTATTCATGAATATTTACACCCAAAGATCATCCACGAGGTACCGAAATCTGATCCACAGTACGACTCCATAGAGTTTCTGCCTGCAATCATTCAACAGTTGCTCCACCCTATTGACAAACTCTACACCCATCAGTACCAAGCAATTTCTTCCATCTTGCATGGCGAGAATGTTATGGTTACCACCAGTACTTCCTCGGGTAAATCATTGATTTATCAGATATCCACCCTATTGCAACTAATACGATCGACGAAATCCTGTATCATTTACATCTCACCAACAAAGGCTTTAGCACAAGATCAGAAAAGATCTTTCCAGAATTTCATATCAAAATTGCATCAGCTACCAAACATTCAACAAGACCCAATTTTTAATCAATACTTGAAACATTTGGAAGTTGCCACGTACGATGGAGACACACCTGTTGAAGAAAGAAGACGTGTTCGTTTGAATCACAACATCAGAGTCATATTCACCAACCCTGACATGTTGCACACATCTATTTTGCCCAACCATTTATTGTGGAAGCGTGTTTTGTCACACTTGAAAATTGTGATTCTTGACGAATTGCATATTTACAATGGGTTGTTCGGGACGCATGTCTCGTTTGTGATGAGAAGGTTGAACAGGCTCCTGAAATACTATGCTGCAAGCAACAAGTTTATTGGTTGTTCTGCTACATTGAAGAACCCATACAATGCTTTTGTAGAATTGACTGGATGTTCCAATGTTACTATCATCGACAAAGATGGGTCTCCAAGAGGTTTGAAAAACGTTGTTGTTTGGAATCCTGATCCCGTAACCACCACCTCATCAATGAAATACAAAAGAGATTTCATTGGAGAGAGTGCAAACATTATTGTTCAGTTGATGAGAAGAGACATCAAAACGATTGCATTTTGTTTTGTTAGAAGATTGTGTGAGTTGTTGATGAAAGAAGTCCGGAAAATTTTGCAGAACAATGACGAAAAAGGTGATCTTGAACTTTTGCAAGACGTGGTTGCTTATAGAGGTGGGTACTCTCCAGAAGACCGTAGAAAAATTGAAAAAGAGCTTTTCCACGGTAACTTAAAATGCTGTATATCTACCAACGCGTTAGAGTTGGGGGTTGATATTGGTGAGTTGGATTGTGTTTTGATGTGCGGGTTCCCGGTCAGCTTGGGGAATTTTTATCAGCAAAGTGGTAGAGCTGGTAGAAGAATGAATGATTCAATGACAATTGTTGTTGCTAGCGATTCTCCTGTGGATCAGCATTACGCCACACACTCTGAGCAGTTGGTAAGAATAGACCCGAAAAATTTGCAGGATTTGGTTATTGATTTGAACAACTCTTTAGTTTTAACTTCACACTTGCAGTGTGCTGCATTTGAGTTTCCTATTGATTTGGAGAAAGACAATGAGTTTTTCCCCTGCGATAATTTTTGCTCCGTTGTGGAAAACAAATTGACTTTCAATGGTACTAATAACAGAGATAAGAATTTGAACGGAACTTATACCTGCGATATTCGGTTTTTGCCTTGGCCAGCCCAAAACATATCTTTGAGAGGGGCCCAAGAAGATATGTTTGCCGTTGTGGACATCACAAACGGCAGAAACATGGTGATTGAAGAAATTGAGGCTTCCAGAACTAGTTTTACCTTGTATGATGGCTCTATTTTCATTCATCAAGGGCTTTCTTACCTTGTAAAAGAGTTCAACGCAGACATGCATTACGCAAAAGTTTTGAGAACAGATGTCGAATACACAACTTCACAAAGAGATTTTACCGATGTAGATCCTGTGGAAATTGAAATGATCAGAAGCTTGGGAAAAGAGAGTGATGTGCCAGTTTATTTTGGTAAAATCAAAACTACCATCAAAGTTTTCGGATTTTTCAAAATTGACAAGTTTGGGAAAGTCATTGATGCAGTGGAAACGTACAATCCGGCGATTCATCTTTTGTCAAAAAGTTTATGGATTGATATACCCAAAAAAGCAATGGACATAGTGGAGCAAAAAAATTTATGCATGTCTGCTGGGGTCCATGCAGCGCAGCATTGCTTGATAAGTTGCTTGCCACAGTATATTGTGGCTGGTGTTGATGAAGTTCAAACAGAATGTAAAGCTCCGGAAAAAGAGTTTGCTGGAAGACAAACCGCAAGAGTAAGACCGGCTAGATTAGTGTTCTACGACTCGAGAGGTGGGTCATATGGATCGGGCCTAAGCATCAAGGCCTTTGAGCATATTGACGAGGTGCTTAATCAATGTTTGGAAAAACTACAAGAGTGCGACTGCAAAATAGGATGTCCCAACTGTGGAGCAGCCGTTCCATTTTGTAAAGAAGGGAATCTTGTCATTTCCAAGCCTGCATGCTTGATCATTATAGCCGTTCTTTTGGGCAAGGATACTCCAGATTTCATTGATGGTGTTGAAGACGGGCCTGAAGACAACCTTCCTGAAATCAAAGTGGAAACGGTCAAGCCGATAGACGATCATGTTAAATTTGCTCCTGATTTCAAAATTGTCAATATCTAATGGCTTTGGAGGTGTTTATTATTTGTATCACTATTTATTTTATTTTTCTCTATATAAATGGTATGTATTATTACAAGTTTCATGCTAGCAAACAATCAACTGCCCAAGAAACACTCAAGGTTCTTATATCGGTATAAGTTTGGCCTACACCAATAAATAAGATAGGAATATTTGTAGCGTACACCATGTTGACCATGGTCCCAAGCATATCTCCCACTGTGTCGCACTTGGAAATGATGAAAAAATCAAGATCACGATTCTTCCCAAACGCAGAGTTGAAGTTTTTCGCTTGCTGCACAGAGTCAGTCCCAACTAGGGCTTCACCGACCATGATAATTTTGTCAGGCTTAGCTTGCTCAGCAAAAGATTTCAAAGGAGACATCAAGGTTGCGTCGTTGTGTCTTCTGCCTGCAGTGTCCATCAACACAATGTCAAACCCATAATCAACGGCATACTTGGTAGCCTGTTTGGCGATTTTTGTAACCAAATCAGAACCACCATACCCACCTTCAAACAATTCAACAAACTCATTCCCTGATTTCCCCCTGTTGTTCCGTGATCCTCTAACATGGGCAGGGTCGGTCAACTGGGCCAAATTCTCCACATGGTGTCTTAATTGTTCAACAGCCCCGGATCTGAAAGTATCACAAGCAACAATTAATACCTTAAAATTATTTTGAAGTAGCCAAAAAGCCAATTTGGATAAGTTGGTGGATTTACCAACACCATTCACACCAACAATACTGAAAATGAATGGTTCTTTTGATGTGTTTCTTTTTCTCTGAATTTGGTGCAACAAGTCCGTTGACACCGTTGGTGTAAGAATCTTTGTCAATGCCTTTGACAAAGACTCCTTAGCTGTAGTTTCCACACTGGTCCAATTGGCAGTCTTTGAACCAATCAAGTCTTTGGAAACCTGTTCGGTCAAGTATGTAGCCACATCAGGCGCAACGTTCTTGGAGATCAAATTTTGTCTAAAATTTTTTAAAATTTGTTTTAGATCGTCATTTGTGATGTTTTTATTACCTAAAAACTTGTTTTTCAAAAAACTAAACACTCTGTTAGAGTCCTCGACTTTCTTTTCCCCTTTGTTTTTAGTGAACTTTGATGAAGATGAGGACAACAACGCATCAACCTCTTTAATTAAAAATTCACCGTTTGATGATCTCTGTCCAAAGGAAGATTTATCGATTCCTTGCAAAGCAGAATCTTGAAACTGAGAAATGTTCGTCAAAGATCCATCTGTGTTTGATTTGCCAGAAAAATCCAATGCTTTGGAATCCCCGGTTTCGGCAACAATAGATCCGTCTTGGTTCCATCTTCTGGCTTTCCCTGATCTGGCTTGGGCCTTTTGTTCCTGCTGCATATTTTTCAGCTTATTTTGAGTATTTTTTGGATTAGAGTTTTTATTTTTAAATTTCGACATGTTGGCATATTTCGATCCAATCTCGTCAATCTTGGCATCCAAAAAAGATTTGTATGTAGCACTAGTTTTCTCTTTGAGAGAGCACAATACTGCCGGATCGCGCTGATTGGTAACCAACAAGGTCAACTCTAAAGACTCCCACAACTTTTCAGCAATGCTCAAAAGCTCGTTGGCGTATGTGTCCATCATTTGACTTTGAGCAGAGTTGTTGTCATACAAAACAACAAACCATATGTTTGGCTTGTTGACTATGGTCTTGTACTGGGCTTTGTACAATTTGTTTAGCAAAACAGGCTGCACGCCGTCGTTCGTCACCAAGTGCTCTGAAATCACTTGGTTCACTAATTGCACACTGGCGCTTGCTCTTTTCTTGTTTTCGTTCCCGATCATGGCATAGTGTACAAGACCAAAATCGTCAAACACTAGTAGCTGCTCAATAGAGGTCATTTGTGGTGGAGATGTAATGTGAATGCTTTGATTGTCTGTTGGTATTGCCTTTGGGAATGCCAATTCATAGACTTACTAACCTTTAAAAACATCTTTGAAGACAAATGACAGATTCCTGTTCACTTTGTTGTGGTGGTTGGGGGAGAAAAACCGGAAAGGTCGAGCATTGCAAAAAATGTAGTTGATATCACGTGAAAAACATTTTTAGCTCTCTCTCTCCGTCGTAAAAGTTCAACAAAAACGGAGATGCGTTTTTTAGTCAGGAATCGATAGAATATCGGTTTGAAATGATAAAGGTTGGCATTTAAACGAGGGGTCATATGAACTTGGCATTATTGTAAATGCTACCCAAGCTTTGATTTGAGACCTCAGAACTAGACCACATCAACACTCACCCACACAGCTAACAACCACACAAGAAGCAACTTTTGGGACCTCTTTAATCAAACCCGAAGATGGATTCACAGAAGAACGACATAGATGCTCTGCATGAGGCACCTGCTATCCCATCTTTTGACTATACAGGGTTTTTGGACGATCCAGAGATCAAAAAGTTTTTGGATCCAGCACATGTAAACAAACTTAAAAATTCTGCCAAGCATGATCCGTATTTCATTCATTTACTGAAAAAAATCAATCCTTCCAAAGCTATTTTGAATATTATCATTCCGTTGTATTGTCTTTTCATTTTGATTTTTAATAAACCACCAATCTCCACGGCATCCGAGTCAGATTCAATACAAACGCTCAAGCCGTTCTCAGCCAACTTCTACTTGCAGTACACCAAGTCTGACATTTTTCTTGGTGTCATCATCATCAATTATCTTTTGACGTTGTTTGCATTTTTTATAGGATATCACAAATATTTCACTCATCACACATTTCAAACCGATTCCAAAGCTCTTCAATTTATTTTTGCAATTTTTGGTGCCTCTGTTGGGGTTGGATCCATATGGGAGTTTTCATCACAGCATTTGTTGCATCATTTTCACACTGACACTGAAAAAGACCCTTTTAATGCTAAGCATGGTTGGTTGTTCCACATGTGGGGCCATAATTTATTTTATGGGAATAAGAAAGCAGAAAACGCATACTTTCAGATGATGAAGTCGAGTAATGACAAGAGAAATTTGGTTTTCCTGCACAAGAAGAGAAAAGATCAGGGGAATTTCAATGAGTTTATGATATGGCAACATAGAAATTATAGTTATATTGTATTACTGATGATTTTTGTGGTTCCAATGATTGTTAGCAAGATTCTGCATGTCAATATGTGGAGTTGCATTTTTTATTTGGGGTTATGCAAAATGAGCATTATTCAACAACAATGGTTTCTTGGGGAAACTTTAGGTCATCATTGGAAACTCAACTCTTGTCAGAGTTACGATGACTCGAATTCATCTATGAACTGTGGGTTTCAATGGGTTTGGGCTTTCTTCACTTTTGGAGAAACACAACATAATTTCCACCACGAGTTCCCCGGTGACTACAGAAACTCTAATAAATGGTATGTGATTGATTTTCAAAAATGGATCATATATGCATTATATCAAGTAGGATTGGTAACTAGATTACACACTACAAATTCGAAACAGATCAGACAAGCAGAAATACAACAAGAACAAAGAAATTTGGATAAATTGAGAAGAACTTTGCTGTGGGGGGTTCCTATTGAAAAATTACCAATTATCACAGCCCAGCAATTCAGTTCTATGGCTGAAAAAGAGTACAAATTGCGCAAGAGAGCACTTGTGTGCGTTGAAGGTATTGTTCATGACGTGACTCCATGGGTCAGAGACCATCCAGGTGGACCTGCCCTGATTGAAATGGCTATTGGCAAAGACGCTAGTGATGCTTTCAATGGAGGAGTATATTTGCATTCGAAAGCCGCAAGGAACTTGATGGCCAATATGCGGATTGCTGTTGTGGTGAGCAATAAAGACGGGGTGTGGGGCAAGAGCTCGCAAGATGATAATGATCAGTACAGACTGAGACTGGAAAGAAACAGAAGAAGAAATAAGACTTACTATGCGGCTGGTGCGGCATAAAAAGCATGTGAGTTCAAGGTTCTGGTGTCTATAAATAATATATGGATAACTCAGTCTGCCAAGAAATCCAAAGTAACACCATTATCTTGGTCTGACTCCGATTCTGAGTCAGAATTGGGAAAAATAGAGGTCTGTGGAATTTCGATCTTTTCAGGAACAATGGAGCTTTGTTGAGCAGTTTCTATCTTTCCAGGAGTGTATTTCTGTGTTATTGACTCTTTGACTATTGGTGTTTCCATTGGCTCTTCATCACTATCAGAAGAGATTTCTTGTGCTGGAGCATTCTCTGAAGTATTCTTTGAAGTATTGGCCTTAAAAACAGGTTTATTACGTGTTTCCAGGGTGTTTTGTTGTTTTTTAGAAGCATTTGGCTCCAGATCAACGGGATCTTCAACGACCTTATATCCCTTCAACTCATGATCTTTTCCAACACTGATATATATAGTCGGGAATTCAATGCACGTTTTATGTACCAGTATTTTACTTAAAGGCAATGATGGGTCGATTTCGATCAATGTCTTGGGGTCCATGACAGTAGATATGAATTTCGGGAATGCCTTGACATAGAATTTCAAATTTTTCTCATTGATCAAAGCTATAAGCTTCTTTTCAATTTCTTGTTCACTCGGTCTAGGTGGGAATTCTTCACCCTCTTGTATTGGTGGTGGTTTTGGCAAAACATACTTAATGACCCTGGGTTGTCTTGCCACTATGTTGATAAGTGTTTGTGTTTCTTTGTTTCTGTGTGAAACAAAATCTATTGTATTCTCACTGGCAAGCTCTTCGTTGTCTACTTCCTCTGCATCACTCAGTTCAAATCCTGATATGACCCATTCCAAAGTCCATACAAAGCAGTTCAATGGTTTATCCCATTTACTTCTATTTATATTTGACTTTTTCATACCTTTTGGTAAAAGCAAACAGCGGCATCCTCGTCTATGCATAAATTCCAACTCCATGCTGCTCTCATTGCTTTTGAATTTTTTCACCAGAGTATGTTCAGGTCTTTGTTGTCCAAGCAACATTCTTTTATTTCGACTCCATGTTTCGTTCTTCATCACGCTCAATTGCCGATTGACATTGATCAAAAAATTGTAATCTCTTTGCACTAGGATATTATTCACTGTTGTATTTTCTGCAGAAGTCTCTTTTTCCTGGCCTGCCTGATCTTGCACATCTGTGTCGTTCGCGGGCACTTGTTGATTATGATCTTTTAACGTTGTGCTACTGATATATTCTTGCGGATCATACTGTTTCCCTGAGCAGTTATTTGCAATTTTGTGTTTCTTGGAGCATGCCAAAGAGCATGTTTTTTCGAGGCATCTTGGACATTTGTATTTGAACTCTGCTTCTTGGCATACTTGACATAATTTGGAATCTCCGCTCATCTCGAATAGGTATTAGTTGTATTGATATTTCAAATACCCAAGGAACTGTGAGTTTGTTGTTTTGACCGCTGTTTTCTCCTGCAAGCCAGAGTTTTAAAGCTAGCTATAAGTGGCATGTCAAATACATCATCCGTCTTCAAAAATCCAACATCATTCTTACAAGAAATATCTTTACTGATTCAATGCTCATCTCATCATTTCATTTCACCACCTCGGTTGTGGTTTTTACCTGAAAAAGAAATTGTGAGTGGGTCTTGATTGTGCGGTCACCTGACTGAGTGTTGTGACGCATGAAACGTCGCTTACTTTAGGATTTTTTTATGCTTCAACGCCCTTTCTTTATTGTACTTTTTTTTTTTTTTTTATTTTGGCTGCAAAAGCAAGATTGATCTTTTTTTGATGTTCAAAATTGTTATTTATATTGTAATGGGTTATTCAATGAATTGTTATTCAGGTGGTTATGAATAAGAAAAGGCATCACCCGTCAGATACCAGAACACAAGAATAAACAACACCAAAATGGTATGTTACTATCAGCGAACTATGCTTTTTTTATTACCCACAACCAGAACTTTTTACTAACTATTTTGATATATTTGTTTGAGGAACACGCAACCACCCCCACACATTGTACACAACTAAAATAAATATCGTGTCCGAATTGTGCTATCCCCTCCAATGCAAATAACACCAACATATTATATAGGCCCAAACTAGCGGAATTGCCACTCTATTGAAAGCAGAAAAAGAAGCCCAAAGCATTGTTGCTCAAGCAAGACAGTACAGACAAGAAAAATTGAAACAAGCCAAAAAAGATGCTCAGGCCGAAATCCAAAAATACAAAACTCAAAAAGAAGCTGAATTGGCTGATTACGAAAAGAAAACTTCAGGAAGTGCTGGAGATTTGGAAAAATCTGCTGAAAATGATATTCAAGGTGAATTGAAAGAAATTGAAAAACTAGGGAATCAAAAGAAATCTGCAGTCATTGATTTGTTGGTGAAATCTGTCACTTCTCCAACTGCAGAAATTCATGTGAATGCTAAATAAGCAAAGTGAATACGAGCGACGCGTGTGAAGCGAGTGTACACTCAGCAAGTGTACACTCAGCAATTGTCGTGAAACAAGGTTTAGCTAGCAATCTTTGGTTAGCGAGTCGCTGCTAACCAAAAAATTTAAACATTGCTAATAAGATACTTGTTCTTACGCTCACTCTCACTCTCACTCTCACTTTCACGAACTCAATGCGTAGAGCCTGGGCTCTACCACTCTTTATATCTACGTTGTATACATTTTTTTTCAAAGTTTTGCGAACAAGAGATTAATGTCTGTAAGACTAAGTAACTAGTGCTGTAAAGCTATCATTTAGGAGCTCAAACTTCCATTAGATGATACTCACTGCCCAAGAACTCTAATGCTTTGGCAGCACAAATCTTAACACTGCTGCCACGCCCTGCCAGTCAAAAAAAAATATCTACTCTAGTCACGTGCACCAAATTTGACTCTTTGCCCTTTGTTCAGGATCTTTTCGAGGTTTGCAGAACGCTAAACGACAACAAACGAATTTCTTTGCACCGATCGGACCAGATTCCAAAAGTAACAATGGGTATCACAACTAAACGAGTCAATTTGTCGAACGGTTTTTTCCCAACTTTATAATCCATTGATCGTATAATTCATATAAGAACTGAGCCCAATTGAATCTTCAATACCAAGCATTCTTTTTATCAAATTTCAAACATGAAGAGAAACCCCCATAGTGTGCATCTTCACGACTTGAGAACCAGCAACACTCACCTCTTCAAAAACCAACCAATGTACGTTTCAGTCATTGCCACTATTTTGGTGGTGCTAGTGACCAGTAAATTTTTGCTGAGCCAGAAAAAATCGAAAATTCCAAAACCTATCAAGTTCGAATATCCGATCCCTGACGAGGCCAAACCTCACTGGAAGGGGAAAAGAATACAAAAAGCAAGTTGTTTCCAAGACAACGATGCCGCAAACATCTACTCGTACTGTCCCGCCACAGGTGCGTACTTGGGTAAATTCCCAAGTATGACCACTGAAGATTTGGACAAGACGATTTTGAAAAGCAAAAAAGCTCAATTGAAATGGAAAAATACCACATTTGAACAAAGAAAACAAGTTTTGGTTACTCTATATGAGTACATTTTGGAAAATCAAGAATCGATTGCAAAAGTTTGTAGTTTGGACAGTGGGAAGACACTGGTGGATGGGAGTATGGGTGAAATCTTGGTTAGTTTGGAGAAAATCAACTGGATTTTGAAACACGGAGAAGACATCTTGACCAAAGTGGACAAAAGACCTGGACCAACCCATTTTTTCTTGAAATTCTACAAAGGTGCCAAAGTAGTGTATGAGCCATTGGGTCTTGTTGGTGCGATTGTCAGTTGGAATTATCCCTTCCACAATCTTTTGGGTCCAATTGTCGCATCTATTTTCACGGGGAACTCTATTATTGTCAAATGCAGTGAACAAGTCATCTACTCTTCTGAATATTTCACCGGCATTATTAAGAAAGTGCTAGAAGTCTGCGGTCACGATCCAGAGTTGGTCAACCTGTTTTATTGTTTTCCACCTAATCTGGAATCAGAATCGCTTTTGACTTCAAACACCAAAAAACACACAGCTGACTATTTCTCTGCCAATCCAAACTTCAAACACTTGACTTTCATCGGAAGTAAACCTGTGGCTCAACATGTTTTGAAACAGGCTGCCGAACCCATCACACCATGTGTCGTTGAGTTGGGTGGGAAAGATTGCTTTATTGTTTTGGATTCTGTCAAAGATTTGCAAAGTTTGTCTTCCATTATCATGAGAGGTACATTTCAGTCTGCCGGTCAAAACTGTATTGGGATCGAGAGAATTGTTGTGGCCGAATCGAAATACGATGAGTTGGTTGACATCTTGAACAAAAGAGTTGGTGGTTTGAGATTGGGATCCGATATTGATGATCTGGTTGAAAACGTAGACATGGGTGCTATGATCAGTGACAACAGATTCCAACAATTGGAAGACATGGTTCAAGACGCTGTTAGTAAAGGTGCTAGACTGTTGCACGGTGGCTCAAGATACCAGCATCCAAAATACACAATGGGTCACTACTTCCAACCAACACTTTTGGTTGATGTGACTCCAGATATGGATATTGCGCAAAATGAAGTTTTTGGACCAATCATGACTATTATGAAGGCAAAGGACAACTTGGACTCTATTGTTGAAATTGCCAACAGTGCTGAATTTGGTTTAGGTGGGTCTGTTTTCGGTGCCAACTATGATGACTGTGTTTATGTGGCAGAAAGATTGACTACTGGGAACGTTGCTATTAACGATTTTGCCACTTTTTACGTGTGTCAATTGCCATTTGGTGGTTGCAACGGAAGTGGGTATGCCAAATTTGGTGGTGAAGAAGGTTTGCTGGGATTGTGCAATGCCAAAAGTATCTGTTATGACACCTTACCATTTGTTTCTACACAAATTCCTCCTCAAATCGATTACCCAATCAAGGACAACAAAAAAGCATGGGAGTTTGTGAAAGCATTGAACACCGCTTCATACACAATGAGTCCATGGACAAGGGTTAAAGAAATTTTCAAGCTAGCAAAGAGCTAAACGTGCAGCAGAATACTCTTGAGAGTACTTTGTGTTTATAAATTCTTGAAATGTATGATGTGTATATATTTACATGAATGACTATGCAATTTTTAATCAACCTTGTTGAACCAATTTTTCAACACTTTTGTACTGCTGAAGCAGCTTGTCACCAAAGTCCTTGTGGACTTTCTCAATCTCTTTAGAGCATTTTTTGGCGTCTTCGTTTTTGAAGCCGTACGGTTTAAGCTCTTTCAAGTACTTGTTTCTCACATTGGCAAAAGCACCTGATTTGAACTCGTCGTTGTATTTTTTCAGCACTTTCAATGTTTGATTTCTGCTTTCTTGTGTCACAGGAGGCAACACAACTTTAAGTTGTTGATCGTTGTCTGGGATTTTTTCTGGGTTAAGATTAAGATTGGCACCCAAGATTGCAGAAACGACATTTTTACTGTTCTTAGGGTCAAAGACGGTGACTATAAGCAAGTTCTTCCCCTTTTGAGATGTGGATGCAACATTGGTGAATTTTTCTTTGCCCACTGTCAAGTTGTCAAAAATTTTGACATCGTTTCTGCCCTTGGCGGTCTCTGCTAACGCTTTCTTTTGTTGTTCAAGCAACTTGGTCAAATCGGCACTGATTCTCGATTTGAAATCTTTTGGGTCTAACACATCTGCTGGAGTCTCTGTAGAGGCGGCTTTGTCATTATTGCTCCCATTACTGCTGCTGCTGCTGCTGCTGCTGCTTTTCTTGGATTTCTTCGCATAAAGAGGAACTAAGGAAGAATGTAGCGGTCTGATTTGAGTCAATGACTTGGCAGCAACTGACTTAGCAACTAAACTTTTGGTAAGGAACTTTGAGGCAAACATGTTGAAGCGTGTTTCGTGGTAACGTTTTGGTGTGTCACTACAGTTGAAACATGAATTCTCAATCTGTCAGTTGTTACACATGCCGGTTGTGTTTTCCAATTCTCAGAAAAACGTTTCGTAGCCACATGACGTAGTTTCAGCGAAATTTCAAAATGCGCGACGCAAGAAACCGATCGACTATGTTTGCATTTTTTTTTGTTCATTTATGAAATATACATAAAGTAGGGAATATACACAGGAGTTTTCTTCCAAGAAGAGTCAAATAGAACTCCCAACACTAATGTGTTCAATGGATCACTCCAAAAATGGATTCAAAGCACGCACGGACAAGCACGGTAAGGCCATCCCGATTTCTGCTCTGACCAAGATAGGCACGTAATCCAGTTCCCTGATCTCCTGAACATAGGCTTTTTCCAAATCACCTTCGACTCTCGTCGTGGTGTAGTTTTTAAACACGTTCAATGGAGAAGAGGCTGAACCCGACGTTTCTGGAAGCGAAGAGGACTTGGCTGTCAGTTTGGACAGAAGAGAAAGGGTCGGAGGCTTCAAGTGCAAATCCTGGAATGTTTTTTGCAAATCTTGAGAGATCTCTGGGAGTTTTTTCAGCTCAGTCTTGGCAATATTGTGCGAGGAAGATTTGAAGTTGTTTTTGATCGAGGATCTATAAGAGTTTGGCTTTTTTTCGTCGTTCGGGATGAAGGTGGCTGAATCGATGGATGGGTTCCAGTAAAGCTCCAAGATCTTGTTGATGTTGTCGAACTCGGCTTTCGTGACAGGCAACTGGTCCCCGTGCACCCTTTTTTCAATACCAAATTCCGGTAAGTACACGTCGAACGAGGACTCGTAAACTTGAATCACCAGACCAAGAGTCAAAACCTGGTCCATGTTGTTGCTGTTTTTGCACATGTCGTTTATTGTCTTGCACAACAACAAGTGGATGCTCTGTTCTTGTGCTGCAAAAGCACAGTCTTTCTTGAAATTGCAGTACTCGGCAGTGATTTTCAACGAGTCGATATCGTTGCTAGCGTTAAAAGAATCCACTTTATTTTTCAAAACAGATTTCAACTGTTTGTGCACCACATGATCGGCATATCTCTTGAATGGAGATGTGAAGTGCGTGTAGATTGGATAGTTCAACAAATAGTGGCCAAACTGATCTGGGTCAACTTTGCCAGCAATAAAGTATTTGGATCTGTTCAATGTTTTGTAGAACAAAATCTCAATGCATTTCCGCAAATGGTTGTCCTCGATTTTGGAAATCGATTTGAGGCACAGTTCAGGGTTCCCCAAATTCAAAACCGAGTCAAACTGATTGAACTCTGAAATTCTGTGCAAGAAGTACTGGAATTTGGTCGACAATGGTTCTGCGTGTCTTCTTAGGAAAGCTTGGTCGCCCAACTTTGAATAGTTGAACTCTGCAACGGTGTTGTTGACTTTGAAGTGGATCTCCTTCATGATGTATCCGTTTTCGTTGAAGTAGTAATTCAAATCGGAGATCTTGATTTTTTCATCGTCGAGAGTTTCCAAAAGAGACAATCTTGGGGTGATGCCGTTCTTGGTGTTGTTCATTCTCAGCTGGTTGAAAAGAGTGCTGATTTTTTGAATTGATTTGATGAACTCGCTCTTAGAGGTTGGAGTCTGTACACTTGAGACAGACTCCAATTCATCTTCCCCAATAGATTCGCCTTCTGGCACAATAAAGCTCTCCTCGATCTTCTGGCCCAAGATCTTCCCGTTGGTCAAGTCGATGTCGTAGTGGACAGACAATGTTGTTGCTTTGACACCCTGTGTTAGGGACAATTCGCTATTGACTCTTTGTGGCAACAAATACACGGTTTTTTGTGGCAAGTAGACCCCTGTTGATCTTTTTCTTGCTCTTCTGTCCAAACTCGACCCATTTTCAATGTGTTCTGTGACATCAACAACGTGGACTGAAAATCTCACAATTTCTGCACCTTGATTGGACCCATTGGAAGCAAACCGTTCCACTTGCAAAGCCATATCGTGTGGTCCATTCAAGTTTTGTTTGATCGTGTGGATATTTGCACTTTGGTAAACTGGTCTCTGCGTTGTATCGCTTTGGAAGGGGTATGGTTTAAAAATTGGTTTTTCTCTTGATCTGTTTTGTGGGTCCAAATATTCGTTGCTTTCAAAATTGTTATTTTTCAAGATTGCTTCCACTTCCGTGGCTGATTCGTTAATCTCGCCCAATTGCTCAACAAGGGTTCCAAACGGATGCAATGAGGTAATTGGCCATCTTTTAATCGATGCGATAAACAACTTGTTTGCGTAATTTTCCGAGTTGGTAACAAAATCTTCTGGGGCTTGTTCTGTTGGGATAGCCACTAACGGCACTTTTTTGTCTGTTGGTTTGAACCAAACAATTTTCGGTTTTCTTACTTGCTCGTTACTGTTATTATTATTATTATTGTTATTATTGTTATTATTATTCCCACTGTCTTTGTTTTCTGAAGAGTTTGAGGAAGTAGACTGCGAAGGTCTTAGCAAACCCAATGTCCCGCTAAACAGTTGTCCAGGGATTCTGTCCAGGACCGCAACAATGTGGCCCGCATACAATGGTTTGAAGTCGTCGTTGATCTCTTCTTCTTCAACTAGCAATAGAGACTGGCCCTCAACTTCAACGTCGTCGTTTTTCTTTTGTGTTGGTCTCTGTTTCAAAGACCCTCTTCTCTTTAGGCCTTGCTGCTGGTCAGGAGAGCCGTTATCATGGGGTTTGGCGTTGTTGTCGTTGTGGCTACTCGAGTTCGATGTGGCTGCACTTGGAACCAGTGGCTCATCAGTAAACGAAGATCTCTTTGTCGAATCTTTTCTAGGAGACAAAACTGTGGCATCGTTGTGGTAGTCTTCACCCGAGTTCAATAGTTCCGGCTGTACTGACCCTTGATCTTTGCGTCTTTTTTTTTCTTCTTTCTCTTTTTTGGACCCCCACACATCGTCCACACATAGCAATTCCACCGCAACCAAATCATTTTCCAATGCCCTATTTCTGTCTTTGGATCCACAAATGAAAATATCCGCATCCAAAACCCCATCTGTACTGACCCATGCATCACTTCTGTTTTTCTTATTGACTCTCAAAGTCCCCAAAACCAATTTTCCCTCTTGAAGTAGTTGTGGAATGTTGGCCTGTGGCAAATACGGAGCAAACAAGGATTTTCTTTGACTTTGTGTGTTGGAATTGGCGTTGGAGTTAGCATTGGAGTTCGACATCGAGTGCTTGTGGAAGTTGCCACTGTTGCTGTTGCTGTAGTGGTGTTGGTGGTGATGGTGTGTCTGCAACGGCTCAAGCAACAAACTTTGTTGACCCGAGTGACTGTTCTGGCTCTTGTGGGAGTGGTACTGATTGTTGCTGTTTCCACTGCCATATCCAGAGTTGTTTCTCGAGTGTGAGTTTTGGAACTTTCTAGGGGAAGGAGAGTAGTGGTAGTCTGGTGCACTGTTTTCATCGTTGTCATTGCCAAAGGAAGGAGGCTTGGCCGGAAACTGGAAAGACTTGTTCGGAGAGGTGAACGCGTTGAGAGAATTGTTTCTGCTGTGCTGTGGTGCGTGGGAGTTGAACACTGGGGGTTGGCTTAGAGTACTGGAGCAATTGTTACCAGTGCTTGTGGTGTTGCTCGTGGTATTGCCAGTGGTGCTGCCAGTGGTGCTGCCAGTGGTGTTTCTCTTCATCTGTTCCTCTGCCGCAGCCTTTTTTGCTTCATTCAACCCTAAAGAGTGTCTTCTTGAATGACCTTGTTGTCCTGCAGATAACGGCGGCTGCAACACAATGGAAGACTGCGAATCACTCTTTCTTTTGTGATAGTGTGCATCACCACTGCCCTGAGCACTTCCATAAGAGTTATTTCTCGAATGTCCTCTACTCCCAGCATTACTATTGTTATTACTGTGTCCGGAGTAGTAGTAATTGTTGTTGTTGTTGTTGTTGTTGTAATTGCTGTTATTATTGCTACTATTTGCACTGCCTTGTAAAGGAGGCGGTGGCAAAAAAGGTGAGGCATTCTGGGAGTGATAATTGGTGTAAGTGTTAGTATTATTATTATTATTATTATTACTATTATAGGTATTACTCCCTCCACTACCACTTCCCCCAGAAGAATTCATTCCGGTAGAGCTAGCTGCGTTAGTTCTCCCTTCATTAATATTCAACTGCTCAATCATCAAATTAGTCAATTCACTAGGAGATCTTCTATGAGCAACATGGATTTTTTGTGGATTATTTTTATTATTCCCCATTGGAGTAACATATTGTTGATTTGGATTGAAATTCCCTTTACTATTGGTATTATTATAATGGGAACTCATTCTTTTATAGGTTTGGTTTTCCAACTTAATTTATTCTCTCTTTCTCTTGGGGCTTCTGTCTATTAATCAAGTGTATATGGGTAGAGGCATATATTCAATGAAGATATATAAAGTATAGAACAAATTAATCAAACAATTCATTCACAGCTAGGCCTTGATAATCAAGGGAATACACATGAATCTATAAATAGACTCAGGATGAAGACACCTTCTAATGACAATCACTTGTGGATAAATACAAACATACAAATACAACTTAAACCTCACTTGTAACCCTCTCGAGATCAATTTTACCAAGATCAAACCTCTAGAGTCTCGAGATCAAATTATCATTATATATATATAATGAATAACGAACATATTGAAAAGATTACACAGAAATCAAAGAGGGAGAACTCAAACAGAAAAAAGAAAATTGACTGTGTGGAAAAGCAAGTGCGTTATGGTTAAAAGAGGGGGGGGGTAACTTTTAGTGGTCGGGTGAGCTCAACGTTAGCTTTTAAGGTTTAAGGTCTACTCCTAATCTCAATGTCTATAGTTTACGTTAAGGTCTATTCCGAGTCTGGGCTTGTTGTTTCACTTATTGCTCAACTGTTTTCATAAAATGTAGTAGTGGTAGTGGTTCTTCTTGGTATGTAAACCATGTGATTAGGGATATGCTGTTTATTTCCAGTGTATACTGCTACGTAGTTTAAAATGCTATTTATAGAAGCATGCATATATATATATGTGGGTGTATACAGGAAAGACTCACCACACAAAAAGACAAAAGAAAAGAAAAAGTCGTAACGGTAATTTTAGAGAAATTCATTGTAGGGTAATAAGAGAGGGTAAGTGTTTTGCCAATCTGGTAGTATATACTACACCAATGTGCATTATCACGTGAGTATGGTAGCTTAAGATCTTATAGTTGTCGTACAAATAAATAATTTACTCTGCTATGATCTGGTCTGTTTTGTGTTTTTATATTAAACGAAAACGACTAAGCATATAATAATGAATTCAGTTTAATTTAATTAAATAATTTAAACGAGATATTACGTGATATCTTACTAAGATTTAGGATGGTACTATATTAATAGGAGAGATATGGGGGGGAGGAGGAAGGATATGCCTTAGATAAATGAGACAATCCCGGTGAAAATGGACACAAGTACATACTTGATTTTGTAACGTTTTCCACTTTATTATTATCTTGTTGATAACAGTCTTAGCATTTGTACATATATATATATATATATATCTGTATATAATCAGTATCATTCACTGATCTTTTTATTCTGTTTACACTTTTGAAGAAACTCGCGTTAGTTCTCTATATATATGCAAGTCATATTTTTTTTAATGTGTGTTTGGAAATCAGTCGATTCGAATGAAAAGCGCGAGGTTATGAAAAGTTTATAAGAAAGAGGTTTTGATAAAACGGGTCTTTGTGTATATATGTATGTATGTACCAATTGCGTTCGATGACAAGAAAAATATTGAAAAGTTTTAGTCCCACATAACTACAACAAGACAAATCAACCACCCCAAGTTCACCGTCTTTACAAAATGATAGCAACAAAATCTGTGATTCAACCGTACTCACTAACAAAGTCTATGTATACTGCTTTATGGAAAACTACAGCCAAACAATCCACAAATCTACACACTCAATCCATCAAACAATACAGCAAACTGGCTAAACCTTATATCAGTGCAAACCAACAAGCTAAAGTTAGTATGACTTTGTTTTCAAAAGATAATTGTCAATTATGTGATAAAGCATTGTATATATTAGATGAAATATATGCTAAAAAACCGGAATATAAAGAGATTGTTAATTTGGAAATCATAGATATTAATAATCCATTGAACAAAGAATGGTGGGATAAATACTGTTTTGATGTTCCTGTTTTGCATATAAGCGAAGCTAATACGAGCGAGGCGAGTATTAGTGACAGCATAAGTGAATCCAGTACGAGTAAAGAAAGTAATAGTAATAACAAAGAAAATAGCAGCGACGTCGATATCACAAAGATATTCCACAAACTGGACGAAAACGATGTTATTAGTAAGATCAATAGGTTGATTTAATGGAAGCAGCGAGACAGAATGACAATTATTATGTGTATACAGAGATATCTATATTATTTATGAAAAGCAAAGTTTATTTATTGGAAAGTATCACTCAGCCGAGCCATAGCAAGGCTGTGACCAATGTTTGAAAAATACTCGGTCATGCTTATGGGTTCACAGCCAATCCCTTAGCACAATTATCAGTACTTGAATGTGAAAACGCCCTTAACGGATGTTCTTAGTATATGGACAAGCAAAAGCAAAGATGTGCCTTAGCATTAAACTTAACGAGCACCAGTGCTTACATCTATTACACACTCGAGTGATAGCAAAGTTCCAATGACATTGGAACAAGAATACAAGCAACAGCAACTAATAGCAGTGTATTATTTGCACACTTTCGACAAAATCTCACTTTCCCACAAAAAAGCTTGGACGTTATACTCTTAAGAAAGACTTCGGTTGAGATTTGGCACATAAACTCTTGAAAAAAGCAAGAACTTCTACACAAGCAAAGGTGAACAACTTTTTTTGCACTATTTCAGTGAACTCTGCACAAACAAAATTCTTTAAACAAGCTCATTCAACTAGTTATGATGCAGTTATGGCTTATTGAAAGTGATTTCCATAAATCCCATTTCACACACTAACTATCCCAGGTGTGATCTTTACTATGATATGCTAACATAATTATCAAATCATAAATAATAAATAATTAGCACGATGTTACATACCACCTCTCTCGAAACACATTTTTGTGAAGAACTCCACGGCTCTCTCTACTTTTCCGTTTTTGCGGTTCTACTTTTTGAAACATTGATCTTTTTACCCACATCATTTGTGCTCGCTCCCGTGGTTTTCGTTGCTGTTTTAATACGAATTTTAGACCCAGCATTCTTTCTCTTACCACCCGTAAAGGGAGATTCCGTGTTTGCAAATTTCATATTGCCTTTACCACCTGCAAAATTGCTCTTTCTTTTATACTTGCTTGCTGTGTCTAGCAACGTTTTCAACTGTGTGTTGAAACTCAAAGTTTGATCAGCAAATGGATCATCTTTGCCATCATCATCATCGTCATCTTTTTCGTCATCACTTTTATTGAAACATTCAAATTTGCTTGATTTCATATCGGTATAGTTTCTTTTACCACCCTTTCCAGTATCAGAACCGCTCATTTCTCGAGGCAACGAGGTCAAACATGCATCTTTCTTTTTGACAATTGAGGTCTTGGCAAGGGTGGTATTTTCTTGCTCCAAATTCGGTGCACTCGAAACAAGTTCAAAATCACTTGTTGCAGTGGTGGACGTAGCAGTTCCCTCGTGTTTAGTACTCTCAGCGTTTTTAGCAACAATATGGCTGGTATGTGTGTTGTTTCTGATGTTCAAATTTTCCGATTGATTCTCCAAACTAAAAATCTTCTCTTGAAATTCAATTTTCTCTTGTCTAAGCTCTTGCAACTGCTTCTCCAACAAAGACATCTGATCTTTCAACCCATTATTAGCCAAACATTCATCACAGGTGTAAGTTGCAAGATCCAATTTCAACGCTTTGTTATCTTTTTCCAACAGTTCCACAATTTGATCTTGAGATTTTTTCAAATTTTCTAAATTTCTCATTTTCTCAATCTGGTCATCCAGTCTCTTTTTAAAATCTTGCTCTTGTGAATCAACTTTGGTTTTAAAAACATTCAAGTTTTTACTTAATTCAATAATCATCTGCTTGCTTTCACTGGCTTGCATAACGTTTTGTTGTTTTTCTGTTTCCAGTTTGCTGCACTTATGTGTTAAATTTGTGTTCTCTTGAGCCAAAGATGCCTGTTTTTCCAAAACATTTTTGAAATCTTGAGAGTCGATCGTTTTTTGTGAAATTTCAGCTAATTGCTTGCTTAGAATCACATCAAAGGTGTTCAACGACTCTGCTGATTTGACAAATTCATCCATAACGAGTTCATGCAAATTTTCGTTTTTTAGAACAATGTTTCCATGGATGTATTCCAAAAGATTTGAGTGATAAGATGAAGTGCCAGAATCAATGGAGTTCAGTTTTTCAATGATTTCTTTGCAAGATGTGACAACTCTCATTTCTGTATCGCGAACCAGTTTTTCAAACTCTTCACCCTCTTTCAAATTGCAGTCTTCCAAGCATTTTGTGTTTTCTTTGAATTTCTCCAAAAATAATGCACTCAAATCTTTAGTAGTGGACTTGCAACCTTGTTCTAACTGTTTAGTTATTGCTCCTTGCACATCACTGGTCAACTTTTGAGTTTTTTCAAACAAAGCAATTTTCAGTCTACCAAAATCTTGGTCATACTTTTCCATAAACTCATCAAACTTAGTGTTCAAACCATTATCCTTGGCCAAAATTTTTCTCTCCAAAACTTCAAGCTCAGAACTTTTTTGCAAGTTAATAACTTCCAACTGCTTATATTCCGCTTGCAATTGTTGATATTTTTCATGAAACTCTTTTAAAGTTATTGTTGCATTGCTCAAACTTTTCCTTAATTCAGTGTGCTCTTTTTGCAGTTCCACCAATTTTAAAACATATTTATCTTGTGCTTTGGTCAATTTTGAGGCCGTATTTTGCATACTTTCCATTCCAGATGCCATGGAAAGTATTTTACCTTTAATTTTTCTTATTTCATTCTTATAGTTGTGATTTTTTTCAGAAAGCAAATGATTTTCTTGCTTGGATTTGTCCAAATCAGTCTTCAAAACAGAACACATTCTTTGGGTATTTGTAAACGCCTCAAGCAAAACTTCATTTGAGTGTGAATAAACACTTGTGTCACTGGTCCCACTTTCATAACTCGTATCTGCTGAGCCATCAAACTCACTGTTTTCACTGTGATTACCTTTTTCAGGAAAGGCAGACTTGTTTGGTGGCTCATTGCTCAATTCTTTTATGTCAGTAATTTCACAATCATCATTATCAGTGCTCTCCTCGCTTCGTGTAGTTGCGTTTTCTGCTTTGACTTTTGGTTCAGAGGCAAAGCTCTCAGTTTCTCTTGCAGCCACTTTGTTTGTGTCGTGAGGCAAATTGGGAGTCTCTTTAGTCAACTTTTTCTGTGTTTCCTCTCTGTGTTGGTACTTGTTGAAATCATAATTAACAGTACTCAAAACCTTGGCTTTAGAATACTCATCATCTTTGAAACTGTTACCAACAGTTGTGTCGTAAGACTCGTTGTTATACTTCACGTTGTTGGTATAGTCATTGGTATCCTCAACATTGTTATAGTAATTAGTGGTTAACTGACGGCGTTGAGACTCACTGTTGTGGTGCATCTCGATAGACACCGCATTGCCTCTTATTTTTTCAAAGATGTTGTTTCTTGGTTTCAAACCACGGGCATCTCTGAAAAAACCTGACATTTTTGTGATGCTTTAGTCTTCTTTCTCTTTTTCTTTCTTGGCTGTTTGGTTTAAATTGATTGAGGTATAGTTCGTCTCAAATACATAAATAATAGTGATAGTTGAATTAAACAGTTCATTAACCGCTGAAGTATTTCGGCCAGCATGAGATTTTTTTTTTTGACGCTTGTGGTTTGCGTGTTGAACGTGAAAAGTCTGCGTAGATGCTTTCCCATGCTAATGGTACGTTCATCTTTCTGGTTCAGATAAAAATAATTGGGCTTTCAAAGATACAGTGATAGAATGTTACACAAACTTCAGCTAGACGAAGTTGAACCATAGAGTGCTCTAACATGAATTTTTTTCATGAAAATGGCTGATTTTGATTTAGAAAGCTAAAGCAACACACATGCATTAGTTAAGTTTGAGTTGCCGGTAGAATGATCATTCACACTCCAAAAATGCCAAAAATCACCAAAAGATTACATCAAATCAGTTTCAACGTGTGACGTATTGGATGCTTTTTTCAAGCCATTGCAATAACATCAAAAACTGAATAGAACCCACTATTGCCGCGCAACGACCGCGCTGTTTAACCAAAAGCTTGTGGCAATCATTTCATATTTTTGTTTATACTTGAATATTTCTTTGTGATGTCTTTCTCGCCTCAAGAAATGGTGGTCAAGACACCGTTTCATAAGATGTCGAAGAGACGCAACATACACCCACTCGCCCAACATTATTCTTTGCGTCGCAAAGGCGTCACACTCACAGACAATAACACGTGCTTCGCTAATAATCTAAACTCTAATGAAACAATGAAAACAGATTTGACTGCGGGCAGTGGAAAATCGAAAAATTACTTGAAAGTTGATGCAAAGCCACGAGAATAATACAATGGGGGAAAGTTTAATTATTTTCAAATTGATGGGTTGTTTTGATTAGAGAGGTTATCAAAAGGGTTACACTATCGGAGTAGGTTTATTACAATCTTTTGAACTCTTGGAGGCAGGTATAAAAACAGAACCAAAGTCAAACCTACGCCTATACGAACCTCATTCAATCCCCTTTAATAGTATACAAAAAAAAATGAACAGAATAACGCTCGGTATGGATAGATTAGGTACCCAACGGTACAATTTTTTGCAAAAATGGAGGGTATCAGATCTGTTTTTTTTGATTCTGGCCTTCATCATTAACATTCCGGTGGCTCGCTTTAAGCCTTTTGAAAGACAGTTTTACGTCAACGATTTGTCGATTTCTCATCCATACGCTTCCCCACAAACAGTCAACAACACGCAATTGATGCTGTACACCATCGCCGTTCCTGTGGTCACCATCACAGTGCTAACTTTGATTTGCGCTGACAAGAGACACAAGTACTATGTCTGGTACATATCTTTGTTGGGTCTTTTGTTGGGTATCACCTACACCAATTTGTTGACCGACTACTTGAAGAACTGGATCGGTAGATTGAGACCTGACTTTTTGAGCAGATGCATTCCAAAAGAGGGCACGCCGGAAAACGTTTTGGTGTATGCAAAGGACGTTTGCACAACACCCAACTCAGAAAGACTTTACGACGGTTTCAGAACCACACCTAGTGGTCACAGTTCAGAAAGTTTTGCCGGTCTAGGGTACTTGTACATGTGGCTTTGTGGTCAATTGTTGACAGAGTATCCAACTTCTGGTTCATGGAGAAAAGTTTTGGCCTTTGTTCCTTTGGTTGGTGCAACATTGATTGCTTTGTCTAGGACTCAAGATTACAGACACCATTTTGTGGATGTGTTGATTGGAAGTGTGTTGGGTTTTATTATCGCATGGTGGAGTTATAGAAGAAATTTTCCATCAATTTACGACACCAAGAACGACTGCTTCAAACCATTGTTGGACGATTCAGAGGTCACTTTGCAAGAAAAAGATCCATTTTGGAAGTCCTCTGGCATTTCTTCCATCATTCGTGTTCCTGCAGATGAAGAGTCCATGCCCCTGAACAACAACGGGACTCACTAAACCACATTGGAGTCACTGAATAATGTTACATATATGAAATAAACTTTTTTGCCTTATCTATGTCTTTAAAATTATTCAACGAAAGTCTTATCTTGCCTGCAAATCGTTAATCTTAGTAAAATAAACTTTGAGTTGTCACGTGAAATGGTGCTTATCCATCCAACGCGCCTTTTTTCGGGTTGACAGATGCATGGTCTTTGAAAAATCCAACATGACCTTACAATCATTTATATCTTAACTCTTGACATACACCAGAATTTAGCTTCAGAGTCTTGAATTGGCTGACAAAGAAACACACACCTAAAAAAAAAAAAAAAAAAAAAAACAATCACAAAGAGCTAAACTTATTTTACTATTCACTTTCCGGCAACTCAATTCTCAACACAATTCACTTATACCTTTCGCTCTTTACGATACGAAACGTTTGTTTGAAAAAAAAAAACCGCTAGGAATCACCAATGGATTACAGTAGTACCAGCCATCTTACACTTGAACAATACTACGAAATACAATTGGCAGAATTGGAAGTCATAAAGTCAATTTACTATGAAGACTTTACAGATTTAACCACCAAAAAATCCAAATGGGATATTCATCCACAGGTCATCTTTGAGATATCTCTAAGATCGGTCAACAAAGAACCTGCAGAATCCTCAATAACTTTGCACATTACTTTACCGACAACCTATCCAAACAAGGCGCCGGTAATTGAATTTAAAAATGATGAGCACATTTTGACATCTCAATTGCAAACACTAAGAACGGCGATCAACAACATCTACGAGGCTTCCAAAGGCGATCAAATACTTTTTGAAATAACGTCAATGGTACAGGAAAGGCTTGATGAGTTTCAAACTTTGGCAAACACTCAATCGTTGGAAGATCAGAGATTGGAAAGATTGAAATTAGAAAGGGAAAAGTATGAAGAAGAACAGCAACTTTTGCGGCAACAACAAGCACAAGAAGACCTCGAAACAAACAAACACGTCAACGAGCTGGTTGAAGAGCAACGGAAACTTTATACAGAAATGGCCCTCTCCGACGAGATATTTAACAAATCTAAGGACGAAGATGATACCGCGTACTTGCTTGCTCCAGAGGAACTGGTAAAAATTGGCAAAGCTTTCACGTTTCCGAAAGTGATCAAATGTGAGATCCCAGGGAGCAAACTCTTTTATTCGTTTCAGTCAGTCATCGATCCTATATCCGTGTCCCTGCCACATGATGTGCTTTCTTTTGCTAAGCAGTCGCTTGTCAAACCCTATATCCCACCAGAATCTCCTTTAGCTATTACTTTGGCTGGATCTGACACAATGCACAACTTTTACTATCTACTCACAGAGATAACTCTGGACAATCCTTACTTTAACTCGGCAAATGGGAAAAAAGAAATATCCAACCTGGAAAAAGAGTTGGAAGTGATGTCCAACATAAACAACGAAAGTGTGTGTCACTTGTATGCCTACAGCGTAGAGAGAACAGGGAATAATAGTGCCACTTTTGCTTGGAAAATAAGACTACTAACCGAATACATTCCGAGCGGAAACTCTTTCAATGAGCTTGTAAGTGCCGTTGGTTTTGTGAATCTTGTCACTGCGAGAGGCTGGATGATCAGACTACTAGAGGGTTTAGAAGCCATACACAAAAATGGGTTGGCGCATCGGTACATTAATTTAGAAACAATACACCTATACAAAGACAACGTTTATGGAACAAACACACCAAAACTTACTCATACGGCATACTCGTACACAATCATAAACATGCTATCCAGATATCCAAACAAAACGACTTCAAATAAAATAGAACTAATCTCCTGCTCTTGGAAACCTTCTGAGCTAAAAGATTCGCTGAGCAAACCTTCGAGGAAAACAGATATTTGGTATCTGGGTGTACTTTTTATTGAAGTAATTAATGGAACAGACACAACGTTGAACTTATCTTCCCCTGCAGAGTTTTTTGAGTTCAATACCTTGGATCCAAGTTTGGAGCATTTTTTGAAAAAAATGTTGGATGAGAATCCTAAAAAAAGGCTGAATCCTATGGAATTGCTACCCATGAAGTTCTTGAGAACCAATATTGATTCCTCGTATAGCAAGTTTCAAGTTCACAGCCCTGAAAAACCAGTCTCTTCAACTTCAATTGTCAGTATGAACAGAAGAAAGTCAAACTCCACTTTTGGTCACCAAAACTTGACTGCACTAAACACTATCAAAAATCAAGCCAGTTCAGATAGAAGAAGATCATTCAACGTCGGATCGCGGTTCTCCTCTGCCTCTCTTGGAGTCAAATCGAGATATGCTACCGATTTCGAAGAAATTGCTATGTTGGGTAAAGGGGCATTTGGGCAAGTTGTGAAAGCAAGAAACTTATTGGACAGTAGATATTATGCCATAAAGAAAGTTCGTCAGACAGAGGACAAATTGTCTAGTATCTTGAGTGAGGTCATGCTTTTAGCTTCTTTAAATCACCAGTATGTTGTTCGGTACTACGCTGCATGGCTCGAGGAGATCATACATGATGATGATGATGATGATGAAGCGGTTGAAACGTCGTCAGATGAAGACGCTCTTGAATCCACCTCTGAAGATGACACAAGTGATGAAGAAAGTGGGTTTTTTCAAGCTCCAAAAGCACCCAAGTATTACAACTCTAGTACCGCATCCGATTTGACAGCCTCACAAAGCCCAGCTTTCTCTACAATGAGTAACAACCCTTCAAGGAGCCGTCTGGATGGTACTCCTTCCAAACTTTGGAAAAAACCTGAGCGAATCTCAAGTACTCTGGGTCTGAACGATAAACACTGGGACTTTATTTCAAGCTCTTTCCAAAACTCAGTGAATAACAGTTATCCTGAAATTGTTTTTGGTAATTCCAGTGATGAGGAAGATGATGGTGGAAACAATAAGACCCAAACATCAGATGATCAGCAGATATCAAGCACGGTGAGTGATGATGATGATGATGATGACGATGATGACGATGATGAACAAGACACCGGTTTGTCTCTTCAACTTAAAGTGAAAAAGGGCAAGCAAGAGGTTCTAGAAAAAGAAATGATGAAAAGCACGTTATATATTCAGATGGAGTATTGTGAAAATCGTACTTTGCAAGATTTGATACTGAGTGAAAACTTGAATAAGCAAAAAGATGAGTATTGGCGGCTTTTGAGACAAATTTTGGATGCTCTATCTTACATTCATTCTCAAGGCATTGTTCATAGAGACTTAAAGCCGATGAACATCTTTATTGATGAGTTTTTGAACATCAAAATTGGTGATTTTGGTTTAGCTACCAATATTCATAAGCAGATAGACCTGCTTAAGCTGGATTCCAAAAATATTGCACTGTCTAATTCTGTTGGAGGTGACATGACTTCCGCAATAGGGACAGCACTTTACATCGCTTCTGAGGTTTTGAATGGACAAGGCGAATACAATCAAAAGGTCGATATGTACTCTTTGGGTATTATATTTTTTGAGATGATTTATTCTTTTAGCACTGGTATGGAGAGAGTGAATGTTCTTCGTGGGTTGAGGAAAAAAGATATTGAGTTCCCAAAGGATTTTGATGAAACCAACATGAAAGTTGAAGCCAAAATTGTCAGAAGTCTTTTGGACCATGATCCGGAAAAAAGACCAAGCGCTAGCGAGCTTTTGAATAGCGGTTGGCTTCCAGTGAAAGGTCAAGACGAGTTGATGAAAGAGGCTTTGAAAAACTTGGGTGACCCTTCATCTCCTTGGCAACAAAAGGTTAGAGAAGGATTGTTCAACCAATCTTACAGTTTGACCAACGATATTTTGTATGACGACAAATCTGCAAAAAGCAGTGATCAAGTGAGCACGAAGTTCACATCCATTTTGAGAGCCCAAATGAGACATGAGGTGGAGAAAATTTTTAGAAAACATGGTGGTATACAAACTGATGAGCCTCCTATTGTGTTTCCCAAATCGCCAAATTATTCCAGTAATAACGTCTATGAGGTGTTGGATAAAGGTGGAACGGTGCTGCAACTTCAATATGACCTTACTTATCCAATGGCCAGATACCTGTCAAAGAGCACAAACGCAAACTTTGTGTCAAAGCAATATAGAATGCAATATGTTTACAGGCCTCCAGAGCATGAATGGGCCAGCTTGGAGCCTAGAAAATTTGGAGAAATCGATTTTGACATTATTTCTACAGCAAGCGCAGACTCTGCATTCCATGACTCAGAAAGCATCAAAATCGTTGATGAAATTATCAACGTTTTTCCTGTTTTCAGTATATCTAACACAACCTTTGTGATAAACCATGGAGATATCTTGGAAAATGTCTTCAACTTTTGCTCTATTGACAGGGCCCAGAGAAGCTATGTTTCTCACATGCTTTCTCAAGTTGGCTTTACAAAAACGTTCAAAGAGATTACAGCAGCGCTAAAAACACAGTTGAACTTGTCTTCAACATCAGTGAATGACTTAGAAATGTTTTACTTTAAGGCTGATTTTGAAAGCACCAAAAAAAGATTGCTAAAACTCATGTCGGACTCCCCATATCTTCCAAAAGTCGAAGAAACTTTGAACTACATGTCAAAAGTTTTAAATTTTTTGAAAATTTTCAATGTATCAAGAAACATTGTTATCTCGCCTTTGAGCAATTACAATTCTCACTTTTACAGAGAGGGCATTATGTTTCAAGGTATCTACGATGACAGTAGAAACAGAAGTTTGATTGCAACTGGAGGTAGATACGATGCTTTGATATCTTTGATTACGAGACCATCAGGAGCTGGCAAGGTAAACTGCTCTAAGAGAGCAGTTGGTTTCAACTTGGCGTGGGAAACGATACATCTTATTGCTCAAAACTATTTCAAGCTAGCCAATGGTAAGAACATCAAGAAAAGAAACAAATACTTGAGAGAAACCAAACTGGACTGGAAACCGAAAAGATGTGATGTGTTTGTTTGTAGTTTTACAACCTCTTTGTTAAACACGTTGGGTGTCACCATTTTGGATCAATTGTGGAAAGCTGGAATAAGTGCAGACATTTTCCGGAATTTTTTCAGTGTTGAAGATGTCATTTCAGGGGCACAACTTGAAGGGGCTGACTGGATCATTATCATCAAACAGCAGCAAAACTTGGCTTCCTATGCCGCTTTGAATAATGCCAAGAAGCATTACAAACCTTTGAAAGTGAAAAGAGTTAGTCACGACTTGGACATAGATATGACTTTGGAAGAGTTCATTAGAATGTTCCAGCAAGACGAACTAAAAAGCAACAAGTTTTTTGATGAAATGCTTTTGAACGTTGACACTGAATCTCATTTGTCTAATTCCGAAGGAAACGGTCTAAACGATTTTGGTAAAACACCTGTGGATGGGGTGAAAAACATGGATAATTTTGAGAGCATTAGTCATCATAGCAGTGAAAATGCTGGGTTTTCAAATCAACATGTGGTGTACAACAACATGCAGCAAAAAGTTGTGTATGTTCCTAACACGGCCACAAAATCTAAGAAAAACTCTAAAAAAGATAAGTGGGTTTACGAGGAAAGTGCAAGGGAGGCTTCCAAACAAATTATACAAAGCTTGGGATCTGCTCCAATATTTGAAGTCGATGCAATCAGAGATGAAACGTTGGAAATAATTTCAATAACCTCTTTACAGCAAAAGGATGAATGGTTGAGAAAAGTTTTCGGTTCTGGTGCCTATTCTGCTCCAAAAAGTTTTGCAACAAACATTTACAACAACTTGTCCAAAGAAGCAAGTAAGGGGACTAGGTGGGCTATAATACATTGTGACAAAACAGGAAAATCTTGTGTGGTTGATTTGCAGAGATAATATCTATAAATACAGCAGTATATATGTGTTTGATAGACAGATTGAATAAACTTACTTACAGAAACTATTTGATGGATCGCTTGAGGTACCGGTAATGTTGTTCGGCATAACGAAAACGGTTTGAGATATTAGATTCGGTGTTATTAACAGTCCGAAGTGGATTTTGTCAACACATAAAAAGAAATAAGAACGCGCCGTAACTAAGTTCTTTCCGTCTTTAAGAGAAGACATATAAAGCTATAATAAACTGGTGACATAATCGCAAAAAAGAACAAGCCTAAACGCTTGAATCAAGGCAGAGTATACAATGGGAAATTTGGTTAGAATCCAGCTAAAAGAGTTCAAGGTACCCTATAATCAAGAATCCACTGATGATGTGCTCGAACACAAAACCACAAGACAAGCTGAAGATCACACCTTATTTAATCAAAGAGTGAGGAATTATGATTTTCTAACTCATGACTATGCAGATCCAGGAGTGCATTGGTGCCGCAAAAAGATAGAAACGCTCAATTTGTGGGACGATGACGAGCCTGAAGAGCAAAAGCTGCCAAGTGTGTCGCTGATGGATGTAGATCCGTGCGTGCAAGAAGACGTTGAAATGAACGATGACGGGTTGAGCAATTTTTCAGAGATGGAAGTTGATCCTGAAGAGGCTCACCGTATCCTGGAGGCTGAAGAGTTGATAGGGAATCCACAAGTATTTCCTGACGAACTGGTTTCCCAAAATGAAAAAAATGAGCAGTCTGATATATCTTTAAGAAAAATCTTCAAAGTTATGGTTTCTCCTACAGAACTAGGTGTATCCATGGCAAAGAGAGGTGAAGTGAAAGATAGTGTTGAAAATCAAAGTGCTTTTAAAAGCCAAACCGACGAAGAAATATCTCATAGTGCTGAGGACAAAGGAGGCGAGACAGCTACTTCCGCAGATACATCGTATGAAGAAAACCAGGATGCTGAGCAAGATAAGAATACGCAAGACAAAGAAAGAGCTGCTCCTGTTGACCAAGATCCAGTAGACCCAAATTCAGCTGAAAATGAGACGGAAAAGGAGAAATCACAAAGCAAAGACTATACTTTTTTTGATTCCTCTAAACCCGGCTCTAATTCTCACCAGTCCTTTGACCATCATACAACTGAAAAGAAACAATTTAATGTAAAGACTTCACAACCATACAATTTGGAAATCAACAATCATTACTACAACTACGTCTACATTCCAAACGACAATAATGCGTCAGACCAACAAAACCAAGCATACCAAGGACAGATGTCTCTAGTGCAAAGTTCACAGCTACAAGCTTTGCCAGAACCGTGGTCCAAAGACTCTCACCCACATTCCAAATTTGTGTACCTGTTTACCTCATATTTGCAACTGTTTCTAAATTCGTTGCTATACATGGGAGTTTGTTCATTATTGTTGATGTTTCTAAGAGCTTTCTATCATGATTTGAAAGCCACTTGGAACCAAGAACTACTTAAGTTGCATTATGAGTCTTCTGTGTGCAAGTTCCAATATTTCATTAACAAGTGTTCATCACAACCATCCCCTGCTTTACAAGCAAAATGTTTGCAGTGGGGACAGTGCATGGATAGAGACAACGATCAGATGTATGTTGGGAAAACCGCAAGCATAGCAAAAATAGTGGGGACCATGATCAACGAAGTGGTTGAGCCTATTGGCTGGAAAGTCGTGCTGCTTTTTGCTACGGCATCTTACTTGTGGATATTCGGGTTGAACTTGATGTTTGGGTTTGTGAGGGCCAAGAGTTATTACAGTGGGGCGAAAAACGGAAAACAGACCAGAAACAACTCCAATGAGTCTTTTTCAAGTCAAGCTGATTTCGATAACAAGGACGGAGGAAAAGACGAACAAAGCTCTGCAGAAGAGTTGGGGGAGCCGTTGCAAAGAAAACGCATTGCTTATTAGATTTGTTCTCTTCTGCATGTGTGGCAAGAGGAGTGAGTTGGTTCCTCCAATGCAAACTGCTCAGTCTTGCTATTATAAACATATAACTGATATATAGGAAAAATAAAAAGTTATTTTAGGAAGTCATGGATCTGCTTGTCAAACTAGTATCATCATCATCATCATCATCAATTTTTCGATGGAACCTCCTGACCTGATGAAATTCTATTACATGATAGTCATGCACAATGGGAGAAGATGAGTTTAAACCCTAGAATCATCAGGGCCGTATGGTGGAAAAAAAGTGTTGACGTCGATCTTGCGTGCAAATATCGCGATGGAAACCTTTGTTTTTTTTTTTTTTTTCATTTTTAAAGGAAAGTTGACGGAGTTGGTTTTCCGAATTATTTTTGTTGCATTGTTTTCCCACAGTATAGGATATTATACGAAGATCCAAGTAAATTAATTGCCTTTAACGGAGATGGCAGTCCGTTCGAAAGTATATTCGAAAGGCATTTGCTGATATGATTTCTTATCGTTAAGCATCGAATCTTTGCATTTATGATACGCTTGAATGACCATTTATTCAAAATCAGATTTGTATTTAAGCAGACAGCTTATATTTCTCTGCTCGATTAACTCTCTAGACTGAGTTTCATATTCTAGGGATATAAAAAATAGCCTAAAAGACTAACCAAAATCAACTAGCAACACTTACACGCAAAATGCTAAGAGCATCCCTAATCAACCAGTCCAAACGTCTATACTCCATTGCTTCCTTTGAAGCACCAAAACATATAAAGAATGAAGCCACCAAATTGTTCAGTGGTAAAGATCAAGTCGATCTTGCAAAACTAAAAGACTCGCTTGCAAAATTGCAGAAAAGTTCAATGGATATCCCTTTGGTCATCAATGGTGAAAAAATATATTACGATCAAGGTGCAAAAAGAAGAGTTTTCCACCAAACAAACCCTTCTAACCACAAACAAGTTTTGGCCAACGTTACTCAAGCTAATGCCGAAGACGTGCAAAACGCTATCAAATCATCGTTGGAAGCTAAAAAAGCATGGGGTAAACTTCCATTGAATGAAAGAGCCGCTGTTTTCCTAAAAGCAGCAGATTTGATCAGCACCAAATATAGATACGACATGTTGGCAGCAACCATGCTGGGTCAAGGTAAAAACGTTTTCCAAGGCGAAATCGACTGTATTGGAGAACTAGCAGATTTTTTCAGATTCAATGTGAAATACGCATACGAACTATACGGAGAGCAACCTTGTGAATCCACCACTGGGGTTTGGAACAGAGCAGAATACAGACCTTTGGAAGGTTTTGTTTATGCTGTGACTCCTTTCAACTTCACTGCCATTGCCGGGAACTTGTTTGGTGCACCAGCATTGATGGGTAATTCTGTTGTTTGGAAGCCTTCTGCGACAGCAGCTTTGTCCAACTATTTGCTATTGAATATCATGGAAGAAGCAGGTTTGCCAAAGGGGGTTGTCAATTTCGTTCCAGGTAACCCTGTTGAAATAACCAAAGAAGTTTTGAACTCTAAACACTTTAACGCATTGCATTTCACCGGTTCCACTGGTGTCTTCAAATCCCTATACGGTGAAATTCAAAAAGGTGTTATGAACAACTTGTACAGAGACTACCCAAGAATTGTTGGTGAAACTGGTGGTAAAAATTTCCACTTGGTCCATCCAAGTGCTTCTTTGGAACACGCAGCTTTATCTACTCTAAGAGGGGCTTTTGAATACCAGGGACAAAAGTGTTCTGCCACCAGTAGACTATATGTTCCAGAATCTAAATCCAAAGAATTCATCAGTTTATTGAAGGAAAAAAGCGCCACTATCAAACCAACAAACTGCTCAGAAGACATCAAAGGTTTTATGGGACCAGTTATCCACGAACAAAGTTTCAACAAATTGAGCAAAGTCATTGAAGATGCTAAAAAAGACCCAGAATTGGAAATTGTTGCCGGTGGTAAAGTCGATAAAAGCACTGGTTGGTTTATCGAACCAACCATCATCAAGACCACCAACATCAACCACAAATACCTTTCCCAAGAATTTTTCGGTCCTGTCTTGACATATGTCGAATATCCAGATGCCAAATTTGAAGAAGTCTGCGACATCATTGACCAAACTAGTGAATATGCCTTGACCGGTGCTGTTTTCAGCAGAGACAGAGCTGCTATTGCATTGGCATCTGAAAAATTGAAATACTGTGCTGGTAATTTTTACATCAATGACAAATCTACTGGTGCTGTGGTTGGTCAACAATGGTTTGGTGGTGCAAGAATGAGTGGTACTAACGACAAAGCAGGCAGTGGTAACATTTTGTCCAGATTTGTTAGTGTCAGAAATATCAAAGAAACTTTTACTGAAATTACCGATTTCAAATATCCTCATAATATCTAATTTTTATAGATTTGTAATATAAATCGAGTGTCCGAGTGCAGCGAGTGGTGATCATAGGAGAGAAAATAGTTCATATATGTGTCTAGGCGAGCGTAGTTTTGGAAAACCTGTAATATAAAACAAGATTTTTCCTTTTCATAATGTAAGTTTAAACAATATGATAAATCCAGATGCAACATTTTTAATTTTTAATGTTTACTTTTTAAAACAGTGAAAACCTAATCGGTGCAAAAGACCTGACTAAAAGACCTTAATATTTCTAAGGTTCAAAAGTAAACATTTGTTGCTAAACCGAATGTGCCATTTATAAAGCAAGAAAAGAGTTTCAGGAATTAAGAAAGCCTTCGTTAACATCTATACGGCTAAAAATGTTATTACACTAATACGTGTGTTACATAACGAAAATTTTGAAAAGCTTGGATCACTGTGACAACAAACTTTCAACAAAGCTCACGATTCTCTATCATTTTCGGCACTCAACAATGCAGCATACTTGTTTCTTTTTTGTTCATCTTCTTTAATAACAGCAAGTATCTGGTTGGTGATTTTTTCAGTGATCTTATATGCTTTTTGACAGCAATCCATCAATGCTAATGCGTCAATCGGTAGTCCACCAGCTTTGGAAACTTGAACAACTTCTCTATTTTTATTCAAAGTCACAGTCAACACACCTTGTCTTAGAAGTTCTTCTTTTAAAGACGCATCTATCACTATGATTTCCTCGTTGGTGTCACCTTTGATATTTTCTTCAACATCAACAGGATTGAAAAAAGAAAAGGAAACACAGATTGGAATATGCAAAATACCCAAGGGAGTTGGTTCTCTTTCGTCCATCGAGTGAATGGTTACTTTTTCGCCCTGCACCGAGACATCAGGTTTCTTGAAATGCAAGAGACCTGCCATCACAGCTATACAACTGGCATCAATGAACCCACCATCGCAGTCCAAAAAATGCACGTCAGCTCTCACACTCCAACACTTACTTCCAGCCACAATGCACAGCCCTTCAATGTCAAGGGCCCCTGACCTTCTGACCGCTTTTTCAATAATCCTGCTGCACAGCACCTCGTCATCGCTGCTGCTGATCATGATATTCTCAAACTGTGGGCCTGCCATGGCGGAGATTTCCGTGCTCACATAAAACACCCCTTCAAAAGGTCTGTCTTCATACGGAATCGCTATTTCACAACTGATTTTGCAATGCACTTTGGTTTTCCCAAGTTCCACTAAAACGTCTCCGTACTCATTCCCAAGAGTAATTTTCACATCTCTAAATTGGTCTAACGTACGTCCATCCAATCTTTGTCCAATTTTCAAAGCTTCAAGAATAAATTTCGATTCCGCAGTGGATACTTCAATATCTTTAGCCATTTTTGACAGTTATCGTTTATATTTTTTAGCACGGGAATTGCCAGTATTTTAGCTATGTAAGTGCTGATAAGTCTTTGGAAACTTGGTGTTGCTCTTAGTTATCTCAGGTACCTTGCAAGAAGTTTCTGCTTAAGATAGATTTCTTCAAAAGATACTCTTCTCCGGGGCAGTTGGTGTTTGCTATACAAAAAGAAAAGACTCGCGCTTTAGTTTCACGTATTGCAGAGGTTGGGTAAGGTTTTAAAAAAAAGTACTTGCGTCAATCACGTGCAATATAACAAAACAAGGCTTCAACCACGAGCTGTCCCTAATTTCAATGAAAATACCTAAGCCATCATTATACTTACAGCTGAAATTACATTATTCAAAGGATTTCATCGATTGCCTAACACACATGTATTTCAATCTGAAGTTAAACAAACACTTGCAATTTTTTTTTTTCAATCATTTGATATTGTTTTTTGTATGTCTAGTGTTTTTCTAGTTGTCGGTCCCCCAACAAACCACAAGCCAAAGTGAATTTTACTGAATAGTGCCAGATCAGCTTAAATTGATCATTTTTACAGGAAAATTCCAAAGACAACACAAACATTTTTTTACAAGCAATCTAAACGCAATGAGTTTGATACCAGGTGAAAGACCTTTGCTACATTTGACTCCTTTGAAAGGATGGATGAACGACCCAAACGGATTGTGGTACGATGAATCGACAGGGTACTACCATGTTTACTACCAATACTCACCGGACTTGCACTGGAGCTTGCCAATTACCTGGGGCCATGCGATCACCAAAGATTTCGTGCACTGGGAACACAAACAAGATAAGTTGTTGGCCTCCGGAAAAGGAGAAGGTGCATTTTCAGGAAGTGTAGTAGTTGACAAATACAATACTTCTGGGAAATTTGATTCTGTTGCCGCTGACAATGTGGTTTCAATTTTTACGTTGCACGCACCTGAAAGACAAACTCAAAACGTTACATTTTCCAAATGCGATTTACCACTGTCAGCTGATGATAGTACTGTTGTCTTAGATATCAACTCAAAACAGTTTAGAGATCCCAAAGTGTTTTGGTATGAGGAAACAAAAGAGTGGATTATGGTTGTTGCAAGAACTCAGGTTTATGAAATATCTTTGTACTCCTCTAAAAATTTGATTGACTGGAAGTACCTGAGTGGATTGACAAAACACGGGATATTAGGCTACCAGTATGAATGTCCAAACTTGGTTAAAATACCAGTTCTCGACTCTGCTACCAAAATCAAGATTGGATACAAGTGGGTCATGTTCATATCCATTAACCCTGGAGGACCAATTGGGGGTTCCTTTGTGGAGTATTTTGTTGGTGAGTTTAACGGGGCGGAGTTTATTCCTGATACCAACGAGGCCAGAATTATGGACCACGGGAAAGATTTTTATGCAGTCCAAATATTCAACAACACTGAATCGAAAGACTTGGTCTTAGCTTTGGGATGGGCATCAAACTGGCAATACAGTGAAATGACACCAGATTACGCATGGAAAAACAGTATGTCGATTCCAAGAAAAGTTACTTTGCAAGCACACAGAGCGAACGATGACTCTTTGGAGCATTTGGTTCTTTACAATGAGCCATTTTTCGGCAATGATGCTGAAAAAGGTAAAACAAGCCATGACTTGCTGGACCAATCTCTCATCAAAACTACTCCTGTTTTCAAATTTTCAATCCAGTGGTCATTTGATCCACAAAAACTAACTCGAGGGAAGTTCACAGCTTGGTCGCTTAAAATTCGTGCTCCAAACTGTGAGTCGAGTTTGATCATCGGGTTTGAAGCATGCTCCAGTTCATTTTTCATTGACCGCGGCGTGATTTTCAACCAGCCTGATAATTATCTTTTCAACAACAGAAGCAGTGTTGACCTTGTTCCATACAAGGTTGATAACCAAGGAAGTCACCACTACTCTGTGGAAGGTATTGTTGACAGAAACATCATTGAGTTGTTTTTCAACGACGGGTACGCCACAGCAACAAACACATTTTTCTTTGAGTGTTCTGACTTTGATGAGATCCATTGCTCAAGGGACAAAATCTTTGACCACTTGGCCATGGAAAAAACTGAATACATTTGAGTGCTGATGTTTGTGTAACTATGTATGAATTGCAAGTGCCCTTCCGGTGAATTGCATTGTTAAAACTTTTATAGACTCCTATTTTCTAAATTGTGAATTTTTTGCCCAAAAATCCACGTGACGCGCTCTTACGTCATATCTGCGCAAGATCTTGCTGCAGCTGATACAGGTTCCACTATTTGGAAAAATGATCTGACAGTTTTCAAGTGAGATCTGACCATCGTGAACTTTAACAGACCGAGCAGCTTAAAATGTCAATTTTGAAGAATGTATACTCGATAGTAGAGCAAAGGATTTTCAAGAACCAGCAAATAAAATATAGAAGCAGACGCATAAAACCAGTATGACTATAAATATCACAACAGAAGAGCTCTACGCAATTGAAAAATATCTTTGCGATTTGGCAATAAACGTTATTGGGCCAATTGTAAACTCCAAGAAAAGCAACAAAACTGAATCATGGGTTTTGAAAACCGGTGAAAAAAAAGTCGATATTGTTACAAAAATAGACAAAGAAGTTGAGCAAATAATTTTCTCCAATTTGAGACAGAAATACCCTACTTTCAAGTTTATTGGTGAAGAAAGCTACGACCCAAAAAACCCTCCCGTGCTAACAGATGATCCAACATTTATCATTGACCCAATTGACGGTACCACCAATTTTGTGCATGATTTCCCTTTTTTTTGCACTTCTATGGGGCTAACATATCAAAAGAAGCCTGTTGTTGGTGTGATTTACAACGCAGAAAGAAACCTGTTGGTATCAGCCACAACGGGGAAGGGAGTCAGAGTCAACGGTGAACAACAGGAACCGTTAACTGCCAAAGATGTCGAACTTAACAAGTCTATCGTTGCTTTGCAACCAGGGTCTCAAAGAGAGGGCAATAACTTTGAAGTCAAAATGGATACTTATAAGCAGCTTTTAAGCTGCAATGGTGGGATGATTCATGGAGCAAGAAACATTTCTTCTTCAGCTATGTCTTTGGCTTATCTGGCTCTGGGGTACCTTGATGCATACTGGGATGGTGGTTGTTACTCTTGGGATGTGACGGCTGGATGGTGCATTCTGTACGAAACCGGCGGGATTGCAGTTGGCGCCAACCCAGGTCAGTGGGATATACAGGTGGACAGCAGATCGTATTTGTTTGTCAGAGGGGGGTCGTCCAAAGAGGCGCAAAAACAGTATGTTCTTGATTTTTGGAAAAACGTCAAGGGTGAATTGAGCTATGGAGCTTAAAAATTACGAACTTAAATAACACAATAAATATGTAGAATTTACAAATAAAAACCGGTGAAATATGAGGAAAAAAGTGCAGGTATGATTACATCTCGTAGAAGCATTGATCAACACCGAAAACACCATAAACACCAAGTAAAGGCATCCACCCTTCTCTATTCTTGTCAAAGGTTTCAGATAGCTTTAGGGCTTCTTCATAGGCCGGACCAGTTGGTTTCCCGATGTTGAAACCCCTAATGCAAACCATACCCTGTCTTTTTGTAATGTCCATATTTTCGCACTCTACTAGTTTGGACTCTAAGCACGGAGTGATGACCCCACAAAACTGATATTTTTTGTCAACAGCACGAGGCAAAATTCTGTAGTCGTAAAAGTGAGACACAAATACGGGTCCCATCAAGTTGAGTGGAGCAAACGTTTCCATGACAACCCTTGCACCAAGCAAACTTCTGTATTCTGCCAGCTCCTCTGTGGACATGGTTTTTCTCTTAGCAAACGAATATTTTTGTAAACCAGACGCACCTAGATAGTCAGCACACTTTTCGTAATCTTTAACGTTATTTTCCAAAAATATCACCCTTAGCTTGAAATTTCTTGCCAAAACACAACCAAATCCAACAAAAATGTTTTCACTGATAAAATTCATAGCCCAGATCAACTTCAACTTTTGCCACAAAGAAATTTCGTGACCTAGCCTGTTTAGTTGTTTGCTGAATGGTGCTGCACGCAAGGACAAAATAGTTGTTGAAGGTTGAAGTTTGAATCTGTTTGAAGTAGTACAAATCAAGGACCCACCGTGCATCAAAACGGTCAAAGCTTTGTAGAAGAATTGTGTTGTGTGAAATTCTTTTTCCTTTGCCGTGTTTTCAGAAGCATTTTCATGAATTAGAACCTGTAAAACGTCTTTGTTTGTTAGTGGGTGATCGTGCGGGAAAGTGGTGATGAAGGAGGCGACACTACTGACCAAGTTCAGTTGATTGAAAGACATGTTCTTGTAGTAGAAGAAAATCTTATTGTCATCTTTTTCATAGTCTTCTCCAGCATCGTACTCAAAATGGGTTTTCGTGTCAGCGCTCAGAATTCTGTCCCACGAGATAACGTTGGATGCCAATGATTTTTCTGTACTGTTTTTATCCAAGGACTCAGACACAATGATTGATTTGTACCAGGCCTCACTGTTGTTCATTTTGTCTAAAGTGGTGAATGAATCAATGAAAAGAATATCAACGTTTGATTTTGCGCGCGGAACAGCATCTAATAACTCCACTTCATAGTTGTCTAACTGAATTGCAGTCATGAAACATCCAATAGCTTGAAGAAATCCATTAAATTTGTAAACAGGGCATGCGATACCAATTTTCAAGTTGTCTTTGGTGTTGTAGTTCTGAAAGTATTTGACAAATTTCACAGCCAAAAGATCAAACTCTTGCAAGGTCATTTTTTTTAAGAGCTCATGATTGTCGCTATCCTCAAATTGCACAAAAGATTGAGATGTTTTGGCCAGATCCAAAGAACACTGCCACAAGTCTCCGAAATTCCCCTTTCTATACTTGTAGCTTTTGTTTTTCACATTTAGTTCTAGCCCATTGATCAAGTTCCCGGACGGAGGTGCACTCAAATTTCTGTATATAGCTGTTTCTCCCTCTTTTCTCGTGTCACCAACCCAGGCTTGCATGTCAAGAGACACAGGTTCCCTTCTGGTGTGCACGTAGTACCACGCACACAGCCAAGTACCGATGACTACGAACCCGATACCGTAAAGGATTGCATGAATTGTCGTGTCGCTAACCATTTTGTGTTTTGCTTTCTTGCTTTTGTTTTGTTTTAATTTGAAGGATTAAGAGCAAGGAAGTAGAGCAAAAAACCAGTAGGTGCTCTTCGTTTATATAAGAGCCTGGATAACTTGAATAAATCGAAGATTATGGGAGATGATATTTATGACGGAAGATAAGCCTAAAAACGTCTGAACAAAATCCAGTTTAAACGACGAAAACCGTCGGTGAAATCGAGCAACTTGCACGAGATACGAAACGCGTCAGCCTGGAAAAAGACAGGATCAGCTGAACAAAACTGACGCGAGCAGGAGTTGATGGAACGTGAAATTTGATGAGCCTCAATTTAGGATAAGTGTAGGATTAAGTGACGCACCAAGCTTGTTCACCACAAAGCACTCCAAACAAACTCAATAAGAACAATAACTGAAACGATGAAAAGCGTGCTTGTTTTGCCCTTTGATGTGGAAGACCAACAAAAGAGAACATTATCTGTGATACAATTGCCTAACCCATCAAACACCGAATGCAAACCTCCTATCGATCTGTTGCTAAGCAACCGCACAGAAAAAGATATCCAAAAACAAACCGTGTGCCAGCTGAAAAGTCACCAGTTCAGCAAGGGTACCATACATAACAAGTTCAAAGATCGTGAAAATTACTATTACAAGGACGGCTCTATTCCATTGAAATCCTTGATCATTCATAGCTCGGAGGACATGCATGAGGGAGAATTGTCTAGCAATGGGGAACTTAAGATTGCATTGAAGTACGACCTTACCTTCAGTTTGATTGGCGCGCTTGTTGCGATTGCGACGAAAAGAGCCAAACATAGTGCAAAGAATACAGCCAAAACTGAAAACGACTACTATCGCCCTAACGGAAGTGGTTTGTTGAAAGAAGAAAAGGAAGATGAGGAAGAGCTGTTTAGTGGCAAGGTGCTTCCATATGTTGATCTCCATGAAAGTCTTATTTACAACCATGATCCACAATGGGAGCATATTTCCCAAGATCTGCTTATCTCGAAAATGCGTAATGTTTCGGAAGTGATTGTGGAAAGTGATGAGGAATATTTCAAGATTTCCAAGAGCAAAATTGTGCATTTTGTGTTGGAGAAAATTAACAGGTTGGTTTTGAAATTCCCACAGAGTATAGAGACCAGATTTTTAAGCGATATCAGTGATAAGGATGTACTGACATGTGGGAAAAAGCTGTATGCACTTAATCTTTTGGTTTCAGTGCTTCCAGTGCAAGTATACACTATCGTCTACTCAGCACTTGGCGATGACATTAACAAATACACCCTGTACTTGAAAGAAAAACAAGAAAAACTGGACAAAGAACTTAGCGGGAATGGAGAGTTTGACAAGAAACTCTTGTTGCAACAAGCAATGACAGTTGGGGTTATTAGCGGTGGCTCAAACTCAATGTCTATGACTGTAAAGAAGACCACATCTGTTGGGAAGAAATCTGTGCCTGCCAAGAGAAAGTCCACTTCAATCACTAGCACCACTGTGAAAAAACCTTCTAGAGGAGCCATTGACGGGTTTTTTAAAAAGAAACATTGAGAATCTTAAAGGAGCTTTACTGAATAGCTCTTTTTGTATATATATATATTCAGGCTTTTTTATTAATTTCATAAGCAGTGCTTAAATATTTGAGGGCGTTAACATATCTGGTAAATACCCGGAGTGTTTTTTTTTTTTTTTGTTTCGTTATAAACCTTAGATTGCTCATAGAACCACGAAATCGCAAAGTAACACGAACCATATGGAAAGAGCAAGGTTGGCGGTTTGGTTAAGTGAAGTTTGTTGCAGTCATGATTTCAGCTGTAAGATTTGATATATAAATAATAGTTGTACTCTATACATGATGACTTTAACTCTAGAAGCTGAAACAAAACTAAACGCGCTTTCATATTAAGAGCAAGAAGTCCTACCACAGATGCTCAATCTCCCTTTGAAAAGTAGAAGTACCGTTAAAGGACTCAACAATACTGGTTTACATAAACTCAGTTTGTTGAAGTGTTTTGGAATGGGCCAATCAAGAAGATTATACTCAAAATACACACCTATACCACAAATCAATCAACTAAGAACCACAGAAGTGTCCAGACCGGTCAAATTTTCAACTGACTCTAGACACTTCACACCAACTTTAAAAGGTATCAATCACTATAGAGCGTTTTTCACAAAGACAGGTTACAAGTGCTCTAAATGCGAAAGCTTGAAGAAGCGTGCACAGTATGTTTTTTTTTTTTTTTCTTTTTCTAACGTTTTTTCCATTCCTTGAGATCCACAGCCACCTTATAGTTCAGAAGTGTAACTGAGGCTTAATTAAGGAATGTTGATTTTGGGATACACTACTCATCGGGACATTGGTATCATCTGAATACTTTGAATATGAAATGTAGCTTTTTATTGAAGCTACTTAATTTGACCCAAAAGAGAAGCAGATGTCATGTGACTCGAGATAGACTAAAACAAGGAGTTAAGAAATAGGGAGTTAATCTCCGAGAAATATCAAAAAAAAGGGAGATAACCAAAAAAAAAAGAGGTGCGGACTTAAGAAATGACAACACAAAACACAACAATAATAGTAATAAATGTGTCAAAATGTGTCAAAAAAATGAAAAACAATAGAAAGAAATGAGTGAATTTTGAATTAAATTTGTGGAATGTGTCAAAGTCAATATTTAATTGAAGAGAAGTACAAGTGGTTGAGCTAAAGGATTACAGTGGAATACTTTCAATTGTCTTTACCATTTTTTTTTTTTTTGTTCAAGTACTTTTGATTTCTGAACTGCCTTTCTAATCGCAGTGACATCTAAAACAAAAAAAAGACAAAAAGATCAATTGAACAGTAATTATCTCTTTTTAAGAACAGTTATTTCTTCTGGGTTTTACGGTAACAACATTATAAACAATACTGATGAAGATGAAGAAGAAGAAGAAGATGATGATGATGATGATGATGCCGTTTTTATTTGTTCAATTGGCTCTTTTCCGGTATTTCATTTTATTTGATCTCATCTCTGTTGGCTTTTTTTTTTTGTTGTTGTTCCAATGGCGGTTTCTTTCAGAGAAATGCGCGGAAATAATTGCGCAATTGCGCGGTTTAACCGGACACTTCTTATTTTTCCATCAAGATATCAAGCAGAACATAAAAGTATACAACAATAAATTCGTCACCAATTTCTTTCAAGGGTCGAACGGAAATTGAACAGCAGTGCGCTTCCGTATGAAGCATTGACAAAAGCAATATTTGTTGTTATCACACTGAATTCTTCTCTCGTGTGGCAAAAAGCCATGAATTTTTTGTGATTTTTTTTTTGAAGGGTTGTTGTTGAGCTTTTTACCCATTTTGTTGAAGCTTGTATTTAAACTCAATGATTGCGAAATTGTTCCTCCAATGTTACGTGTGTTCCAAATTCTCGAAACAATTTATTTACTAACATACCTTTCACATATACTTTGCTTCTACTTGAACTTCATGGTGTTAAACTATCGGGCTAGTTAAGCAGTACAATAATCATACACCAAACACGATCACACCTAGAGCAAAGCAAATATGTGTAGTTGTAACAGAGCTCCTCCTCCTCCTGAAAGGGAAATTTTACCAACCCATTTGAAACCATTACATTACGATTTGACTTTCCATCCAGATTTTGAAACTTTCAAATTCAAGGGGAAAGCCGTTATTGATTTGAAAATTCAAGATTCTTCTGTCCACTATGTTGAGTTGAACACTTTGGAATTGTCTGATTTCGAAGCCACCGCTGGTAAAGACAATGTCAAACCCTTGGAAATCGAATCTATCAAAGAAACTCAAAGAACAAGATTTCATTTTCCTGCTGAATTGTTCACCAGCGCTGATGACGTCTTGAGATTGAACATCAACTACAATGGTATTTTGAACGACAATATGGCCGGTTTTTACAGATCCAAATATAAAGACGCATTAACTGGTGAGGAAAAATATATGGTCAGCACTCAATTTGAAGCCACTGACGCAAGAAGAGCATTCCCATGCTTTGATGAACCAAACTTGAAAGCTAAGTTTACAATCACTTTGATTTCTGACAAAAAATTTGTACAATTGTCCAACATGGATGCTGCCAGTGAAGTCATTGAAAACGATTTGAAAACCACAAAATTCAACACTTCCCCACTGATGTCCACTTACTTGGTTGCCTTTGTTATTGGGGAATTTGTTGGTGTTCCGTCTAAATACGAATACAGAATTCCTGTCACTACATGGACTATTCCAGGTACAGAAAAATCAGCTCAATATTCTGCCGATTTTACCGCAAAGTGTTTGGAATTTTTCGAAAAAACTTTTGATATCAAATACCCATTGCCTAAAATGGACTCTGCATTGATCAAAGAGTTCTCTGCAGGAGCAATGGAAAACTACGGGTTGATTACTTACAGAGATACAGCTTTGATGTTGGATTTGGAAAACTCGACTTTGGACGAGCAAATTAGAGTTTCTGAAGTTGTTGCCCATGAAGTCTCTCACCAATGGTTTGGGAACTTGGCCACGATGGACTGGTGGTCATGCTTGTATTTGAACGAGTCTGGGGCCACCTTCTGGTCTTGGTTCTGTTGTAACCATTTCAAACCAGAATGGAAAGTCTGGGAACATTTTGTTACTGACAGTTTGCAAGCTGCGTTGACTTTGGATGGGTTGAGATCTTCTCACCAAGTCGAAGTTGATGTCAACAAAGCTGACGAAATCAATCAAATTTTCGATGCCATTTCTTACAGTAAAGGTGGTTCCCTACTAAGAATGATGGCCAACTGGTTGGGCGAAGAAACTTTCGTTCAAGGGGTTGCCAACTATTTGAGAGAATTTTCATACAAAAACGCCGTTACTGAAGATTTGTGGAACCATTTGGGTAAACAATCAGGGAAACCTGTTCCAGAAATCATGAGTGTGTGGACCAAAAAAGTCGGATACCCAATTGTTACTGTGGAAGAAACAGGGGACAAGAGTTTGAAATTGACCCAACACAGATTTTTGAAAACCGGTGACGTCAAACCAGAAGATGATACCACCATCTACCCAATCATTCCATTTTTGAAAACCGCTGCTGACAAAATCGACAAAGATACTGTTTTGTATGAAAGAGAAAATACTTTGGAAATTCCAAACAGCGATTTCTACAAGATCAACGGGAACCAAGCCGGGTTTTTCTTGACTTGCTATCCTGAATCGAGATACCAAAAATTGGGGACTCAAGCTCACTTGTTGAGTGTTGAAGACCGTGCTGGGTTGATTGGGGAATTAGAATCCATTTCTGCTGCAGGCCACACCTCCACCTCCAACTTCTTGGGATTGTTGAGAAACTGGAAATCAGAATCGTCTCCTGCCGTTTGGGGCCAAATGTTGTCCTCTTTGGCTGCTGTGAAAACTGCTTGGTTGTTTGAAGATGACAAAACCACTACTGCTTTGAAAAAATTCACTGCAGATTTGATCAGCGACAAATTAAACGAACTAGGCTGGGAAATCAAAGAATCTGATGATTTTGAACTGAAATCTTTGAAAATTTCTTTGTTCTCGTCCTCCGTTAACGCCAAAGTTGACAAATATGTTCAAATTGGGTTGGACCAATTTGCCAAATACGCTCAAGGCGACTCTTCTGCTATTGATCCACTACACAAAGACATTGTTTTCAATGCTGTTGCCGTTGACGGTAAAGCTGAAAACTTTGACAAATTGTTGGCTATCTACAAGAAAAACGATAAAGACAAAATCAACGCTTTGAAAGCTTTGTCCAGATTTGAAAACGATGAAATCATTCCAAGAATTATCTCATTCTTGTTGGACGAATCTGTTATTGCTCCTCAAGATATTTACATTCCAATGGCTAACATGAGAACAAGTAAGAAAGGTGTTTTGGCTCTATGGGATTGGATTCAAAAGAATTGGTCTGAAATTGAAAAAAGATTTCCCCCATCTCTAAACATGCTAAGTTACATTGTCAAAATTGGTACTTCTGGGTTCACTTCTACCGATAGAATTGGAGAAATTGAACAATTCTTTGCTAAACAAAACTGCAGTGGTTTTGACAGAGCTTTGGCCCAATCTATTGATTCCATCAAATCAAAAGCACAATGGGTCGAAAGAGATGCTCCAGTTGTTGCTGATTTTTTGAAAGAACACAAATACTTATAGAGCGATGATATGATTTGAAACGATTTTTGTAAATTTTTTTTTGTATAATTTGAATACTTTTTTTTTTTGTTTTTGTTTTTGTGACTAGTCTGTCAAATAAGATGCTTACAGGAAAAAAGAATAATACCAAGATAATGTGCATGACCAAGCTTTTTCAAAACAGGTGCATTTTTTGCTTATTTAAGACATACTCCACGTAGACCTCCTTTTCATCATTGCTTTCCCCAAATCAACTCAAGCTACTCTCTTGATAATATGGACACCGCTGTCAGTCTCCACAATATTGCTAATTTCGCCAACTTTCAGTTTGAAGCTGACATCTTCAAAAGCAGGCTGCATTTCTTTTCTGCCAAAAAACCCCAAATCACCGCCTCTTTTGTAAGAAGAACAGTCGCTTCTTGCTTCAGCCAATTCTTTGAAGCTTGCTCCATCGTTCACAATTTCGTCACGCAGTTTTTGCAATTCTTCAATTGCATCTTCTTTCGAAAGAGTGATGTTTTCCGATCTGTGACTGGCAGGTCTTCTGCTTCCGCTGTGTTTGATCAACAAGTGCAAACATCTGACCCTTAGTGGATGGCTATTCAAATACGCACCAAGTTTGGCTTGGTCTGTGTCTTCTGGTGCTTCCCAAACACTCTGCTTCGTTTCAGGATTGAAAAAGTACTCTCTCTTATGAGATTTACTGTACCTCACGGTCCAAGGACTTGGTAGTCCAGTTTCAGTCACACTGCTCTTGTGGTCAGACATTGAAAAAACTAGTTGCTGTATTTGCTTTGGGTTCGATAGTTTTTGTATCTCTATTTCTCGATGACAATATCTTTTTCAAATTTTTTAAGAGGGCGTTAAAACCTTAAAATTAGGATCATTTTCAAATAGCGTAGTTGTCCTTGTTCATGGAAACTTTTGATTGTGGATAAAAACCCCTCGCCATTTTCTGCGAAAACGGTCAGGATCATAAGACTCATGCAAAATGTTACCCTCTCAGGAAATGTGCTGTTTGATATTCCGTGATCCTCAGGAGGATGAACTAAACATTGAGCCCATCATTGTGATCAGACTGTTTGAAAGCATAAGAACATTAAAGTAATTATAGTCTATGAAGTATATACAAACTATTCAAGGTATTCCAATAGTCATGGCAATCCTATCTATTGGCTTTTGTCTTGGCCCGTTATTTGACCCCCTTCCTCTTCTCCTTCCTCTTAAATTAGAAGACCCCTATGGACGTTGAAATAAGTGGAGTATAGTCAATAACATAATAATATAAGCATTTTAAAAGCGTTGACTTAACTAGAAACTACACGAAATTAAAGTGTTACCAATGAGGATTCATGCTCTCAAGGTACTAAAAACGCATTAATAAAATGAGCACGTGCCCATAAAGCTGTCACTTCTCCATTTTCTGCAAAGACAAATAGGAGGTAACGATGTTTGGGTGTGTTGCAAATAAAAACCAAAAAATAAAAAAAAAGTAACTTAGATTGCGAATTTTGTGGATCGAACACAAGACCTTCAGATCTTCAGTCTGACGCTCTCCCAACTGAGCTAAATCCGCTAACAAGTTGAAAGTTAAAATGGTTAAGAATACTATCTTCACAGTACGGCAGCTTTAGTTTTCTTCTTCAACTTTAAACTACATTTTTGTATTGATAAAACATCAAACGTTTATTTATACCGTACACTAGAGCAAAGTTTAAGAATTGAGGTTAGTGCAACTGCGACCAAACTTTATAATCACTTACACTTGAGTCATAATTTGCCAGAAACAACAACTCCTCACAACAACCAACGAGATGGTGTTTTGTAACGAGGGTCTAGCAAGCAGAGTTTTGCACAAAGCATATGAAGTTTTATTAGACTCTCAGCCAATAAATGAAAAAAAAACTCCAAAAAACGCTTCTTTAAACTTTAATCAACCAAATGAAAAGCATTTCAAAAATGAGCTGACAAACATATTGATGCTTGGTTCTACAGGGTCAACAGGTACTTTAGTGTTAAAATCACTAGTCGATCCTCTGTTTCACCAGAAGTGCCATGCTTTTTCCAGCGCTTGCCGTTTCAACAAAATAATCAATGTTTTTTGTCTCAACAGAAGTGCCCATCCTTTTCTTAAAGATTTTGAAGAAATAAACAAAAGAATTGTTGTCACAAAGAGCCAAAAGATTAAAATACGTGACGGTATTGAGGTTGATGTAGAATGCAGGACTATAAAGTGTGCCACTGATTTGCAACTAAATTTGATTGAAATCATATTTGCAAAATCATTTACCTGGCCCTTTTTGCTTGAGTCATTATTCACCGATAATCACTTTGACAAAAATGAACGTTTGATATCGTTGCCACCGATGCATGAGATGCACACTCTTGTTTCGGCGTTAGGAGCAACGTCAGCTTCAGCAAACAAAGATCATGTTGAGCAGTCAAAAATAGACTATGAGTTGAATTATCAAATCTGCAAAGTGTTCATGCAAGCAGGGAAATACAGCACTGAAAAAAATGTTGAGAAAAAAATTGTGCTAATCACAAGTTTCAACAGCAACGTTTTGAAAAAGGTGAGTCTATATTTTGAAAACAAATGGAATTTGGAAAAAGACGTTTATCAGAATTTAAAGCCAAGTGAAATGGTTGCAATCAGACCAGGTCCATTAGTTAACAAGCACGCCACTTTCGAGCAGAGAGATTGTAAAAAACGTGCCTCACATTTCATAGCGTCTTTTATGTACCAAACTCAATTTGCAGACTTGGTTGGGCATCCTTGCTTAATCAATAATGTGGCCCTAGCAACAGCGTTTGAAGCTTTGAAGCCACCCTCAGGAGTTAGACAACAAGTCAAGTACATTAAAAGCTCAGAGATTGAGGATTTTGCTGATGCCTTCGCCTTTGTTATGTCTACTAGATATTAATTAGATAGATAAATAGATAGATAGATTTCATAAGCCTAAAGTTAGTATGCAATTTGAGAAATGTTTAGTTTTGTGACTATTGAGTGAGTTTGGACTTTGTTCTTATGCTTTTGACGTTGAAACACTGTAGCGACTCGCGTTAAATTCAATCGCTTTGTTTTTCTTTTTTTCCCACCGATCAACACCGACGTGTGTGTTACGCGTTTCCATTGAATGCGCCAAATGCATGCAAACTGTTGGCAGGAGTTGATTAATGTTTTAGACATTCCAAGTAAGCACCTGAAAAAAAAGAAGGCAAGCGGCGGATCATGCAAAATGTTAGATCAGGATATAGAATCATGCAAACAAGATATCGCTGCACTGAACGTGGAACTTCAGCGGTTGCGCGATGAGAAATCGTCCTTGCAAGCCAAAATTGACAGCTCTACGAAATCACAAGACACTTTGCAGCAACTTCTACAGAAACATGCAAACGAAAAGGAAAAAGTTGATGATTTTATGGCGAAACGGCAGTATTCCGAGCTTGAAACCTCTCACAACCATCAAGACAAAATTAAAAAGCAGAAACAGCAGCGATCAAAAGGTTCGTCTAACCGCCACCAAACACCTGATTACTTACCAACAGATATTTTTGATCCCAGTATACGGTCCATGCTAGACACATCAATTTTGTATTCTCCTTCAAAGAAAGCGCTCCAAACAGATGCACCTGAATACATATCCACTTTGAGTCAACATGATTTCGAGAGCCTTGAGCGGTACACTCAGCTTGAAAAATGCTATAGAATAATGCTTGGACTGACATGCTTCCCATTACGAGATCCATTGGAAAACAAGACGACTAGTATGCAAAGAGACATGGTTGGATTGAGATTCGACTTATTTGACTCAAAAACACGCTCATTCAAAGACCCATATTACATTTTGTTTAAGTTTTTGTCTTCTTCTCAGAGCTGGAAAATATTCAAAAGCACAATCCCTGAGAATGTTGTGGGAGGCCTTGAGCTTCTGCAACGCTATGAAATACCTACGCTGGCAAACCTCGAGGATATTTATCTCTTTGGCAAAATAGTGTATAACATTTTAAAAGCATGGGTGAAAAGGAGCAACTATGTCAAAACACTTTTCAAAAAGAACAGTATTACAAACTTTTTTATAGACGACAGTGCAAGAATTATAAGGTATTATCATGACGGAGATGAAATTGAGCTAGAAGTGGATATTTATGACACCATTACGGACACCAACTCAAGCATTTATGAATACAGGTTTTTCCCTTAGTTTTATCTAATAAAGATAGCCCCTCACCAGGTAATACATAACATAGGGACATGCAAACCCTAGTGTGCACCCTAAAAGTTTTTCGAAGAACGTATGGTAAAAAATCGAGGTCACGGTCAAAATAAAAGACCAAATAATCAAAACAGGTATTAGGATGCCAAATTTGTAGTTGCTCCAAAACCTGGAAGAGTATGGGAAATCCAAAATCTCAAACCATAAAACCAAGCTGATGTTGGTGATGAAGCAAAAATGGCCACTGATGTCGAATCCTCCATCCCACTTACCTCCAATTCTTCTGCAATATAGAGCATCTGTGACAGTGCTATCTGTAGAGCAACTGCCCCCAGTCCACAAGAACACATGGTCAATAAAGAGAAACAGTAGGTACAAAACAAAGTACTTTAAAGTCAGTTTGATTGCATACTCCCTGAGAGTTAGCTGAATTTTTTGCCTTGATCTCTCGAGCGCGGTGGACCGTATATCATTTTGAACGGGAAGATATTCCACGGAACTTTGAAACCTCAAATAAAGAATTTTCGCAACAGCAACTAAGGAAAACAAAACCAAAAATACTGTGTTACCATTGTACGCAAATATCACATTGACAATGTTGTTGGATTTTAGCAAATAATGCCTCCCAATCAGATCATGAATGGTTTTTTGTGAAAAAACCAAATTTATTACTGCTCCAAGGACAAAAATTGACGGGTATATCAGCAAAAAGCGTTTGTCTCTTATGAAATTATCAAGTGGGTTGCTGGTCATGAGTGGACAATGCGATTGTCTGCTGGGGGTATAGTATTTGGTTACTCTTGCTGTTCAAATTCTTATTGGTATCATCTCCGTTGAGAATCTACGGTTACGCTCCCACTAAACACATTTAAACCGTCGTGGCTTTTCTCGGCTTTAAAGGTGCTCGTTTAATTTTTTGTTTACGAATTTTCATTTTTTTCGCGCTGTCGGCTTATTCGATCAGTTGATTTTGTTTTCATTTCGTGACTTTAACAAATCGATGTCGAATGTGATATTTGGGATCTGTGCTGTATCACCATTGGATGTTCCTGTTCTGTAGCTTCCACCAAATAGTCAGCATTTGCAATTGAAAAAAAATTCAGCAAAACAATCAATCAACCACACCAGCGAAATTTAAAACTCCCGGTAATGAGCACAGCCTTATACTCGGACTCTCTGGGTCTCCCAAAGACTGACCCAAAATTATGGAGACTTCAGACTGACAAACTAGGCAAGGAGGTCTGGGTTTATTTAACGCCTGAAGAAGCTGAAAGCACCCCACAATCCACCTTTGTCCAAGACTTGTTGGGAACTGCTGACTTGCAAAACTCTCTTGAGCCAGGTTCAGACTACACAAAACAGGCCGACACTGCGGATGATGCAATGCAAAAAGGTGCAAACTATTTCAAGCTACTCCAAGACCCAGACTCAGGAATCTTTCCATGCCAGTACAAGGGTCCAATGTTCATGACCATTGGGTACATTGTTACTTTTTATATGGCCGGATTGGAAATTCCGGAGCCAGCAAGACTTGAATTGATAAGATATATTGTGAATACGGCCCACCCTGTTGATGGTGGTTGGGGTTTGCATTCTGTTGACAAGTCGACCTGTATGGGAACCGTGTTGAACTATGTTTCATTGAGACTTCTTGGTTTGCCCAAAGACCATGAAGTCTGCAAAAGAAGCAGATTGAAATTGCATAAACTTGGTGGGGCCATTGGAGCTCCTCACTGGGCTAAAATTTACCTAGCATTACTAAACTTATATGATTGGCGTGGTGTCAACCCTGCCCCTCCTGAACTGTGGATGTTGCCATATCAAGTCCCTATACATCCAGCAAGATGGTGGGTTCATACTAGAGCTATTTATTTACCAGTTGGTTATTTATCCTCGTTAAAGTATCAAATGGAGCTGAATCCGCTACTTGAAGAGCTAAGATCTGAAATTTATACAAAGCCGTACGACTCTATCAATTTCGCAGAAAACAGAAATACAGTTTGTGAAACAGACCTTTACTATCCACACACCAAAGCTCTTGACATGCTAAACAATTGTATGGTGTTTTATGGTGACTATATCAGACCAAACTGGTTGCTAAAAAAATCAAACACATACACCTACGAATTGATCAAGAAAGACTTGCACAACACGGCGGACCTAACTATTGCGCCTGTCAGTTTTGCTTTTGTTTGCATTGTGACAATGATCGAGGAAGGGGCCAAAAGTGAAAAATTTCTGAAATTAGTAGAAGGCTGGAAAGATGTTTTGGCGCATGGTCCTCAAGGTATGTGCGTGATGGGTACTAATGGTGTCCAAGTTTGGGACTGTGCGTTTTTCGTGCAGTATTTTTTTGTCGCCAACTTGGCTGAGTTGCCAGAGTTTGCTCCTTACATAGAAAAAGCTTATAAGTTTCTTTGCGATTCACAATTTGATTCTGAATGCTGCGAAGGATCTTTCAGAGACAAGAGAAAAGGTGGCTGGCCGTTTTCAACCAAAACCCAAGGGTACACTGTTGCTGACTGCACTGCAGAAGCAATGAAGGCAATCATTATGGTGAGAAAGTCTGAGAAGTTCCAACATTTGAGGGATTACATAACGGATGAAAGACTTTACGAGGCATGTGATGTGTTGCTTTCTTTGCAAAATGTAGGTTCTTTTGAATATGGGTCTTTCAGCACATACGAAAAAATCAAGGCACCATTGAGCATGGAGCGCTTGAATCCTGCTGAAGTTTTTGGGAATATTATGGTGGAGTATCCTTATGTGGAATGTACCGACTCTTCTGTTTTGGGGCTGACTTACTTTCATGAAAATTATGACTACAAAAAAAAAGAAATTTCTCATAGAATCAAGATTGCTATTGAGTATATCAAAAACGCACAGAGACCAGACGGAAGTTGGTACGGGTCCTGGGGTGTTTGCTTCACATACGCCGGTATGTTTGCATTGGAGGCATTGAGTACTGTGGGAGAAACGTATGCAAATAGTGAAGTTGCTCGTAAGGCGTGTGATTTTTTTGCGAAAAAACAAAGAGATGATGGTGGGTGGAGTGAGTCTATGAAATCCAGTGAGCTTCATCATTATGTGGAAACAGAACAAAGTTTGGTTGTTCAAAGTGCTTGGGTATTGGTTGGATTGCTATTGGCTGAATATCCTAACAGAAAAGTTATTGATGCGGGGATCGACTTTTTGATTTCCAGACAGGATCCTCAGGGGAAATGGCATTTTGAAGACATTGAAGGTGTTTTCAATCATTCTTGTGCGATCGAATATCCAAGTTATAGATTTTTGTTTCCTATCAAAGCACTTGGTTTATACAAAAACAGATATGTTTTGTCAGAAAATTAATTTATTGCATGTAGAAAACTGTGTATTACTATTTATAGTCCATTTATTATTTAAAGTTCATTTCACTTTTCAAGAAATACTGTTTTCTATTTTAAAAGACTCCCAAGCTTTTGTCAATACCATGAAAATGTTAGACGCTAGCATTTGATTTTCCAATGAAACCGTTTTTGTATTGATTTTATCAGGATGAGTTTTGGCCACCGCTTTCAGGTATACGATTTTGCATTTCCGAGGGATGATGAGGTCTTGTGGGTTGACCGATTTCCAATTACCAAATTTCAAAACTGCGTGTAAATTGGCCAGTAGGTATCTTAAGTCAGATTCATGTCCAGCACTCCAAGCACTGATTTGGCCTTGAACTTGATCGTGTAGTTTGAATTTCTCATCGTCCAAATTTTTAGCTTTGCTTTGTGACGTGTTAGCAGCTGTGACGAGTTTTGGAGACGTGCTTGCGCTTTTAGCCTCAGGTTTTTTTGCTGAAGGAATTGGTGTTTTCCGTTGTACAGGATTCACAACTTTATCGCATCTTTGTTTCGCGTCTATAATTTTTTTCGTTGTAAAGCCTTTTGAAATCAAGTCTTTGTACAGTGCAAGACTCTGCTCAAACTTTTCTTGTTGCTCAAGGATTTCTGCTTTTTTCAAAACAATTTTCCACCATATATCTTTGAATTTTTTGTCATTTTCATCTTTCGGGATAATGGCATTTAAATCTGTTTTTGGAAACAAAATTAAAGCGTCTTCGATATTTTGCAGAGCGTTGTTGAACTCTCCAATTTTGAAAAGAGAAGTTATGATATTGGAAAGTGCAATCACTCTCAAAGGATGGGTTTCCGGTAAAGAGTGCAATGCCTTTTCATAATTGTTCAATGCATCGGGGAAATTACCATTTTTCGATAACGCATGTCCTTTAGCTTTGAAATCTAAGTAGGAAGAGTATTCAAGTTCGGAAATTGGCACAGCCGTGCTTGGTGCAGACATTCCTAAATCCAAAACAGGAGATGCAGATGCAGAAGGTGAAACATGAGTTGTGCTGATTGAAGGAACAGCGGATGAGATGTCCAACAAGCTAGATTGGTTTTCCAGTGAGGTGGTGCTGCTATGAGCACTAGGTTCTGGCATCGGTTTTGCAGTGTTGTTATCAATGTCCAAATCAAGCAAGTCATGCTCAATATGTGTGTCTGTGGAGGCTGGTCTATGTCTTTGCTGAGGCTGTTTCTTCAAGTCATGTTTCTGCTCAAATGGGTTGTTTTCATTCAAGGAGTTTTTCACGCTGTGTCCAAAATTACTATTAAATGCAGCCAGTCTATCCGGCTTCACATATGACTCGGTTTGCCCAGTACTAAAACCATTCTGGCTATATCTATCTTGATCAAATTGCAAATTCTCATTCAAAAAACTCTTACCCTTTTCCAAAATATTGTTTGCAAATGAGAAAATATCCACAGATGAGTCGCGCTGTTGTGATGCAATCTTGGCACGTTCACTGCGTTGTTTTGCTTCTTTGGTCTGTTTTTTCTTCAGTATAATGCTTTCATATGTGTTTCCCATGTTTAAATGTTGTACTGCTCTTTCAAAAGAGTAGCCTAAGGACATGATTTTTGCAATTTCCATATCCACAACTTCATCCACTATTTCTTCTGAGTCTTGCTTTTGACTGGTGGTGGATGAATCTACACTTGCCAAGCTCTCTTGAGGAGTATTTGTTCCATGCACATTCTTTTGAGAAGTATTTGTTCTATGTACACTTACAGTGTTTGCACTTGGTGTAGAATTGTTAGATCCAAACAAATCAGACCAGTCATCATCAAAAGCACTTGTTATACGACTGTTTGAAAGCACCCTTGGCGTAGAAGCTGGAGATACCACACTTGTTGGTGTATTAACAGGCGAACTGCTTTTCCTTGTGGGCTGCAACACTGACGCACTGCTGTTGTTTTCAAACAGAAAGGATGTATTTTGCGGTCCTTTCAAATTGTTAGTTTTTGGCAGCACTTGTGATCCGCTTGCTGAGCTTGAAGCAATTGAAGACGTGGACGCATTGATTTTAATAGGTTTATTTTCGGTAGTCGCTTTTCCGCTCTTAGAGGGAGCAGTTTTGAAGCTGTCCAAAAGGTTTGCAAAAGGGTCAGCCATTTTTTAACTTTGTCCTTTATCACAGTTTGTAAATGTTAGGTGTTTTTTTTTCTGGATTTCAACTTATGAAATTATGAAATGATACACAAACTTTGCCGTTTCATTAAACCTTAAAGAGCTCAAATTGATATTCGAAAAGTGTGTTGGTTATACAGTATGTGAGGCAAAAGGGACACTAATTTAAATAATGTCACATGATTAATATTAATGGTTTTTTTTGTTTTTTTTTTTCATATGTGGTGTCTGGATGCGCATTTTTTTTTTTTGTTTATAACTTTTCTTTTTTTTTTTTTTTTTTTATTTTTACTTTTGTGCTCGTCCTTTTGGCTTCACACGATGTTCTTGATCTTTGCCCTTCCAAGAGTGGTGGACTTATATGTTGAATCTCTCAGTCAAGACACTCAGAATAAGACTAGAACTAACATCAACACCAAAACCAAAACCAACATCCCTATACACACACACCCCCCTTCATATAACCATGCATTTGATGTACACTTTGGATCAAGAAGGTAAAAGAGTTTACACTTTGAAAAAAACCACTGCTGATGGTGAAATCACCAAATCTGCTCATCCAGCTAGATTTTCCCCAGATGACAAATTTTCTAGAGAAAGAGTCACTATCAAGAAGAGATTTGGATTGTTGCCAACTTCCAACTAAGTTAAGAGTGATATACGAAGACTGTGATGAGAAGCCACTAATTAATTAAGAAAACTGTATATTTATGTGTATTTTGCCTATAATACGATACCAAAATTGAATTTGGATTGACAGAAATTGCTCCTAAAATGTTGTATGCGTGTGCTTTTCTGTGCGCAGTCACAGCCCACACTCCTCCCTTTATCACAGTGGCTTTTGTTTGTTCCCACTAACTTCTAGATTATACTGTACAGTATTATGATAATTTTCCAATAGCTCACCTAAATTTTTTAGTGAATTCAGATTTTTGTTTGTCTTGATCAATTCTTGATTCATGCTCAGCACATTGTTATTCAGTCTGTCCATATTGGTTATTATTCTAGATATGATATTGCTTTGGATGCTTTCATGTGGATTTTCCATTTTTTTTTTTTTTTTTTTTTTTTTTTTTTTAAAACCGTTCTTTCTTGTAGTAGTGTATTTCAATAAACCAGTGTATTGGAGTCCCCCTATACCCGCTGTTGACTGATGTTTTAGAGTGTTGCTTTGTGGTGATATACCTCAAAATTTTTTTTTCATTAAATACTTTAATCTGTTGTTTGTTTTCTAGCAGCAATTCACAATTTAGTAAAGACTAAGAGAGAAAGAGAAGAGAAAAAAATGGCAATGTATTAGTAAAGCCACGTGACTTGTAGGGGCGGGAAGAGTGGTGGTAGTTTAAAACCGGATCTGTGAATATTTCTTATTACAGACTGATGGCAAGACGTATTGTGATGGAATAAAAGTACTGGGTTGTCTGGTGAGATAAATAAAACACTGAAAACTAGAAAGGTATTGTGGTTTGTCGTAGATATAAGCAGTTAAGCTGTATAGGTCGCACAATACTTTTCTCGAGCACCATTGCATAAAATACTCATCACTCGCCCGATTGGTTGATTTATTTTGCGCGATGCTCTCGCAGTGGTTTTTCCTTGAGAAACATAGACATATAGTCATTACATACTTCCCATACTTCCCATACTTCCCATACTTCCCATACTTCCCATGCTTCCCATGCTTCCCATGCTTCCCATACTTCCCATACTTCCCATGCTTCCCATACTTCCCATGCTTCCCATACTTCCCAAGGCATCATTACTTTCAGAGTTCCTCGAAGCTCATTTCTCCAATTTCATTTCTCATTTCTTTTAATTTTTGCGTTATTTTTAGCTCACCCGAATAAACAATCAAAAAAAAAAATTGAAATTTAAGCTTTCCGGATTTCCCATTTTCTCCCTTCCTCTGTTTTTTTCTGTTTTTTTTTTGTCTTAGATCTCACGTTTTTTCTTAGCGTTTTTCTGTATTTCTGTAGTGTATTTCTGTAGTGTATTTCTGTAGTGTATATTTGTGTGAAACGTGGTTTTCTTCTCCTGATTGTTGAAAATGTTGAACCATTTGATTGTGTCAATGATCAATTGAATAAAAAACTTGGGGGGGTTATTTGAATACAATTGAACCCAGTGCTTAGCGTTTTGCCTTCAAGATATTTAACAAGACAACACCAAACCACCCAAAAAAAAACTCCCACACCGCAATGGAAAACATTGATATCCAAAGCAAAGCTTTTGTTATCAAGTGGATCAAGTTATTTCCCAGCAAGTACACAGATGAATCCAATGCACCATTCATCAAGATCTCATGGCAATTGAAACCATTGAAAAAAAACATCGAGTTTGGAATTTACAAAAAACAGTCTCCAGGAACAAGTAACAATGCTCCAATCACACCAATCACTCCAATCACCCCAGTGACTCCGCATGCCAAGATCAGTTCAGATTCAAGTATTTATGAAGTGAATACAAACACACATAACCATTCCCATACCAATCACGGTAGTTTGAACCAGAGGCTGAAAGTTAATGGTTTGATAGGTTTGAAAAAATACAAAAACAATATCAAACATGATCAAATATTTGAAGATTCCATCGTGATTACAAATCCTAATGCTTCTAATGGTAACAATGTTGTATCAACTTCAAATTGTCAAATTGAGCCATTTTATGTGGCTTTTGTTTTGAATAATGAACACAATATTAAAAAAAATAGAGTTTTGTTTAGCTCGACTATTACACCATTGAATAACTGTACAAATGATAGCGTCATCAACTGCAATCAGTCTGGCTTATCAAATAATTCAGCATGCGCAAACACCGAAACTAAGCGCGTAAATCCAGATACTAGCTCAAATGATATAAGGAAACAAACTAACCAAACTGGCTCAGCAATGAGTTTGGTTGCCAATGCTGTGGAAAATTCTGCCATCGGTAAACCTAGAAGCTCTTCCAATGGCTCTAATATGTCCAGCACAAACATCAGTAGTGGCAACAGCACCAGCAGTGGTAATAGCAGCATCACAAGTGTTTCTTCTCCCACCAAAACATCTCCTCCAACCAGAGCATCAACTGATCCATCTTTATCTTCAAGACTTAACAAACAACAAAAACCAGCCAATTTGAATCTCTCTTCCCAGAGAAAAAGCCAAACTTTTGCTCACAAACCTACATCGTCCTCTTCTTTGAACCCTTCAATCAACAGAAGTAGATCTATGTCTATGGTTTCGAACAACTCTACTTCAAGCACTACTAACGGGTTGTCCCATAACAACAACAACAACAACACTTTTCAACCCTATTATACACACAATGGTCGGTTTTTCCAAGGATATTTACTAAAGAAAAGACGGAAAAAATTGCAAGGTTTTAGTAAAAGGTTTTTCAAGATAGATTATAGAGAGGGGAAACTGTCTTACTATTTGAATGAAACATCACAGGGTGTTTCCAGAGGGGAAGTGATCATTAAATTGTGTGTTATTTCTGCTGATAAATCGAAAAAAATGATTATCCTTGATTCAGGTTTGGAATTATGGTATATGAAAGCTCAAAATTATAACGATTGGAAAATATGGTGTGAAGCATTGTCTACAAAAGCCATAGCCTCATACGCTAATTTGCACAAACCAAACGTAACAACAAAAACAACAGCCACCCTCTACAACAACCAGATAAATATCAATGAAAAGCCTGGTGAGTCAAGAAACGCTTTGCAAGATACCAAGAGTGCTACTACCACCACAGACACGGCACCACACTCAACAAATACTGCAAATACAGCAGCAGAAAACCTGGGTTCGATAATTAATAAGCAAGCAATTCAGTCTCAACAGCATCCAAACTCAGAGGGACTTGCCCTACAACAACACCAAGATATGGCTTCCTTATTGGCCAAAATGGATACTCTAGATGCTACAGTGCATAACTTGGCACAAACTAATGATGAAAAACGTAAACACTCGGTGCTGCTGGAATTCCGTGAATTAAGTCATGATATTAAAAAGGGTATTTCCAAATACATGAAAAGCGAGAACCATAAAAGCACATCAAGCAATATGTTTTCCTGCACAACAAAAAACAAAACAGCAGCGACTAAGTCATCTTCTCACGATAACCTGTTGAAAAAAATCACATCCTCTTCTCATCTTCATCCAGCGGAAGATGAAGCACAGAGTGTTCTAAGCATGGAATATTTTGACGCAGCAGACGAGATTCCAGGTGTCATTTTGATTGACGACGAAATGGACCAAGCAGAAACCCCTCTTCTGGCCAATCCTGCACAATTGGGGAAGGAAACGTCACCACCGATTTCGACCTCAAACACGAGCAAAGGTACAGCAAAAGAATCAGCAATTGAAAATGATCTACCACTGGAGGTTGACAACAAGAATATGTGGCCACTGCATGAAACAACCAGCACTAAACACACTCCAGTTAAAAGAAGAAACGACGTGCCAGAAAGTAAAACACAACCACCAACCTTGCTTTCGTTTTTGCGGAAAAACGTGGGTAAGGACTTGAGTACAGTAAGCATGCCCGTGACTTCCAATGAGCCAATCACCATTTTACAATACATGGCGGAAACGTTTGAATACGCACCACTATTGAACAAATGTTTCCCCGATGTGTCAAATTTGAACGGAACTGACTCTGCACAAGCAAAATTGCAAAGGTTGGCCCTGGTTACCGCATTTGCCATTTCCAATCTTTCACTACAAAGAAACAAAACAAGATGTACGAGAAAACCATTTTCACCATTGTTAGCGGAAACATACGAACTGTGCAGAGATGATTTGGGGTTCAGATTTATTGCGGAAAAAGTTGAACACAAACCACAGCAAGTGTTTGCTCTACATGTAGATAGTGTGTTCAACTGGGAAGTCGATTATACATTGGTGCCCTCACAAAAGTTCTGGGGGAAATCTATAGAGTTGAACAACATTGGGGTTTTCACTTTGAAATTTGTCAATAGAGCAAGTGGGAAAATTCTAGAAACTTACCAGTGGAGTGCGCCAACAACAGTCTTGAAAAACATTATTGCTGGTGAGAGATTCGTGGAGCCAATGGGTCTTTTTGAAGTCCACTGTTTGGAAACCGGATACAAAAGTTCTTGCGAGTTTAAATCAACTGGTGGGTTTTTCAAGGGAAGATCAGAAGATGTGAACTGCAATCTGTATGAAGCAGTCGGGTCTTCGCTAACCTCTGCGGCAGCAGCCAAAAGACAGCCTGAGGCAAAAAAGACCAAAATCTCATACAAGAAAGCAGGGGAAATACAAGGCACCTGGACCAAGAAACTTGTTTTGATGCCAGCAAACACAGTCTTGTGGGAATGCGGGGCTTTGGTTCCTAATGCAGATAAAAAATACGGGTTTACGAAATTTTCTGCTGATTTGAACGAAATTACATCTATGGAAAGAAATTTCATTCCACCAACGGACTCAAGATTGAGACCGGACTTGCAAAGCTATGAGAAAGGTCAAATAGATAGAGCCGAGGAACTGAAGCTGAAACTAGAACAGGAGCAAAGAGAAAGAAGAAACAACAAAAAAGATATTGTGCCTCATTTTTTCACAAAAGTTGGTAAACAGTCGCTGGGCCATCATGGAGACAGTTCTTCCAACGGTTCTTCTGACGACTTGAGCGCTGTTGACCAGTGGGAGTACGTAGCCGGGGTAAAAAGTTACTGGAACAGAAGAAAGCTGCAGTATTGGGATGATATCGAGCCACTTTGGTAAAGCGCGTCTTGCTGTGTGTAGTTTCTATAGAAACAAATATTGCCACCATTTCGTACTGATGACTTAAGTCTGCTTGTCTTATTTTATTGAGCGTGTCTTGTTCAAACAAGCTCTGTCTTTCAAAACACTTTGGCTTCCTCCAAGCGAAACCGCTGTTGTTGCGATGCCGTAAAGATTCAAGTCCGGTTTTCGCACGGCAATAATTGGGGAGCGAAAAAAAAACAAAAAAAAAAAACAAATGAAGTAAAAGGCATTATCAACTTGATGACCTTGTATTGTGTATAGAAGTCAATAGAAATTAATTGCTTTTTGCTGTATAAATATAAATATAGTCAAGGAATCAAGGAGTTGACTGAAAGCCAATTTAGCAGCTCGTTAACAGAAGGAGCAAAATGAGTGATAAAATATCAACACAAACCATCAACCACATGGAAGTCACAACGATCTGCGACGACATCAAAAAATCACAATTTACTCTAACCCCAAGTGCTTCAAAAAGCGAGGAGTTGAGCGGGGAAAATGAGTTGAGTACCATTTCATCAAACACGAGCTTTAGATCTGCGAACGGAACCAGACATTTTTTGCACTCTGAAACTAAAAAACTGCCAAAGATCAAGATCTTGGGTACTGGTGGGACTATTGCATCCAGTGGTTCGTCAGCATCCCAAACTGCAGGTTACAAAGTCGACTTGACTGTTCAAGATTTGTTGAAAAGCATTCCTGATATTTCTGGGGTTTGCGAAATTGCGTATGAGCAATTGTGCAATGTTGATTCCAAAGAGATGAACGAGCAAATTTTGTGGTTGATTTACAAAGCTATTTCCCAAGACATCCAAAAATACGACGGTTTGATTGTTACCCATGGGACAGATACACTATCAGAAACTGCATTTTTCATTGAAAACACTATTGACAGTGGAAACGTTCCTATTGTTTTTGTTGGGAGCATGAGACCTAGTTCCAGTTTGGGTTTTGACGGGACCATGAATTTGTATCAAGCCATCTGCATTGCTTCTAGTGAAAAATCCAAAGGTAGAGGTACTTTGGTTTCCCTTAACGATCAAATTAGTGCTGGTTTCTACATTACCAAGACCAACGCCAACAGTTTGGACTCTTTCAATGTCAGACAAGGTTACTTGGGGAATTTTGTGAATAACGAGATCCACTACTACTACCCACCTTGCAAACCTCTTGGGGCTGCCAGATTCAAGTTGAATCTGGACTTGAACGGTGAAACACCTAAAACCAGTGTTTTCCCTCGTGTTGCCATTTTATATGCCCACCAGTCTTTCAACTCTGAGCTAATTGAGCTGATTGTTCCACACTATGATGGTTTGGTCATTGCCACGATGGGTGCAGGTAGTTTGCCACAAGCTCTGGACGATTACTTGTCTGAGTTAGATATTCCTGTGATTTACTCTAAGAGATCGATGGACGGGATGGTTCCTATTGTGAGTGTTCCTAAAAGCAAGGCTCCAAAAATCAGCAACTGCATTGCCAGTGGGTACTTGAACCCGGAAAAAAGTAGAATTTTGCTACAATTGTGTTTGTACTCGCAGTACTCTTTGAAAGAAATCAGAGAGTCTTTCAACGGTGTCTACGGGGGTTGAAAAAGGTGTAGATGTGTAAACAGGTGTATGTATATGTATTATAGATAATTATAAAACAATAAGATGTTACTGAGGAGAGTTTCAAGCGGTATGAGTATGTTTTTTTTTTTTTTTTTTTTTTTTTTTTTTTTTTTTTTTCGCTTGTGTATGGATATTTGATGTGGGAGCACTAGGTGTAGCTATATCATTAAATTCATAAATTCAGCATTTGTGAAAGAAGGTGAAATAACGATACTTACTCTCGGGCACTCGTAAGCTACGTCCGTGATAGTTCAACGCAAAAATCTCTTTTCCACTGGTCTCAACAAAGCATACGTCAATGCAGAAAAGCAGAACCCCAATTCCCAACCGATATCACCACCAAACTCACCCAAATGACGAGCAATTTGTCCAACCCAGTACGATTCGTCCATACCCATGGCCACTCCCACGGCACCGGTGAAAACTGCACACAACCCTGCGATCCCAATTGGCAACTGGTCCCAAGATTTCCAATTTTCAACTTGAATACTGGTGAATTTGCAACGGTGGAACACAACAAAATCAGTTATTGTGATCCCCAAGTAGATCCCGATGAAATACCCAATAGCGTCCATCATGTTTGACATGAAGGTCAAAAATTTGTAGTACGCGCAGATCGAAATGATCAATGTGATTCCGGACCCGATCAACGTACAAATAGGTCTTGGGATCTTAGCCAACGGTTCCCACAAAGCCTGGGCACAAAGTGAAATCGAGTACATGTTTGGGGTGTTTGTAGCGACTGTTGTCATGGCAAGAACCACACAACAAAACTGGCCAAACCCGTGTAAGGAATCCTTGACCATGATCCCGTACATCAACCCACCTAGTCCGTGTGAATCGTACAATGTTTGCCATTCAGGACTGTTCCGCAAAGAGATGGCGCATGCACTCCCCAAGATCAAGGTGAAGGTCAATGAAAAAAACAATCCAAAGGCAACTCCGAAAAAGATTTTCCAAGGATTCACTCTCTGTGGCATGTAAACGGTAAAATCTGCTGCGTATGGAGCCCATCCTGCCGCAAAGGAGAAAATGGTGGCACCAAACGACAACGCATCTCCAGTTGTTGTTTTGTAAGACCCTGTGTTTGACCCATAAGAGAATTGTCCCGAGATGGTTAATCTTGCAATAATTACAAAATAAACAAAAAGGCACGGAACCCATGCCCATTTTTCATACAAATGAACAATTTTGTAACCCAAAAAAGTCACAATAACCGTACTCCCCAAAAGAATCAAACATCCAGCCCATGGAGGACAATTGTGTGGTCTGTTGACAATGCTCAATATTTGTGCTGCAGCACCCGTATTAATAGCAGTCCACCCAACACAAGCAACCATGTTTAACAAACTGAAAAATCTCGCGGTCAAATTTCCACCAAGAAATCTTGTCAAAACCATCTGTCTCAACCCTGTTTTGGACCCAAACACAGAAAAATAAGCCACGGGCAAAGTCCCAACGAAATTAAACATTACAATAGTCCATACAGAAGTTGGGAAATCCAAACCGAATAAAACAGGTCCTAATGTCCCCAAAGACAATGCAGCCACACCCAAATTAGCACTGAACCACATGGTAATGATGTTTCCTAATGAGGTGTCGAATTTGTGTGATTCTGGGATAGGAGAAATCCCAATGGTTTCGACATTTAGTGCTTCGTACAATTTATTGAAATAAGCTCCACTAGAGGCGAAAGACGATATCGAATGTCTTGGTTGTTTCAGTGTGATGGATTCCTGTGTTGAATGGGAATTTTGTGGGCTTAAATCTTTGTCTTGTGTTGCGAAATTCACGTTTTTTTCAAGATCCGGAGAATTCGCATTAAGATCTTGTGCTTCAGCAGCTGCATTGGCCGCAGCAACAGCATTGAATCTGTCTAATTCATCCTTGTTGATGATCTCTTCGTGCTCGGTATACTGAACAGGCATGTTGTTTGCAGTCTTTCAGTATTAATGTAGTAGTGTTGTTTATGTTATATAAAGCTTTGAACTTTATTAGTTTTTGGCGCTTTCTTTTTTTAGATGATCAGGTGATAATTTTTTCCCTTGTCACGAAAACCGTTTTTTTTTTTTTTTCTTTTTCTTTTTCTTTTTCTTTTTCTTGGGGGTGAATTTGAGATGTTTTTTTTTTTTTTTCTCTTTATTATTTTGATGCTTTTTGATAAAATAAAAGAAGAGTAGTACATAATTAAGACTCAATCAATTTAAGCAGAAACTCATATTGATAAATGCGTTAAGTAAGACAACAAAAGAGCACCATATATACATATACATATACGTATACATATACATATACATATACATATACATATACGTATACATATGTCTTGAATTGTTAAATAAAAACTAGACATAATGAAGAATAAAGAGAATCGGAGAAAATGATAAACGTCAAACGACAACAACATGTGACAAGAAATAAACTTTTATACAATGAATGACACCATTTGAGACAGTGTGTAATAACACTACAATGGTCTGACACTCAGCACAAAAAGTGCAGCAAACTTAATCGTGATAGAGATTAAAACAATCGGTCATCTAAAGAATAACACCTTGTATAGTTACACCTAACAATAAATCATGCAAACAAACATAACAAACATAACAAACAAATTTTATCCAAGCAAACTGAGAAACTGAGAAACTAAGAAACTGAGAAACTGAGAAAATTCAAGATCTAAACTTTTTTGTAAACTTCTTGCCCTGAGCGTTCCTGAATGCAAACAAAGAAGCAAAGAAGCAAAGAAGCAAAGAAAAGATATTAAAAATGTGTGTCGTTTAAAACGTCAGTTTATACAAAACATGCGACGTTTTTACGTCACAAGCATAAATTAATAGTCTTAGACTTTACTGCATGAAACTTAAAGTATGACGTTTGGAGTGATATATTTAGATACACTGAGAGAGAGAGAGAGAGAGAGGGTATCGAACTTGTTTTTGAAGATACAAAAGAAAGAAAAACACAAAGATTTAAGAAATATTTGATAAAAAAAAAAATAAAAAATTAAAACTTTTCAAGCTGCTTATATACTTTGCTGAAATTTGGAAAGTTTTAAGAAAAGTGTAATGTTTTCAGTAGTTTATTCTTTAAGAAAAGGGGTGTTTTTTGTTTTACCCTTTCTCCGGTTTTATTGTTTGTTGTTTGTTGTTTAAAATTAGTTATTAGTTCAGTCTCATTGCAAATAAAAACTTTCGTATTTTGACTTCGTTTTGAGAAACTGCTTATTTGTTGTATTATATGAATAAGATGATTTTTTTTTTTTTTAACGATATTCTAATTCTGACTCTTGTTTTCCTCAAGACTTCTTTTACATCACACTTTAGGTATGCCTTCTTTCAAGTGTATAGAATGTGTTAACTTATGTAACTCTTTTAGTGGAATCTCAAGCTTATGCTTGTCTATATAACTAATTTTTTTTTTTGCAACCAACCAATCATATCAAGTTACTTTTTTTTGTAATGGTTTTCGTTTTCTGTTTTTTTTTTTTTTTTTTTGGCTCAAACATCCTTTGCTCCCCACTTGCTGTTACACACAAATACACAAACACACAAATACAAAGATATCATGACAAATTCTCTCATATAACCCAAATCTAATGACACCACTTGTTTTCTATGTGTATTTTTTTTTTTTGATGGAATTCGAGAAAATTGGGTTTGTACGGTGAATAAGCTTAAAAATTATACTTCATGCCCAGAAAATATAATTATTTTGGGCCCAGTTTGAAACAGACTTTTTCTGGATCAATGTGCTATCAGAAACAAATGTAGAAAGTTATACTAGTCACATGACACAAGGTGTGACACCAAGCACAAAAAAAAATGTTTAATTAATTGTGGCACGCGAGAAAGAAAGAAAGAGAACAGGAAAAAATTTAAAAATGTGTGGCGCCAATTTGAAAGTGTCAGAGGGAGGGTAGTTAATGGGCACAAAGCTTACGCTGTATAGTATTTTGCAAGGACCTGTATATAAGTTATGATATTGAATCTAATACTCAACTCTATTATTTAAAAGCAGATACATTACAGTTAATCTTGATAAGATTATTGCTGGACATCTATAAACAGCTATTTTTTCAAATGCACAAATTATATTTTTAGCTTTCTGTTTTGCATTACTAACACAAAACGCAAAAGTGCTTTAAGCACACAAACCCCTTTTTTGTATTGCTAGCACTATAAAGAGTGACAACTTGCTTTGATGGCAAAACAGTGATGACACAATCATAATTGGTTCTGGTCGTAAGACCAAACATATTGACAGCCCTTCTTCTTCTTGGAAGGCCAAAATAAATTGTTAAAAGACCATGAATGTTAATTGGCAACCTGCAAGCCAAAACTCAAACTATTTGATTAAATTCCGTTTTACACACACACACACACACACACACACACACACACATACACACAAATTTTACAAATGCCTATAAATGGGCTTGTTTTTACCATCATGCAAAATACAGAAATATACTTAGCAAATGTGAACATACAACTGTTAAAGCAGCAGAAAAGTTGAAGCATGATTTATCTGAGAGCCAACCTGAAATAGATAAACCCTTTTCAAAAACAAGTTAGATTGCTACCTTTGCAACATAGGAATAAAGACCATGATCATTCACAAACACACAAAGTCTAGAGCATTTTCTTAAATAAAGTTTTACTAATCAGAAATACAGACTTTTGTTAGCTTGAGTCCGCTTCTTCAGGTACATACTCGCTGAAAAATTAAAACAGTGCACACACTTACTCCGTTTTGACAAGAGCAGATTTAAATAAATGAAAATAAGCTCAATTTGATAAAATGCTTTGCTTTACAAAATTTCCAGGCTGGTAAACAAACAACTATTTTCTTATTTGTTGATAATTTTTTCTTTGGGAATTCAAAATTGTTTTCAAATTTCAATTTGACATTTTGCTGGTAATTCTTTTATGTATGTTGTTGTTTGCATATGCTTAAAAGTTTACCAAAGATACTTTTTTCTACTAACCTTATCTTCCAGCCTGAAAGTCTACAACAATAAACAAAAACCACCAACTCTGTTACTCTCATAAAAAGTATTCTTTCTCAAAAAAGTTTTTTGAATGAACTTCTTGCTCTTATTATATATTAAAATTTTCTAAGCTTGTATTACTTTTTACATTAATCCATTTATTCAACAAACGACCAGGCACCATCGCATATAGATTCACGTAAGAGTTGTTAATCTGTCAGTTCTTGTTGTGCCTAAACTCAGGAAGCTTTTTCGTGTCGACCTCCATAAAACTAAAAGTTCCTTTTTTAGTAATAGGTCAGCAAGGTCAACCGCCCCACCAGAGTCGGCATAAACTTCCAAATGAAGGGTATAATAGTTCTGGCACCCATAACCTTGTTATCTTCTATTATATTGATCATCACATATAATTGAAAGCAGCAACACGACAAGTTAGGGGTGAAGAGTCTCATCATTTTGATTGAATCACACAAGTGGTTAAAAGTTCCCTGATGTTAGGTATCAGAAACTGTATATAATGTTACGACCGGTAAACCTTAATTCATTTCATTCAAACTTCTTTTTTCCTCTTTTCTCTCATGGTGTGATACTCAGGTAAAAACGACTCACCAAGGCTATCCCAATAATAGAGGAAGCTAAAAACTTTATTTTTTTTGACTAGCAAAACTCTAAGATTTAATCAACCAGTGATAGTTCTTTTAATTTTTCTTAAATATATTACACATTGTTTGTCACGCACACGTCTTGCCATTATCTCGGTATGGGCCGACAAAAATTCCCCAACAGATAAATCCAAAGCCTCCCGAAGTCAAAAACACGGGAATTTATGATAAGCGCGAATAAAAGAGTCAAACAACAACTCGTTATATAAGAGCGAAGAAAGTTGATCACTCAAGTTGCAAATTATCGATATATTCAACAGTTGTCAACTTGCCCAATAGTTGTAATCTTGTAAAAAAATTTCAAAACAACACCGACCATAACCACCATGAGCACTCCTGAAAAAAGCAACCCACTTAAAGTCATCGATATCAGTCTTCCTCAAGAACAAATCATTCAAGATTTGCTTGTTGCATCAAGAGATCAGGGGTTTTTGTTTATTGACGGACACGGGATTCCACAAGAAGCTGTTAATGATTTGTTCCGAATTTCCGAAAAATTCTTCACAACAGTTCCAGTGGAGGAAAAATTGGAGTATACAATCAATCCTGAAACAAATATAGGATACACACACTACAACTCTGAGCAATTAGACCCAAGAAAGTCGAAGGACTTTAAAGAGGGTTACAATTTTGGGTACGCAAACTTTGAAACAGGTAAATACAACCAGTCTTATGCAGATTACTACAAGGACTCTGAAAACAAAGACTCCAACAAGTTGGAATTAGTTAACCCAACGCCTCCATTTTTCAATGAATACCAGCCTCAATTGTCTGCAATCATGGTCAAGCTATATGCCATTGCAAGAGAAATTATGAGATTAATGACACACTCACTTGAAATCCCAAACAAAAATTTCTTCTTGGACAAAATGCGCAAAAATGTTCCATCGGGAACAACAATGAGAATGTTGAGATATCCACTGATCAGAACAGACGGGTATGAACAATCCACCACCGACAAAGAAAACGACGACGACGACACAGTCAACATTAGAGCAGGTGCACACACGGACTACGGCGCTTTAACTTTGTTGTTCCAGCAACGTGGACAAGAAGGTTTGCAATTGGAGATCAACGACAAGTGGTTAAGTGTTCCTTACATTGATAGCAAGCACAAGGGGATGGCTCCACCATTGGTGGTTAATTTCGGAGACTTGTTGAGTTTTTGGACAAACGGATTGCTGAAAAGTACAACCCACAGAGTCAAATTCTCTCCACAAGAATCAAGATTCACTGATCGTTACAGTATCGTTTTTTTTGTTCATCCAGAAAATGACACAACTTTGGATCCTGTGCCTAGTGAAATTGTGCAAGCTTTGAAAAAGAAAAATGAACAAGATGAAAAAGAAGATGGTGAAAAACCTTTGATGACGGCTTTGCAACACTTGCAATTCAGATTACAAGAAACTTACAACTGGTAAAAAAAAAAAACCCCCATTTGTTTTTGAGCTTTTTCGTATATGTCTTTCAAAAAGTGAATTTTAAAAGTCCTAATTTAAACTCTGTCGCTGTAATCTTTCAACATACCAGTCATATGTGTGTTTGTGATCTTGGATTTTCTTTGTTTCCGTCTCTTAACCTCAACTCTCGTAATGGTACCCTTCTTGATCACACTGGCAGGATCCACAGATGCAGGTTTTAAACCTAGATCAGTCAATTTTCTCGGTATATCCGCTCTGCTAGGTAGTTTCACGTCTTCCCACATGCTCCGGAAGTCCTCAGCAATAAACTGCTGATAAGGTCTCGGATTGTTTTCATCAAGGTTCTTTACAATGTTTCCCCTGATTTTTTCCGGCATTTTGTAACTGTTGTACCAAACATATCTTGCTGTGCCGTCTTTTTTCGTTCTCAAAACCAAAACCCTTCCTCGTTTCTCCAAATCGTCTAAAACCTCGTTGCACTTGGGCCACCCATCTTTCAACTCTTTAACACTGATCCCTTTGAAAACTGGCTGTTTCCTTAGCAACTCAATCAAATCTTCCGCAGTGTGAATGTCATAAATGGACACATATTGTAAAGTTTTAGCTTCTGGGTCAAACTTGATCTTGTTGATATTTTTCAACAACTGAATCACATTGTTTGCTTCAGGACTCTCTGGTTTCAAAGACAAATACGATTCAATTTGCGCAATCGACACAGGACCACCCCGGTCCTGAATGTACTCAGTTGCCAACAACAATTTGGTGGACAAATGTGTACCACTCAACCCAGGACCACTCTGACTGCTACTGAGAGATGATGCAAGACTCCCACTGCTGCTGCCATTGTTGTTATTGTTGTTATTGTTCCCATTAGAAAGCGCATTTTTAGGCTGTGAAGATTCGTCGTCATCATCTTCATCGTCGCTGAAATCTCCGGTCGCTGAAAACGTGGGCTTCATTCTTTTAGAAATGGGTTCACCATTCGTATTTTTCCCCGTGTCTCCATCGTTCAAGTCACTGACATCGCTTCTTTCCCTTTTGATGCTGCCTGTTTGAGTGGAGCCAAGAGGTGTGTTGTCTTTTGAAGGCTCCGTGCTAGTCGAAGGAACCTCTAGTTTGTTTTTGATTTTGTTCAAGTTATCCAACAACGAGCTCATTTTGTGTTGGTGTGATCTTGGATGCTTTATTGCGCTAGTTCCTTTCGATCAAGTCCAACTATCCGTATGGATCATATTGAAAGTTATCGTCTAAAACTCAAATTCAAGATGACAGAAATCCTGTCTCGGCCAAAAAACAAAAAAAAAGAACAAAAAAAGGTCTCTCAAGAAGTTAAACATTAGTCCGATTCTTGCTTGATTTGGTAGGTCCGACACTTTTAGAGGTTGTCCGAGAAGAAGGTTTGCCGATGACCAAACGGCCTTGAAATTTTGTTATCTATTTTGATCTATGCCATCATCATCACCATCATCAGATAACTGCAAGACCTTAAACAATATCACTCGATCAATTGTCTTTAACCTTCGATAACTTATATATTACACACCAAATCCAAAACATCAACCCAGAGCAAACATGTCCCACCTAATTACACTTGCCACTTGTAACCTAAACCAATGGGCTTTGGATTTTGAAGGTAACAGAGACCGTATTTTGGAGAGTATTCGGATTGCAAAGTCTAAAAATGCAAGATTAAGAGTCGGACCGGAATTGGAAATCACTGGGTATGGTTGTTTGGATCATTTTTTGGAAGATGACTTGTACATTCACTCATGGGAAATGTACGCGTCGATCATCAGCAATCCTGAAACCCATGGCATTCTTTTGGATATCGGTATGCCCGTTTTGCACAAAAATGTTAGATACAACTGTAGAATGCTATCTTTGGATGGAGAAATTTTGTTCATCAGACCAAAAATTTGGTTGGCCAATGACGGTAACTACAGAGAGATGAGATTTTTCACTCCTTGGATGAAACCAAGTGTGGTGGAAACTTTTGTGTTACCACCAATCATCGCGAAAATTACACATCAAAGAACTGTTCCATTTGGGGATGCAGTAATCAACACTTTGGACACGTGTATTGGGGCAGAAACTTGTGAAGAGTTGTTTACACCGCAGTCCCCTCACATTGCCATGTCTTTGGACGGTGTTGAGATTTTCACCAACTCCTCGGGCTCTCATCACGAATTGAGAAAATTGAACACCAGAATGGAGTTGATCATGGGTGCCACTAGAAGGTGCGGGGGTGTTTACCTTTACGCTAACCAAAGAGGCTGTGACGGGGACAGGCTGTATTATGATGGTTGTGCATTGATTGCCATTAATGGTAAAGTTGTTGCACAAGGGTCGCAGTTTTCTTTGAAAGATGTGGAAGTTGTCACTGCAACAGTAGACTTGGAAGAGGTCAGATCCCACAGAGCGGCAATCATGTCTAGAGGTTTGCAAAGCTCGCTGTCTACTGTCAAATTTGAAAGAGTCACTGTTGACAAAGAGTTGGCTGTGATGAGCGACAGATTTGATCCAAAATTGGCTCCTACTGCAGAAAGAAGCATAAGATATCATCTTCCAGAAGAAGAAATTGCCATGGGGCCAGCCTGCTGGCTTTGGGATTATTTGAGACGTTGTAACGGTACAGGGTACTTTATTCCCTTGTCTGGAGGTATTGATTCATGTGCAACGGCAACAATTGTGTTTTCCATGTGCAGAATTGTTTACAAAGAGATTGTTGATGACAAAAACGAGATAGTTTTGCAAGACTGCAGAAAAATCTGTAGAATGGACGACCAATGGACCCCTAGGAACCCAGAAGAAATTTGTAGCAAGATTTTCCACACTTGCTACATGGGTACCAGTAACTCTTCAAAAGAAACAAGAGACAGGGCAAAACAGTTGGCTGAGAGAATTGGAGCATACCACGTTGATTTGAACATGGACACAGTTGTCACGTCCATCGTTTCTTTGTTTGAAGTTGCCACAGGGAAAAAACCTGTTTTTAAAATTTTTGGCGGTTCTCAAATCGAAAACTTGGCCTTGCAAAACATTCAGGCTAGATTGAGAATGCTTTTGTCTTACTTATTTGCTCAATTGTTACCGTGGGTCAGATCGATCAAAAACTCTGGTGGACTTTTGGTCTTGGGTTCCTCAAATGTTGACGAATGTTTGAGGGGGTACTTGACCAAGTATGATTGCTCTTCAGCAGATTTGAATCCAATTGGTGCAATTGCCAAAAAAGATTTGAAGAAATTTATTGGTTATGCTGCCAAAGAGTTTGACATGCCAATCTTGAATGACTTTTTGGATGCAACTCCTACCGCAGAATTGGAGCCAATAACTAAAGACTATGTTCAGTCTGACGAAGTTGATATGGGAATGACTTATGACGAGTTGGGTGTTTTTGGATACTATAGAAAAGTGGAGAAATGCGGGCCTTACGGAATGTACTTGAAATTGTTACACGAATGGACCCCAAGATTGACACCAAGACAAGTTGCTGAAAAAGTTAAGCGATTTTTCTTTTTTTATGCGGTCAATAGACACAAACAAACTATTCTGACGCCAAGTTACCACGCTGAAAACTACTCTCCAGACGATAACAGATTTGATCTAAGACCATTTTTGATCAACCCAAGATTCCCATGGGCCTCCAAAAAAATTGACAAGATTGTTGAGCAATATGAAAATCCAGACGTCGCCAAGGAATTAGATGTGATGACTGTTGAGTGATTTCAATCAATCAAGAGCTTTTCGATCATGTATTTTAAATACCTTTCATTTTGTTCACTTTCCTTCTACTTAAAATATGACATTGTTATTATTTTTTTTTTTTTACAGAGTAGTTTTATTTCTGTACAGATCCCCAGTTAGACTTTATCACTGTTGATCTATTATCATTTCTTTGTATGAAATCTTGCAAAGTTATGGCCGTCTCTCTTGGACAATCTTCTTGGATGAAATGACCAGATTTCTGGAAAACAACGAGCTGATATTTTCCTTGCATCTGCCCCACAATTAGTTCCTTATCTAAATTCTCGTTTCCTGCAAGTATCAACAGTTTACTCGTGGAAATCTCTACAAATTTCGAAGACAACCCGGTAAACCACGAACCCCAGTATCTTTCAAAGACTTTTAAATTCGTAACTCTTTCAATTTCTTCGTTGAATAAAGGTGGGACTGATATTTCAGCGCTGTTTCTTTTGTGAGGCATTCCACGGACCACATGCCAGTCTATGGCGTCACTCAACTCTTCAAAAGAATGTGGAGTTTGAGCTAGAAACCGATCCATTGTGTTCAATGCTGCAATTGCAGCTTCTTCGACAATATCCAGCATGACCACGCCCATAATTTTTTTATACAGTTCTTCGTTCTGGCTACGCTTGCTGATATGGTCAAACAAAAAAGTCGCTATGCTTCCCCCCAAACTGTGTCCCACGAGTAATAATTTTACCTTTGACAAAAGTTCTGTGTCATTGCGGAAATGTGGCTTGACCTTGTTGTGATAAAAATCCTCGAGAATGTCGTACTCATCTTGAATAAACTCACTCAATGAAAAATCCTGTCTGCTGGAATCTTCACCAGTATACTCTGTTTGTCCATGACCCCTAGCGTCATACACGAGATACCCCACTCGTCCCTGATATGACTGGTTCAAATGGCTGCACAACTGTGCAAAAGTCAACCCGGATGATCCGGCTCCATGATGAAATATAAGTATTGGATAAGTTTTTATAGCAGGATCATCAATCTCGTCCGGGAGCTGGAAATATATCTGAAAATTGTAGTCGTTTTTTTCAAGTTGCATACTGTGCGCAAAAAAGTCAGACCATTGCGGCAAATTTTTGACATGTTCATCCACTGTTAGTTTTTGTTCAGATTTTGTTTGCGTTGACTTCTTTGCAAAAGAGGGCAACTCAGCTAATCCATCAAGCTCTTCGTTTTGGGCTTCCTCTGTTGATGTTTCTTCGTTCAAACTTGCTTCAGCCATTTTGAATTTCTTCAGCAAAAGCTTTTTGTGTAGGCTGTCCATGGCTAGTTGTATTGCTGTTCCCAATTGTCTTGTTTTAAATTGTACTGCGTTGTTGGTGTGGTTTTACCAACGAAAATGAATGATGATATAAGATTTCAAAATGATAAGAAAGGCTAGAAAACTAGCTGGCATTTTGTGCCCCTTAATCTTGACACTAAAGGTCTCAAAATTCCTGAAAAATAAATAAAAATAGCGTGCGGGTACCGCAACAAAAACGTACCTGAAAAACAAACCTTCATGGAATACAAGCATTTGGATCAAGAAAGAGACAATGCATTTGCAAGCACAATGCCTAATGGCATCGAGCACAGCTTTGCTTTATATATGCCGCCACTAAACCACAATACAGACATTGCTGTCTCTAAAGACCTGCGTGCTTCGTCAACGTAATCCATTTTTTTCGGTGTATCGAAAGAGAAGTGAAGAGTTCATTGCAATTTTAATCACAGTAACAGAATTAACAAACCTGAACTCATTATGAAACATTATTTTAAATATTCTTCCAAAGCTTGCTAAATACTAAATATCTGCTTGTTCTTGCTGATCGGATGCTCAACCAAAACAGTTTTTCAAGAAATACGCGGATTTAGCTCAGTTGGGAGAGCGTCAGACTGAAGATCTGAAGGTCTTGTGTTCGATCCACAAAATTCGCATATTTTTTTTTTGCACTTAGTTTTTAGTTTTTTTCAGCTCACAATCCCATCTTTTACCATGCACCAATAACTTTACATGTCTTGTAAGCAATTCATCTTCTATCTTGAATTTATTTATGAACATGCAAACCCGGCTCACCTGCTACTTGTTGATTTTGATTAAATCATTTCTAGTCATCATTAATTTTTTTTTTGTTTTTTTCTAATATTTAATTATTTACATGTATTCAACACGGCCTAGATGCTGATTTCTTGCTGTTCGCCATGAGCTGTGTTGCCAAAGCTAGCCGAATGCTGACTCTTTTTTTTCTTTCTTTCTTCTTTTCTTCTATTAGATGCGACTTGTTTTGACTCTTTAACCAATTGTTTCCCGTCCCCAAAGAAATTATATTCTTGCATGTATAGTCTATCTAAGTTGAACTCACGGGAAATAGATGGATCAGTTAAACCAAGTTTGGTAATAGTCCAGTAATATCTTTCCGAGTCTTCTCTCTTCAAATATTTAAGCATGGCCTGTCTTTGCTGAACCAAGATTCTCAATTGTCTCAAGTTTGCGTGATCTTTTTTGTGTTCTTTGCAGTGTTTGGCCATCATGTGGATTCTCACGGTCGCAACGGCAGCCTGAACTTCGCTTGAACCGGTATCGCCCTCTTTTCTTTGAAATTCTTTTCTAGCCATCTCAATAGCCAATTTCAATCTGTCGTTGCTGCTGGCGTTTTTTAAATTCAATATTCTTAGCATGGCTTCTTTTCTATTTTCTAGTTTTTCCAAGTACACTGATGAGTCCACGGATGATTCTGGCAAATCACCGCCCAAAGACTGTGCTTTTTCCTCTTGCTTGGTGAGTTCCGCTAACCCAATCAATTTTTCCACTTCTTGCTTGCTGTACTGATTCACCAAAACACCTGGTTCTTTCAATTCGGCTAAAACTCTTGCGATGAACGGAGTATCTGTTCTTCCCAAAACAGGGTCAACTATATCTAACGAATCTTCCAATGAAGCTTGTTTGGCTTCATTTTTCTGTCTGATTCTCTGAGACTTCAAGAACTTCAAGGCTTTGGCGCTGACCAATGGAACACTTGTGCTTCCAAACGCTCTCTTTGCTGTGTTGTTCAATAGCTGGACATTCAACTGTGCAGCTCTGTAATAACCTCTGCTCAACATGTCGTGTGTATGTGATTCTCTTTCTTTTTCTACTTTCAAAAAGTGACCTTTTTGTAATTGTAATTTTGCTGCAGCTCGGCTGTATGTTTTCTGCTTTGATCAAATCAGCGGTACAATTTACAAGAGCTTGATGTTTTATTTATCAGTTGGCCAACAAAAAACATTCATTCACCAGTCTTCCCCAAGAATCAAAGGATCCTGAAAAATTTTGAGCAAAAAAAGTGAAAATGAAAAATTATGAAAGATTCTGATTATCTTTTACCCAGCTATGTTAGGTTATGTGTTTTTTTTTTGGACTGTCACGTGAAGCAATTACATATTTGTGGTCGGTTACCAAAGTTTCTTGGAATTTCTTTTTTTTTTTTTTTTTTTTTTTCACTTCAATATTCCGAAATTTTTCATTGTGACATTTCTTTTTCACAAAAGCATCAAATCTATGCCCTGATTTGAAGCAACTAAAGCTTGAGTTGGTGCGTCCGGCACGTTCAAGACAATTGTAAGATCTGCCTCAAAGTTCACAAACATGCATGTATTTCTTTGGTGGTGCTGCTATATCTCGTTTCAATTGCGCTGTCTTGAAGTGCATTGTGTCTCTCTAGATTTGTTAATCCAGTGATCTTTCTTATCAATATTCTACTTCAAAGTGCAAAAGCAAAAAAAAAACCAGATACTATTTTCTGGAATTCAAAAAGGACTCCCCCCCCCCCCCCC